>JACATO010001402.1:0-600000 GCA_018389105.1 Nautilus pompilius | reverse complement strand
AGAGAAAATGTCTTGCTTTCAGTTTCCCAACCTAAGCAGTAGAACAGGGTGGGGAAGTTAGCCACAAACCTACTATAGAAAGTTCCTGCTATAACTCTTCATTTTTTAGATGTGAGACAAAATCAGAGACTGGAGTAAGCCTACACAGCTGGCTAGTGTATAAAAGCAAGAAGCAATCATTCTAAAGAAGTATGCCAAACCAAGTCAGTCACAATTGGAGTTAGAACTTGGGCCCTCAACTGTTGCAGTCTAATAGTCTACCACTGCATTGCCCCTGATAAATTCTTTACCAATACTGTTTTAATAATTTTACATTTTATAGCATTAAACTCCATTTTCCATTTTATTGGCCAATCTAATATGCTATTTAGATTTATCTGAAAATTTATTTCTACCCACTTTGATATTGACTTTATAATCAATTTTTGTAGCATCAGAATACTTTTTAACATTTATATCTACCACACTACCAATATCATTGATGTAAATTATAAACAAAAGAAGACCCAAAACAGGATCCTGTACTGCACACTCAAGACCTTTTGACCTGTAGATAATGTTCTGTTTAAAAATATGCTTTGCTGTTTATTTTCTAAAAAGCTCATTATTTATAGCAAAAATCCAAGTACAAATAGCTATTCCTTTAACTTTTTCTGTTGGACTTTTATGCAGAAATATTAAAAGCTTTAATGAAGTCTTAATAAGTATTATCAGCTTAATTTTTCTCATCAACTATTTTATTTATGTCTTTGAAAAATTCTAGATTTGTCAGACATTATTTTTCTACCTACCACCAGTGCTAACATTTGCTAAGGATGTTGATTTTAGGTAACTGATTTTATTTTGTATACTGTCTTCAATAAAAAATAACATTTTACTGCATGTAGGACATTTTGGCCAATGTTTCAAGCTTTTATACAAGGGTCATATTAAGAGTACTCAGCCCTGGATGAATCTGTGATTTTATTCACATAAAATATAACACCTCTTTGAAATACCAGAACAAAAATAAAAACAAAAAAAAAATGAATTTTTTAAGGAGTTCGTTCGTGTATTTTGTTAGCAGGCATTACAGCAGGTTTGGTGACCTACCTGTTTATGGCCTGTCTTCAATATCATAATTTCACACTTATAAATAATGCTAGACTCACCATCCACATTCTATGAATGTTTCTAAGGCTTTACATTCTCTTTTTTGAGGAAATTTATTACAGCTCTTTGTTTCATCACATGGTAGACTTTATTTGCAATGGCTACTGTGCTGCCACTAATGGATTACACTGGGGAACACTCATTTTGTTGCATTAAAAAAAATACTTTTTTCTAGTCAATTTGAATATGTAGATTTTAATTTTAAAGTCGGTTTTTGTCTGCAAGCTACAGATTTCATGCAATTTGACATTTTTTATTTTTCATTATTTTAACAAATTCCAACATTAATCAAAATTCTTCTGTTCACTTTAATCTTAAAACGGCAAAAAAGTCATTTAAAAATATTTATTGAAGCAAAAGATAGAGAATTAAAAAATTTTATGAGTAAATTAAATTATTATCTAGTGTTGATCGTGCCATATTTTCATTAGTTTTTATCTGAATGTGTATTTTATCCAGGAAGGAATTTGCGTTTGTAACTTTTGCGTTTGTACACTTTATCTTGGCAATCTCGTTTAATGCTCCAGCAGTAGTCAGCCATCATGCTTTTGTTCCAGCGCCCTTGGTAACGTTCTTCCATGATCTTTAGGTCTTGGTGGAATCGTTCTCCTTGTTCGTCACTTACAGCTCCCAGATTGTCAGGGAATTTATCAAGGTGGCTGTTCAAAAAATGAAGCTTGATGCTCATGTTGCACCCGAGATCACGAAAAGCGAGGAGCATTGTGTTCACAAGATCACAGTAGTTTTCCGCTTTATAGTTTCCGAGAAAGTTCTGAACAACTGCCACAAAAGATAACCATGCTGCTTTTTCCAAAGCATTCATCTTAGCAACAAACTGATTATCACGAAATAGTGTTCTAATTTGTGGGCCATCAAACACACCTGCTTTGATTTTTTCAAATGATAACCCTGGTAAAGCTGTGATGATGTGTTGAAAACATTCACCTTCGGTTTTTAGGGCTTTAACAAATTGCTTTATCAAACCTAATTTTATGTGAAGAGGAGGAAAGATGATCTTATCTCTGTTTACAATTGGCTCTTTTATGATATTTGGCATGCCAGCTTTAAGAGTTTCACGGATAGGCCAGTTCTTTTGGACCCAATGTTTGTCTCGTGCTCGGCTGTCCCACATACAAAGGAAACATGGAAACTTGGTAAAACCTTTCTGTTGTCCAAGAAGAAAATTGACTATTTTTAAGTCCACACAAATGATCCAATTGTGCTCATGATATTTTAATAAGTCCATGACTATTCTCACATCATCATAGTCTTCTCGCAAATGCACAGAATGACCGATAGGTACCGCTCCATAAACATTGCCATTATGTAAAAAAACACACTTTAGACTACGTTTTGAACTGTCCAAAAAGAGTCTCCATTCGGCAGGATTATAGTAAGATACACCCAGTTCTTTAAGAAGCCCTGGAATGTCATGGCAGTAAACAAAATGTTTGTCTTCTGAAAAGAAAGCTACAAAAAGTTGGTCACGATTTCTAAAATATGAAACTTTAACAGAGTGATCAACAAGATTTCTACTTTGTAATCTTGATGCCAAAACCTCTGCTGTTTTTGAAAGGCCCAAATCTCGCACTAAATCATTTAATTCAACTTGCAGAAGAGGCTTAGGTGGGAAAAGGTTCAGAGTCTGAAGAACAATTCTCCGACGACGAACATTTTTCTGCCACTTCACTGTCACTACTATTTTGTTTGTTTGTATCATCTTCAATGTCTTTATCGTCTAATGAAGGTAAGCCTTTAAATATTGGAACAGGAACTTCTCTAGAGTGGGGAGTAGGCCGAATAGCTGAGGGAATGTTTGGATACGTAATTTTATGTCGGTTTTTTTTTTCCAACTCCCGATGTGTTTACCATGCAGAAAATAACAGTCAGTTAAATGATTGGTTGGTTCACGCCAAAACCATCGGAACTCCAAAAGGTAGACTTTTACGTTTTCCTTTGGTCCAGTCTCGAAGCATTTCTTCACAATTGTGACACACAACATGAGGCGCCCATTGCTTGTCTTGGTCACCAAGATGAACTTCAAAATATGCCTTGTAAGCACGCTTGACAAAGGAGGATACATTACGTTTTTGACGATTTAGTGTGTAGCATCCACATATGTAGCAGAAGGCATTAGGCTTGTTTCTGCAATGATTTCTCTTAATAGAAGCCATGTTTAAACTGAAACAAATGATAAATTATAATTTAATTATAAAAATACAAAAAGTTATAAATTTATATGGACATGAAAATGCTTATATATGGTTTACGTAAGTTCACATTGTAAAATTTCACTAACCTCAAATTGCATGCAAACTAAAGCTTGTAGAGAAAAACTAATTTCAGATTTGAAATCAGTGCCTAAAGTTCTATCAAAATTTGTTAAAATATTCCATGCAACTGAAAATTATTTAAAATTTGTTCCCCTGTGTTATCAGTGGTACTACAGATGTTAATGTATAGAGACAATGTTAAATGTTGTTTGAATAAAATCAAAGGTTTCTCCAAATGTTTTTTGGGGGATTTTTTGTAATTAATTAGGGCACATTGATAAAAAGAAAAGGAAAATAATTCTCATATTTTCCATGTCTTCATAGTAAAATTTTAGAGCAGGTAACAATTTTTTCTATGAACTGATTTGCATGTCTTTTATTATCTGCTGTAATTATTGGTGACAGGTGGACCAGGGAGTGGGAAAAGATACTTTTGTAGGAAAATTGCAGAGAAATATCCTTTTGTTGCACATATATCTATTGGAAATATTCTCAATGAAGAATTCCTGTGTCAAGAACCAGATCATGAAGATCAAAATATAATGATTTCACAGCTAATACAAAGTGGAAATTCCTTTCTCAGGTAAATATGTAGTAGAAAGATTTGGTATATTTGAACTACACTGTAGGAATTATGAATATTTATTATTATGGCAACTTGATCTATAGTAAACAATGCATTTCTGTATAAACTAGAATACAGAGAACAAATATTTTTTATGAACAGTGTTTCAAACAAAATAAAATACACATTATTGTTATATCATTTGTTTAGAGTGTGTAGAGGTAAAAATCAAGGCCTAACAGAATGATCTTAGTACCACAGTGGTTTTTTAGATATGTCAAATAATTAAAAGTAAAATTTATTATTATTGTCATGTCATAGCTACTATATATATATATATGTATATGTGTGTTCAGAAAATAAAAGCAATATATTAACATTAGTGCTGTCTACATGTGAAACAGCTGCAAAACACCATGCTGCCAAGCAACACTGATATACAAGTACTTGAACATGCCCTCTTGTTTAGATATTGTGCCACTTGTAGCACTTGTGAGCAAGTAAACAACATAACTATGCAGTTGTTAATGTGCACCTGCAGTGAACTGTAATTGGTTTTCTGTGGGCTGAAGGCATTCCCTTGACTGAAATCTACTAGAGAATGTTAGTGCAATATGGATAGAACTGTATGGCACAAAGAAAATTGCATAATTGGATGGACAGGTTTAAAATTAATCAAACATCAGTAGTAGATGAAGATTGGTCAGGATGCTCCAACAGTGCCACTGAAACATTGTGTTTTGTTGCAGCATGATAACACAAGACCACATAGTGCTAGGATGATCATCAACACTTTGAACAGACTGTACTTTAAACTGCTACCACATTCTCTCCACAGTCCAGATCTTGCCCCATCCAATTTTCATGTCTTTGGACCCCTGAAAGATACTCCAGGGCTGAAGGTTTGCCAGTGATCATGAGGTCCAACAGGCAGCACAGTTGTGGCTTACACAGCAACCAAAAAGCTTCTACTAGGATGATGTCAAGAAACATTTGAGTCATTGGACTATTTGTTGAAAAACAGAGACTACATAGAGAAGTGATGCAGTTCAGTAAACAATATCTGGTTACTTGTGTTTTATTTATGAATTGCCTTTACTTTCTGAAACACCTTTGTATATGCTCCATGCATTCTAGGGGTTTTCACAATATACAGTAAATCTTAGAAGTTTAAAAGCAAAGCCACATTTTACAGGAAAGTGAAAATTTACAAATATGTATTTAATTTGAATGGTTATTATAACACTATTAAATAAATTATAACCATGAACAATTGCAAAAATAATATAATCTATTTATTTCAACTTGAATCTTTTTTTTTCATCAAGATAACCACCCTTGGCTTTTATAATTACTATGCTAACAATGCATGAAATACCTGATAACTATTCAAATTATTAAAGTGATCATCAGGTGCATGAACTGAATAATCAGGTAACTCTGAGAGATTGGTGAAAGTATAAAAGTGAAGATGACAATCTAGCAATTACATTACTTGAGATAGTATGTTGGCTGCAAGTGATATTGACTATTGAAGCAAACTTCTGTATGTACTTTGCATATTGCTGACTAAGAAAGAAATTGTTAAACAAAATGCCCAGAAGTGTTATTTTGATAAATCAGAGATTTTAATTAAAGCAAGCAGTATAGATTTGTTTATGTAATTGCTCATACATATAGTTTGTTTAGTCATGTTATAATAGCCACTAATATTAAATAAAAATTCTATAAATATTTGTTTTTCTTGCAAATCAGTTTTTTGTTCTAGAATTTTGAATGGTAGTGTATATGAAAATTTGCAGTAATTAAATATTTAGATTAAGGATATTATATAATGTGCATTGAATGTTTTTAGAATAGAATAAATTTAATAGAGATAAATATCCTTTAAAAAGAGGATACCTTTTAAAACATTTTAGAAATAATTTCTACAAGGAAATACTTTTTATTCCTAGAAGATACACTTTAACATTTGGTATTTAGAAAAAAAATTGTATTCTTTACATTAAAGGATTATTTAAGTATTCATTAATAATATCCATGGATTGTGTTTCTTAGGAAAAACTGATTTCACTCATAGTGGCAGCAATCAAAAATAACCCAGATGCTGGTATTATACTGATTGAGGACTTTCCAAGAGATGCGGATCAGGTGAAAGCATTTAATGAAAATGTAAGCCAGACTTTATTTTTTAAGTATGTGCATAAACTATAAATATTACATTAAAAGTCTTATGCTTAGGGCACACAATGACAAGAGCCAGATTGGGGATTTTGGAGTTCCTGGAACTGAAAATTCTATGGCTTCCAACCCATTTAAGATATATAAAAACAGTAGAATACTATAAGATATGACTATGCATATAATTTATTTATTCAAAACTTCACATTTTCTTAAGATACTTTTGCTTAGTCAGTATAACAATTTACTAACAATATCTGCAAAATCTAAACTGCAGCAAACTTTGCTTTTAATTGCCATAATGGCCAGAGAGTTGAATTTCTCTTGACCAAGAGTTTATCAAAATGCAATTTTGATGCATTTGATTTTAGAAAATGAATGTTCCTCTTTACATATAGTCACATGTAGAGTCAAGAAAAATTCTGATTGCAACAGGGACATTTGGAAATGTGGCATCAAGGTTCTTTGATTTAATGAACTTTAAAAGTTTATTGGAGAATTTGCTTTTTATTGTAAGTCCATGTGTGCAATGAAATCCAAAAAATGTTCAGATTCAGGAGCAAAATCAGCATTAAAGTGTATCTTATACTTTCCAATGAGCCAAGCAACATCATTTCTTATCTTTTCATGATTCACAGTGACAAAAGCCTATAGAAAACCAAAATTTTACAAGTGACGATTTCAGTTCAGTATCTTCAAAATGTTTCTATTAATACTTGGAAATTCTGACCGGATTAAGAATGTTTTCTAAGGTATTCATACTTATCTGCATGACATTTCCCTTTTAATACATTTTTTCATACTTATAAGTCTGAAAAATTGAGGGAATTTTTTTCATTGCTATGTTTTCAATTTTGTCAAATTGTTATGTGATCAACAAAATCTTCCAGTAAATGTAGCAACGTGGTTGCTGTGAACAACTCAGTAGTTTCACTTTGAAGAGAAACACTGACTTGGTGGCATCAAGTAAGCACTCTATTCTAGAGTTTTCCCATAAATGCAGTTTCTAATTGTTTTAAGGCTGTGCACAAGAGTTCATGCATCTGTTCTTGTAGTTGGTGGTTTGTCTTCTTCCAAAAACAAGTTCCTTCAAGTTTTCATAAAATTTATTGTAGTTCAAACACAATGTTTTTATTGACTTCCCTGGCAGGACCATTAATGTATTGACAATGTCTTCAGTGTGAGAATTCATTTATGCTCATTTGATGCTAGGTTGTCAGAATAGCTCACCATTGCAGGGATATAGCAGTGAATGCCTACATTTTAGTCAGGAGTCCAAAGAAACTATATGCTTCAAGGCAACAGCTGACACTGAGAGCCTACCAAATTCAGCAAATACATTGCAGTTTGTTGACATCATTGTTCCACTTTTGTAGGCAATTGTAACATTCTGACATGTTAGAAGCATTGTCATATAATTGTCTATGATAGTTATCAGTATTTATCTCTAGTAATTTTAATGTTAATAATAGTGCATACTTTCTCCAGTATGACTATTGATAAGAATAATTTTTTAAAAAAACACTCAACAGGTTCACTATTCAGGTTCGCAAAAAAAATTGTAAATTTCAACTGATCAGTGCATGACATATCAGGTGGTGAGTTGACAGAAATCAGGAAATACTTTGCTTTGTGTATTTCCTTCCAGACAACATATACCTTTTTTCCTCATGAGCAGGATCAGTTTGTCATAGATAGTAGAAGACAAGTAACTTTGATTTCAACAGCCCATGTTTCTAAATCTAGAAAGCTCTCTGCAAGGAAAACATCAAACTTTACAATGAGAATCCAAAGATAATTGCATTGTGTGAAGACCCAATTATCTCATCATCTTCTTTAAAAGCCAAACCATGTTCACTGAGAAATGTTATAACATCCACAAGTTGCTGAAGTACTACTGCATGGCAATGGTTTCTTTCAGTTTTAATTTGTTGATGAAGTTCAGTATTTACACAGCTCTCCACTGCAACTTGATTCAACCATAAAAATTGTTGTTTGGTGTTCATTACTATTTTCATGTTTATTTACTGCATGATTACCATGCTTCTAGCTATTAAAACTAGTGATGAAAGAAGATTGAACTCTTAGATGAGAACAGAATACATGTAAATGTAAAGAAAATATTTTTGCTTTTTGATGGTGAATAAAACATAACTCTCTTTTCACTGTTCATCCATTGTAAAATGTGCAAACAAATATTTCTCTTGTGAGAAATCTCTATTTCTGATTTTCTCCTTCACTGTATATTCTTAGAGTTGAGCTAAAATGTAGATCATGGTTTTGACAATGAGTAATACCAGCTTTAGACCAATAATTGAAGTGCTCATTTATAATTTACATTCCCAAATCAGTAATAATGGTAAAAGATTGATTGGTTCTTGTCAGTGTCTCAGTTTTATTATCACCATTTTTCAAATTTTTTGTAGCAGGAGTAAAAGAGCCATCAGCTAGATAAGAAAAAAAAAAGACACTGGTATTTGTGTTGTCTCTCAGAATTTGAAGCTGCTGAAAAATCATCGCTTGGTTGAATATTCATTACATTGCTACTGCAAGTTTTAACAGAATCAGCAGTAGTGTTTGTATCAGCTGCTTGTGCAGATGTGTTTGCATCTGATCGTATTTCAAAAGACATTGGTCAGTTTTGAAATCTTTGCAGTTTATCTTGACAAATCCCTTTTTCTTTTTTGTAACTTACATTTTCCAGGACCACTTGCTGATAACATTCTTCAATCATGAAAAATTATGATGCACCATTTTAAAAAATTTGTTTGCAAGAAATAAACATAAAAGTGGGTTGTAGGCTTTATAAGTGATGCAGTACAGTACACACTTAATGAGAGAAAAACATTTGTTTAACCTGCACTCAGCACTTATACATGTATATGTTTGTTAATTGGCAGCACAGTCATCTCAAATTATCTTTCTTCCCTTTATCTACTGTGAATGATACCACACTATAACAGCTGTGGGAGTCAATCATGCATTCTATGGATGACATACATGTTTTTCTCCAACAATTCTACATGATAGTTAACATTCCATTACACATAAAATAACTTTGGAAACAAAAACACATAAAAAACATGAAATGCCTAGAACAAACATGGCAATTATACCAATCAATAAGTAGCCTCTCTTTGTGCTCTACAATGACACACTTAACCAGTAGTTACCAGTATGTGTATAGTTCCATTAGCCTAAGTGGTATGTTTCTTTAAAAAAATTGATCATCACTGAGAAGTCTTACAAAACATTTTTAATAGCTAACATTGATAAGAGATAATTCAGTACAATTATTCATCCATGCAGGCACTAATTTCACACTTTTCTCTCAGGTGACATTGTGCTACCATATGGATTCCATGACTCTAAGGCCAAACATCTTTTGAACAAGAGTGGAGGGCCTTTTTTAGCCAAGTGGACACATTTTATAAAAATTATTATGATTGACATAAATGTATGCCACCATTAGGTGTTGTTCCCACTGAAAAACCATTATTTCAACCCTTGATTAACCTGGTTAAGGTGCTTTGTGATGCTGTTTGCTGAAAGTTTATTCAGTTTAGACTCATACATAGTAGTTTACTTGTATGATGGCATTGGGGAGAGCACTATGCTGATGCCAATTTTGTTCAATGTGATCATTATGGTGGCAGAAATACACTGATGTGAGGAAGCATCAGAGAGTTGCCCACCTGACTCTCAGAGGTACTTTGTTGAGATTTTGAGACTTGTAATTCTGGCTCTATGAATGACAATGCATAACCACAAAGGACTATGGTCGTTAGTGCATTCCATAGTCAGCATTATCATGACATGTACTGGCCAGTCATATCCTCAGATGGAGATGTCCTGATAGACTTAAGGCTCAAACGTCCTACTCCACAGAACCTACAATCTGAACATGGCTTTGCCCAGGAGTTGCAAACATTAACTAGATGTCTTATTTTAAGCATGTGCAGTTATTGAGATGGGAATACCTATTTCATCATCACATGATTTTTTTGATTTTTTTTTTTTTTACTTATATGATGCTCGTACAAGTCATGGTGTTATTCTTCTACTGACTTGTAGTAATAAATTGTATGGGCTAATCTGGCTAAGGAAAACATTTTTTCTATAACCTCCAATTGTTCTGTGAGTTTTCATTACTAGAATTAAAAGATAATGTCAATTTCTAGATTTTCCAGTATGTTTGGTCAATGTTTGAACAAGTGGACTGTTATATTTTAAATTGTTTTTTTTTTTAATGGTTGCAATATGGGTTTAAGTATAATTTTTATTTATGTATACTTGGCATAGTTTTAGATATTAAGTCTTCACGGCGGTGCATTGAAATATTTTTTCTACTATTTATTTGCTTGATTTTTATTGACAGTACTGTTGATAAGAGTTGAAATGTAATGGTTAAATAACTTACTATGTAGTTACCTGTGTGGTAAAATGCCAAGCAGCTTAATTGTGAATTTTTTGTGTATTTTAGATGGGTGGTTTGGACTTGCTCATCATGTTAGACTGCGAAGAAGACTATTTGAAATCCAAGCTGACTGAAAATTTTAAATTAGAGCTTCAAGCTGAATATATTGCAGAGGCAGTTGAAAACAGACTGAATTTCTTTCGAAATAAGACTCTACCAGTAATTGATCATTATAAAATGATGGGCAAGACTCAGTTTGTGAGTAAAATAGTTTGTTTTTTCTTAAAAATTTTACCTGCAGCACGCCATCAATGGATAAACAGTGTCGACAAAATTTTAAAAAAAGAAAGTAACTTACCATTCAAAGAAACATTAAATTAATATAGATATTTATATCAGAATATCAACACTACACAAAAAAATTGCTATACTGACCAAACTCTCAGAAAATATGAAACTGAATTGTCATCAAATACATTGATTACCTATCTTTTTAAACATTTAACTGTCATTTCTCTCCAGGCACTGTTTGCATCAGAATGCATTATTCATGTGCCAACCTTAACACACAGGTTCAAAGAAGAGCTATTACTTGAATGTCAATGTACACTTGAAAAAACAAAAAAAAAAACAATCAGTTTTGATTAATGGGGACAAAAGCATCCCCAAAAGTACACATATTACATTGCTCATCACTCCTGTCAATAAAAGTAATAATTAATTCTATAAAATAATCTTAACAAATAAGTGAAAATTAATAATGGGTTATCTTCTTTCCTTATTATTTATTTGGGATACTATCTTATTTATTTGATATACTATGTAGGAACAGTAATCATTTTAAATTAAGGAAAAAAATGAAAAGATCATAAACTAAATTTCAGATTTAAATAATAAATAGGATTAGATGACTGATATGTTATCTATTTTTCTCACAAGATAAATGGTAGCAGAAATGAAAAGGATGTTCTTATAGACATTTTGAAATTATGGATGTATTAGAGCCAGTTGACAAGGTAAGTTTCATTGGACAAAAATTCATATTTTCTACATCTTTAAAAACTAATAAACCAAAAGCCCATTTTAATGTGGCATGTAAATTCCGAAAAATATTAGTTTTTTGGTTTGTTATGGTAATCATTAAAGATGTAGCAAAGATGATGTGTTATTCATGTTAATTTTTATGTTTATGTTTTACCTTTTGTTATTTTTGTTTGTCTTTTCACTTTGGAACATTGGGGTTAGTTAAACTTTAAATTTTGATAAAGCACTCTTTGAAATGAATTCAAGAACTCCCTACTTTGTGTTTTCTTTCAAAGAGAGTACACAGCTAGGATTTATCATGTATCTATATTCATACCTGTATATGACACACTAAATACAAAATAATAATTTAAACTATGATTTGTATACAGACATTATGATTTGAAAAAATAGAATGGTTGGTCATAGGTAGCCAGCTGCTCTTTGAGGATGAATTTGTTGCTTTGTACAGAACACACTTGTCTACAATTATATATATATACATTTGCTGTGAACTTTTAAAAACATGATGGTATTTTAATAATCAGAAAAACTTTTGTAAGTCATGTTTTTTTTAAGCAATAGAGGAAGACATTAAACAGTACACTGATAATACATAGGATACTAGGTTTGTATTTCTAAAAATTGTTCAATTTGCGATGGCATATGATAAATAATAAAAAAAAATGTTAATTGACATTATTTTTTGTGATAAATGTTGAGGTTTCTTAGGACTGTATTGTTTCTGTTTTACCATTATTAAGGTCTCTTTTTTTTTAGTGTATCATATAGTGTAGTATGAAATGATGTTAAACAGCTTTAGTGTGAGAAGGATAAATTCTTTGTTTGGAAAGAAGTACATTTTTATAATAGATATATTACAACTTCAATTCCATTTTTAATCAGGTCACAAGAAGCTGACTGCAGTGTAACCCTTTAACTTGCTCTGCAGTCATAGGGCAATCAACTTTTAAAAATAAAACTTAGTCTTATCTTATGAAACCGATATGGTGAGTCTCATCATACCTTGCAGGAACTAAATAAACAGAAGCTCCAAAAATAAATCTTTTTTCTCTTTGATATCCTTGAAAGCATATACTCCAGCAGTACAGAGCCTTGTGTCATGTGATTAAATGATTAGTTTGTGACATCTGGCTACAGTAGATCTCCCTAGTCATGTGAGGATAAGTGGAAATAGAATTATAGATATCATGTTAAAAGCAGTGCTTTGTATTATCCCAGGTCTTCTCAAGGCAGGTATTCTTTTGATGCTAATGATGTGACAAAAGAAAAAAATTTAGGGGAGAGACTGCAGGAGAAACTCAATGAAAAACTGGGTAGACTTCAATGCAGTTCTCCCATGCACTGAGAGTTATTACTTCGTCAGAAGACACTGGACGATAAGGATGTTATGTTTAAGGTTTAAGCACTTTCTTGAACTGAATGTTATTGAGTCACCATTCTGCCTTGTTTTGTCAATCAATCCATATCCAGTAGAGTTTATATTGGGTGACCATAAAGTTGCTACTTGCAGTCACTTATAACTACCAAATCAATAGCATGTATGGTAACAGAAGTAAATGTGCCTACACAGCAGTCATGGGGAATGCAGTCCCAGGATTTACAGATTTTGCCACTGGGAGGTGCTTCTACTTATGCTATGCAACATTACTTTTATGCTTTTTCCTGAGTATGTAAGCTTGTAGAAATTTTTCTATAGTAATGAATGTAATGAATGGACAGCTTGATGTGCTTTTCATCAAGATGAGTGTTCATCAAAGCCCAATGTAATCCAAGGAATTTGTGTAATCTCATCCATAAGACAGGATCCATGGCTGATACACTATTATCAGGACATCTACTACACCTGTGGAAGTTGCTGCAGAAATCAAACAAGTATTATCAGAAATCGAACAAGGCAATCTCCACAAATAATATAGCACTGACCAGTTTGCTAAGTGTACTGACCTTCCATAGTAAACTGCCTGAAAGGTGATGCGCAAGACCCTAAACTGTTGAGATACCAAATGCAAAGATTATAGGAGCTTCTCCCTGCTGATCCAGAGAGGAGGTTAAACTTACTGTAACAAGTTAAACCATTTTAGCAAAATGTTGATAAAATTTTGTTTTAATGACTATGTTAAAGTTACGTGTCAGTTTCTGAAGAAACATTTTAAAAATTTGCATAGTTGTTTCAGCGTGAAGTCAAAAGTACAAGTGCCCCCCTCACAGTGGCAGAATCAGCAAACTCTGGGAATCGCAGTTACTTTGTTATGGTTTGGGAATTGTAAACAACTGACTGCAGGAAGTAACCTTATCTATCACAGAGTGCACTGACTGGAGACCCTTAGATATTAATGATTTTTCAAGGAAAGATATTTAGATAAAGCTGTTGTCATACAATTTTAAATAAATTTAAAAATTATTGTTTATATTCAGTTACTAAGTACGCAAAAGCAAAAGAAAAATGATTAGACAAGTGAAATTGAAAAAATAAACAAAAAAACATTAACATGACCAGCTGCATGCTTTTTAAAATTACACAATTTTTGTAATACTTTGAATTGATAAGTGCAATATAATGAATCTTTTAAGACAAAATATCCAAAAATAAAATAAAGTCAAGATCTTAGGGTTACAAGTTTATAATATCTAGAGTTTAGAACCAGGAGGGAGTATATGGAACTTAATTTTCTTAGCATCATTAAAGTTTTTTAGTAGGCTACAATTGCTGTATTGACACTAGTTACTTGCCATATTTTTACTGTATCTTTTCTACTTCATCTTTTTCTAATATAGAACATTAGATTATATATGTGATGTATTTCATTTAGTATTGTGATGCAAATGAATGAAATCAGTTGAGATTTAAATTTGAGTAACTTCAGAGTATTCATACAATTTTATGTGCAATATAGATTTTGTGATTAGATTCCAATGTTTGATTCAGGGTGTTTATAAAGTCATTGAGAGATTTTAATGTTTAATAAACATTTAACTGCATAAGATAGAGCAAAAATATAAATTTGTTTAATTTAAAGGTTTTGAGTGTTGAAGCGATGAATCTTTAGACTTCTATAAAGCCACCATCTTCAGTGATACAGTATTCACTTCTATTTGTCAATGCCCTGTACACATTCTCCAGCTGTTGGGGTAATATGACTGATAGCAGATTTGCTTTGTGCCTTGAGTTCTTCTACAGAAGGACTGTAAGAGAGAAATGTTCAATTCTGGTGAGGCATGATGAAGTCATTACCACAGAGTTCCTAAAAATGCTTCTTCAATAGTTGCAATGGTCTCTTGACTGGTGCCTGGATTATCAAAGCATTTTCTAGCATCGACTGAACCTTTTTTGTTTTTTTTTTTTAATTTCTTCACCCAACTCTTAATAGAGTTTTATTTTAATGTGCCCTAAATTTTTGTTTCACTGCATTAACCAACTACAATTTACCAAGTCATGAGATGCAGTTAACTTTCTTCTCAATCATCACCATTTTAGTTTCATAACAGTCTGAACAACAAAACAAAATTCACAAGGTCTTTCAGCTTAGACTTTGTAATACAATCTTCTATCTTATGTAGTTAAAAAGTTAAACATTGTATCTTCTCAAAGACTTATAAACACACTGTACACTATGGTGTGTAGTATGTGCATTTTCTTATTATTTTAATTTTAATTTTGAAAAATGTTTAGTACATGATTTATTACTTACAATTTTAAATTATTGTTTTATACATTAAAAGCTTGTAAATTTTAAGAGGCATACATTTTTAAAAATATTACTTTACAAAATTAAAATGTGCCTGTGATCCCCAAATAACTTAATTGGAAATTGATTTTTAAAATTTTGGATATTTGAAGGATTAAAAAACCTTTTTCTATAGAATTATTCTTTCATACAACAGAATATTGTCATAGTGCTATAAATGGAGCTATTATAAAAAAAGAATATGAATTAAAATGTTCTTGAAGAAGATAGAACATTTCTAGAGTTACATTGACCCTTTAAGGAATACACTCATATATTTACAAGGAGTGGGTATTGATTCTGACAGAGTAACCTTGTAAATATACATTTCCAAGGCTTCAGAGGCTACTCAAAGGTTTACTGTCTCAGGATCAGTACTCACTCCCTGCAAATATAATGGCATATTCTTCAAACAGTTAACTGTATGTCAGAAAGTTAAAACTTCATGCAGGGTTATGATAATTAAGTTTTGCAGTAATTTTGCTTTAGATTTCATTAAATTTGTTTTGAATTTCTCAGATCATTTAATAAATATTAGTAATTTGTTATAATGTTTTTTTTTTTAAAAAAAGCATACCCTTTATTTAGAAAAATTGGGTTCTTTATTTTTTAAGAAATTTTACATTATATAAGTAAAGTGATATATTTAAAATAAAAGTAATTAAAATGAGATGGTTTAATTACATTTGAAATGTAATTTAAATTATGTTTAGAAAGATCTGTAATTTAACACACTTAAGAAATACTTGAAATACTGCAGAAATACAAATCATCTTTAATCTATTAAAAAAGAAAATCATCATGACTGTAGTGCTAGCTTGCTAATCAAAGTCTTTAAAGTCAGCAAACATCAGGTACCAAGCTGTTGTTAATATTTTTCAACTAGCAATAATCACACCTTAGCAAAACTTCTTCATTGCTAATCTTAAGCTGCAGAAGAAAGTCAAATTGTTCTTATTTTTTCTGGTTTGTCCTTCCTTGACCTCCTGATGTGTGCAGTCAGCTATAAATAACCAAGCTGGGGTTAATTATGTTTTCTGGTAACATAAAAAGAACAGTCTGCCTTGTAGAGGTTTCCCTGAAGTAGGGTATATAATTTTGCTGTCACACACTGTGCAGGAGTTGAAATTTCAAGGCCTGTACGGATTTGTATGTTTAGGTACAGTACAGTCTCTGCAACACAGCTACAGCCTCTTTTGCTGGTCAGATCTCCAACACTAGCTTCGTCTGTGTAATAGTGCTTCACCAGCAGCATGCCTGGAGTAAGTATGAGATGAGGATTCTTTTCTAACAGGCGGTAAGCCACCAGGTGTTAATAATGTAGGCTAAAAAAATCTTCAGAATTACTATCTGATTTCTGTGTTATCTAGCTATTTTGAGATTAATTGGCTTACCACTACTGATCAATATTTTATTGATTATGAAATACCACTAGGGATTTTAGAATGCTAGCAAGGAAAAATGTATTAAATATATGATATATAATGCTATGACTATTTATTATTAATAAAGAAATAAATTTTAAAATTTAGATTATAAATATAAAATATGATTATTCCCCAAAAAATTAATTTAGCACAAACCTCCCCCTTCTCTCTCTCTCTTTCTCTAGAAGAAAATCAGTAATTTTTAGATGATTTTTATCTTGAAAAATCATCCCATTCTAACTGGTGTGTAAATAAGTATTAAAGAGTTCTTTATTTCTTTTGACTGTACATACCTTAGATTCATCACATCTTAGTGTTTGTTTTTCTTCTAATCTACACCTTATTGTGGTGGCTACCAATCTTTTTCTCAGTGACCCCATTTACACAGTGGCAAATTCTTGTTGGCCCCATTTTCCAATACCATCAGTGCAAACTGCTGGCATGCACCTTGCTAGGGGCCTGCTCACTTAACCAGGTGGAATAATGCCAGCTTGAGACTAGGGTATAGATTACATCATGGAAAATAAAGTATAGATACATGGAGAGCAGTCAAAAGATTAAGTGATGCATGAAAATAATTATGATACTGGCTGGCTCTCAAATTCCTCATTTGGGAACCACTGCCCTAATTTGTCTATGTGTTTATTTCTGAGAAAACTGTGGACAAGAGAGAAGTAAATGTGACATGCGGGAGATAGGAATGAATCTGACTCCTTTGCATTAATTTGTTGTTTAGATAATTAAACATAGCAATAAATGTGAAACTTTAAAGACATTAGATTTAGGTTGAATAACCACTATTGGGGACACACCTCATTTTCTTTACCAAAAAAAATGTAGATTTATCAAATAAAAATTCATTTTCCTAATTCTATTTTTCTGTAATTTGGTAGTCATTATCACTGAAAATCACTATACCATGCCGCTCTGCTTACAACAGAACCTTTCTTCTGTCCTGAATTTTCTATGAATACAATAAGTTTTTTTTTTACTGGACTCAAAGAGCATAATATCTGTTACCACACTTGTTGCAACATAGCAAATAAATGTTATATTGTTACGTGATTAACGCTCTTTTCAGTTTAACCTTTGTGAAAAATGTATACATTGTTAAAATTTAAATTGATTGATCAATCAAAAAGGTACAATGTTTTTTCCTAATACATTTAATTTATTGAAGCCATGTGTGGAAAATAGGTTGAAATCAAATGTCTGACTATTTTTAAAATCTAACTTTGTGAGATTCACTGCAAGCATACCATTACTTTATGCTTTTTAAAAAATTTAAATATTGATTTAAAAAAAAACAAAACATAAGTATTTTTTTTATTTAAAATTTTTTTAAATTAAAAAAATTAAGTCCTTTGTGTGGGCAGTGATTTTTATATTAGCTGGCATTAAGTAGTACTGGGAAGGTATTTGGAATGCTGATTTCATCAGGTATCTAGCAGAGATTTAAAAAAATGTACCTTCCCCTCAAACTAGTCCTCTGAATAGAGAAACAGTAAAACACAATTAACCAAATCAAGAGCATATTTCCATACTGATTATAGATTTTCCATTTATCTTTTAGGTATAAGAGCTATTCAAAAGTCTTGCTTAGATCTGGATAAACACCATCACATTTTTGTGATGACCAAATGATTAACTGTTGATAATACATTTTTTAAACCTGAATACATTTTTGACATGTTACTCCAGTCACTGAGACAGCTCAGAATTGCAGTAATGTATGGTCTTTGTAGCTTCAGAACTTACAGGGTTTCAGTAATAGCTAGTATCGTTTCCTACCTCTTCTTTGTCTTACTTCCTAAACTACATATGATTTTTCACATGGTAACTAGCACTAATCTGATGAAAAACAAATAACCACTTAGCAAAAAAGGGTTAGCAATGAAATGACTAGATTGACCAGAGGGTAGATGATCTTTCAAGGTTTGTAGTGTCTTTTATCTGGTGGCCATCTGCTACAGCACCTTCTGTGTTTGCAGCTACAGGACTGGCAGACTGCCAGCAGTATATGTCTGTCAGTGCAACTGTTAGAAATTTTAGCTGATATTTAGAACAGATACTGGCATGTGTAGTATACTATTTATGTGGGATTGAGAAGGTTTAAAAATAGAGAAACAAGATAGATAACTTGGAGAGAGATTGTGCTCTGGTCCGGGGCCCGGATTTCTCTTGTTGGGAGCCCGGGTGTAAGTTCTTCATTAAGGGCTGGCCCCCTGACATCCCCTAGCAATTGATAGTTAAGACTACATTATATTAAGACCAATTTTTATTTATTGTTGAATATTCCAGCATTATCATTAGCCCACTTTTCTACCATAGTCTCAAAGTCACAACATATTGTTTCCTCCCTTTCATTTGACAAGATGGCCAAAGATTTGAGATGTCCTAACTCATTGTTGAGCACAAATACAATTATATTAACCTTAATTTGCTGAAGGATTGCTCAGCATTGGCCACTAGGTATATTCGTAAAGCTATAATGATGTTTGGTAATACTTCATCATATCCACAAATTGTTATGAACCTCAATAATTTCATGGCTGATATATGTCCTGGGCACACCTCTAAGAATGTTTTCAAAGTTTTCAGCTCTTCTACAATATCAGGGTGACTTTGTGAGAGGATGACTAATGCTGCTTTCTTAAAGTTTTCATCAGAACTACTATCTTTTAAGAAGTCCAGGAATTTAGATTTGTGCATTATTGTAGGAATAGTACTGAATTGGTCACCTGTTTGTGTCAAATTCTGTGTGTCAGGATATAAAATAAAGTAGCCCTAAAATAAGTTACTGGGTCACTGGGAGCCTTAACTTCACAACTTTTGTAATATTGCCTTTTCTTTCCATGCAAATGTTTTGAAGGGAATAGGGGGTTGCCATCAATTTTTTTAACAGTTGCTTCTCCTCCTCTCAGTGCATTGTCGAAACTGGATTGTCTTATTTCTTTAATTCATAATTTTGCTGCATTTATTAATAAAAATTAATAATATTGCAGATTCCAGACTTGCTTCTTTACTTTGTAAGTGCTTATTTATTTTATTTATGATATCTAGTGATCCATACCAAATAATAAGGGAAACAATAAAAGGCATTGACTTGATGTTTTCACGCATACCATTTGCTTTCAAAATAGTAGCTGTGTCAGTAGATGTATCAACAAGTTCATCTAATGCATTGCATGTTTCACCAAACTGAAATCGGAGAGCTTTGATAGAGTCAATGCCTGCCCCCTCCATTGTGTATCACAAAGGCTTTATAGTTGTTTTCAGATGTTTTTCTTCAAAACATCCCAGCACTTTTTTGATGCAGAAAATAAGTGTAAACAATCTTTGTAAAGTTTCAAAGAAATTTTAACACTAAAGATAGTTTTCTCCACATGTGTTGTGTTAGGAGTACAGTTCATTTGTATGCTGAAATATTTTCCATTTTCTATTTTGATTTAAGATATTCCTGAGAACTTCATGGCTGATAATTTGCAAAAAATTATTGCTGTTTTTCATTTTTTGTAAATGTTGTGATATGATATGGCCATACTTGCCAAATGATTGTATGAGGCCAAGAAAACTCCATTGCTGTTATTTTCCAGAATTTATCAGACTTTCTGAAGGCAAAGTTTCTACTTATCAAGAATAATATGACATCAGTTTGACAAATCACTAATTTTAGGCCTTGTTTTTCTTCATTTATCCTTATTTGGACTGAGCTGTTGATTGTCACATTCATCTCAAGTCTTCTTGCAGGTTCCTGCCACTAAATATAGCAATTAATATGGCATTTTCTCATTCTGTGATCTTGAAGAGCACTGCTTAGTTTTCTCCAGTTCTTGTAATTGTTTTTGAATCTTGATATATTTAAATTAGTATAAAATAATAAACAAAAAAAAAAATACACAGAATTCTCTTTTAACTGAATAAATAAGCCAACTATGATGTTGCTTTACATGATTTATTATGGTTTTATGGTAATAATTAGTGAAAATCTCTTGCTTTACAAATCTTGTTTTATCAGTGATTATCTTAAGGATCATCAGTTAGGCTTTCACAATATTCTTATTCATCAGCTACTTGTGCTAAGTCAAAATCACTTACTGTTTGTGTCAAGTCTGTATTAGTGTTGATCACTTCTGATTTCATATCATACTCATTAGCAGAATTTTCAATTTCATTTGCAATTTCTATTTTGCTATTACTTTGCTTGTTCTCACCTTCACATTTTCCAAGCCATTGCAAAATCACAGATTTTTTTCAAATTTTCTTCTTTTAACTTACTTATTTTGCACTTTTGAGCATCAGATAAATATTCCCTTTGTTTAGACATATTTTTAAGGTTTGACATTTTAAGAGCATATAAATTCAATTTAGTCTAATCACAGGGAAGAAACAGGCTGAAAATGCATGTAGAGCATCAAGACCACTGAGTAACTTTGTGTGGTTCACAGACTGGGGAATTAATTATGCAGTCAGCCATCATGATGTGCCAATCATGTTTCTTCTTTTCATAATTTGCATTGTAAACCTCCATGAGGCTACAATTATTTATCGAATAACTACTGTTCAAGAGCAAAGAAAGGGCACCAAATCCATGTGGTAATGATATTGTATAGTGAGGTATTTACTCTGGCATGCAAAGAAAAGCAAGCAAACATGAAAAGGTACCTCCTTTTTCATATTTCCAAAACGATAGCATAATCTTCTAATGGTTCTGTTTCTGTCCATTCTAAAATTCTCTTTATCATATCCTAATCACAATCTTTAAACCTCCTTGCAGCATTTTCATTGCATGCAGATATGTGATGAAGAGATTTGATGACTTCAGAGTGACAAATAGATGTGATTGCAAGATTCAAATTTTGGTTTTTGAAATATAAATTAGACACCATGCAAAATATGGGCAATACAAAAAAATTGCAATGACTCTCATGTTCCTTTGCCTTTTGGGGTCCTTTATGTTGTGTGAATTAAGTAGAAGAATAAAATAAAAACCTTTTTCAAAAATATTGACTTGTAAATAACATTAAACAAAATGTTTGATTAGTTTTATTAATCTTTCTCTTGTAAAGTTTTTGAAAGGTTTTAATATGCAAATAATTTGAGCATAATATTGTATTTTTAAAATAATAATAATAATGGTAATATTATTATTAGTAGTATCAGTAGTAGAGGTTTCTCAGTTTGGTGGCTAGCAAGCCATAGTTTCTGATGTTTTCTTCTGGATGTTAGCATCATAAGTACAGGTAACATTAATTGCCAGCACTTAGCAAGGCTGGCAACAAATGCCAGCCCAGAGCCTTTGGCTAAAATTTAATGATTTTGTCAGGTAGCACAACTAAAGGGTGTTAGGATGGATGTCTGCATCACTTTTTGACAGCCTATGATTTAGGTTCTTGCTCTCTAAACCAGTTGTGCCAATAGTTACTTTTGTTCTTGGGCATTTCCGTAGTTTTTCTATGAATTTAGTGAGGCTGTAATAGTACTTGTGGTTTAATGATAAAAAGGGTGTTAAATTTTCAAATGTTTTTTTATTGATATGCATTTTACTTATATGTAGCTTGTTTTGTTTTCAGAAAATAGGAAGTGCTCAAGGTGAGTAACTTTGAAATTTTCTTAATTCTTTATTTTCAATTAATGCAGTTATTCAAAAGTAAATTTACACAGTGTGCTAACCTTGTCAGAGAATAATAGTTGTTGCATATTGGATTCTATGTAAGATTTGTCATGACAATGATACGACAGAATAAAGCTAATAAAATAAGATCAACATAATTAATAAAATATTCTATAAAATAAAATCTCTACAAAACACTTATGAAATCAAAAGTATTTTAAAAAATTGTGTTACAATGTAAAAATGTACATAAAGCCAATTAAGCATTGCTTTGATATTCAGAGGGTCTTTCAACTGCAGCCATGGCCAAAAGTTTTGCATCACTCTAGAATTTGATTTTGCTTGATAAATTTAGATTAAACCTGCTGAATTTGCATACAGTGTTACACTAATTTATCAAAATGCATGCTGCCTTGTAGTTTTATACATTTTAATGGGAAAATGTGAGTGTTAAAAAATCTGATATGCAAAATACATGATTTCTGAAAAGATCTTATAAATCTTGTTAAGTGTTACTCAATTAGAAGTATTCAAAAGCAGACATTTAGATGTGGTCATGGGTACAGTGTCAAGAATTTTGAGCATGATTTGCAGATAGATTTTCTTAAATTTCTAGGGTTTTGCAAAATTTTTGGCCACTGCTGTAAATATTCTTAATGTAGTAATTTTTTGGGTAATATCAACCATAGAGTACTTCAATAAATGAAAAAAAAAATGTTTTAAGTAGCAGTCCAATCATATATTTTGAATTTTAGTTCTTTGAATTATCTTATTTATTTAACATTTTTGGGGTTTGATTCACACTTGTTTAGCAACTTTCACTTTCATAAAATAATAATACAAAGAATTATACCACATAATTATGTAATTATCAATTCGTTTATTTGTGAAACATATATATATATATATTTGGAGGGGATCTACAGAAGTTTAGTTTTTATGAAACTGTAAATTTTCTTTTCTGATGTCATTTTTATTCATAAGGGATTATGGTCACCCAGTATATAATTAATTAATTAATTAGTGAATGCAGTTTCATGTATATTAGTATAGACTTTTAGAAATATATACTTGACAAACTGTGTTACAATAAATTCATGTTAGAAGTTAGATCACACAAGATGTTTTTCAACAAAATATCTCGGTTTTGCTTGATGTCTGTTTACATATTTTTGTCATTCAGGTTGTTAACTTTAGGTTTTCAGATGGCAAAGAATTACATTTCACTCTTGCCATTCTACCCTTGTTTTTAAGCTTTCTATCTAGTTAATCTCAGAGTTCAGTTGTATTGAGATTCACTTCTTGCCAATTAGTTATTGTTCAGATAGTATAGCATGATACGGCTGCAAAATTACATGGTACTTTTTCATTTGTATGAATTGCATCAATTTTTATTAACTTTTCAATCTGAGAACCAAAACGATAGCCCTATACTTTCAAATTTCCTTCTCCATACTTAACTGAATACATCATGCAATCCTTACTCACTTTTTCTCCAGCATATTTTTTCTTTTCTTTGGATGTACTCTTGTTTTCTTTAAGCCAAAAATTTCAAATCTGGGCATAATACTATTGTTTAATTGTGTAATCTTGATGATCCCTTGCTTAGCAGCTACCTAACCAATGAAGTCACAATCTCTTTCACAAGCCTTTTAGTAGTCATCTTGGCAATGGATCTTATGCAGTAGAATCATGATCAGCTGCTACTTGTATGCTGGTAAAGGAGCAGTTTTCTTTAAAAACATTGCTGTTTCATCTTCCTCTATTTTCAACATCCTTTTTATTCTTTGTGAAATACACCTGTGGCTGCTTTTTTAGCAGTCATCTTGCTTATTCCAGACTGAGAGACTCAGCTCCTACTATTCAAACTCTTTTTGTTGAGAATGACCAGTTTTGTTAAGTGCAATCATTAAGATCCAAATGGCGTGTGTGATGTTTTGTTCAGAGGTAATTTTACCTGTTGAAAAACAAAGTCTTTGTAGTGCTGAAAATGCATGAGCTTTGTAATCATTTTATACTGTTCTTTACAAGAATTATTGTAAAGATATTCTAATAACTTTATGATTCAGTAATTTGACATTTCACTTACTAAGGTATCAAAAATATGTAAAACAGTTATCAAGCAAAAAAGATATTTTGGTGAAGGATCTGTAAATTTATTGTAACATATTTTGATGTGTATATTTTTCAAACAAGTATGTTCAACTGTATACACTAATAAATTGATCACATATGATGTATGAATATTTCATCAATGAGTCCAGTTATATCCACTAGTGATGTGCTACCAATACTTTGTGGTATATCCCTTTGCCTTTGCAAGCAATGCACTGTCACATGGTGCAGATTTGTTCAGCAATCCTGGCTGCAGCATAGTAGTCCATGCTTGACTGAATCTGTATTACAGAGTCCCAGGAAAGTGAGTTATAGGAACACTTTTACAGTGATCAGTTGATGACAGCCCAGATGTGCTTAATAGTTTATGCCCATTAACAGGCCAGGCTATGGCAGCATTGTGCTTCCCTGTCTGTCTTCTCATCTCTTTTTTATCAGTCAGTATTTCAAAAAGGCTTCCCAAAATTGCAGTACATGAAAACTCATGGTTAAAATATTTTTAAGTTTCCCTATAGTAGATCCCAGGCTAATTCTGTTGTTGTTGTCAACTTCTTTGATTGAGTTTTTAGCACATTTTCATTTTGAAGTTCAAAAGCAATCAATGGTCTGCAGAATTTTTGATTCATGAGTTTTTGTAGTATTAAATTGTTGGAAAGTATTCTAAATTATTGGTAGTTAAAAATAAAAAGAGATTCAGGTTTCATACACTATTGTTTAAATTTTTACATACTGCAAACAAATGTTTTCCATATGTAGAGAGCAATAGGAAATTGAACTTTCTTTCACTGTTTTTTTTGTATACTTGTTTTGAGTACAGTGTTGCTGTGATAGTTTTTCTGTTTGAGTCTAACAATCTTCATGTGCTTTTTTTCTTTTCTCTATTGATTAACAAATAATTTCTGATATCTTTGCTAAAATATTTTTTGCACCAAATACAATACTCAGTTTTTTATTATTTGCATGCCCTATATGTGCTTGATAAATATATGACTGGGGCCACATCTGTTTTGAGAGTACACTGCATTTACAGAATGTCTGGGACAAAATGAGGTAGAACATATTTTAGAAAATATTTCTGAATTAATGATTGGCTAGTCAGGCTAGGGGTCTTTGATCTTGTATCCATTTCAGAAATGATAATGTATTGAAGTTTACTTTAATTAGATTCAGCCAAGTGATTACAGATTTATGGCATACTTTAGCCGCTCTCTTATACAGTCCCGTCCTTCTCTGAGCATCATTTCTGTTGTTTGTTTTTTCTTTTTAATTTTTATTGTAGTAGAAAAAATTCTAAAAACTATTACTAAATTTTTGGCTCTGTGGATTGTCATGTGATGCTTGATCAGGGCTGTGCATAGCTGGCAATAGGCCCAAGCCAGATGGGAAATGTAAGCCCCACTTCAAACTGCTCATTAAGTATTTTTAAAATCAGTGATAAATATATATGATTTATGTATGGGTGTATACTTGTACATATGGTACATATAGTTTACACGATGTACTTACAAATAACAGAACAGAATAAAAGAACTTAACCCCATGTCTACCTGGGAAATGGGCCCCTTCAAAATCATAGACCCATGCCAACTGGCCCTACTGGCTCCGCCTCTTACCAGGCCTGTGCTTGATGTAATTTTAAAAAGTTTTATTAGAAACACAAATAAAAGAAAAAAATGTAGATGACTGTAATTGTAAACTTAATCTCCAATTTAATTTTCAAGTATATTTTGTAAAATCACAAGCAACCTGAATATTTAAAAATTGTTTACTATTAATTTTTGAAAGCTTTAGTACCAAAAATTTTCTGTTTTATTCATTATTATTGTTTTTGTTATTTAACATGTAAATTTTCAAGTTTTTTATCACCACCTCTGTTGTTATAAAATTATTGACACTTTAGGGAACATTTTCTGTTGCCATTCTCAGGACTGTTGGGTTACATAAGGATACCTTTCATTAACCTCAACTTCATTACAATGTTGGTTTTGATGCTAGTTAGAAATCTTGATATTTGGCACAGGCTGGATTTTAACCATGAGACAGAAATAATTGTATAACAATAGATGTGATATTTTGTTTATAGCACTATTGCATGTCGCTTGACTTGCATGCCTGTTTTTATGCTACAGAACTCAAAATTTCAGTTACTGGAGTTAATGACATTGCCCCTGAGGGTGCTAGTGTTGAACAAACAAAAAAAACAGATTTAGTTGCTGAAGACATCAAACAAAATCTGGAAACAGAACCACTGCATGCAAATATTAGTGTTGAAGAAACTGAAACTGAAGCAGGTATTGGAATGAATGAGTATTTGGAATGGTTTTTTTTTTTTAAGTGTTTTCTAATGATGGAATCTTGAAGGGAATTTCTAAAGTTAATTGGCTTTTATTTTATTCAGGCTCTAGTGAAATAGTTAGGGTTTCCAATTGCATTTGTACCTGGCCCACTACTAATGGGGGTTTAATGTGTTTAACTACAGTCCTATTATTTCAGTTAATACAGTTTCATCTTCCAGCTTTAGAGTTGTGGCAACACTTAGATTATGGCTCAATGCAGACAATGGAGCTGAACACATAAACAGAAACACAATCCATCCAGCTGTCTTCCACGATATCTCTCAGATAAATAGATGTGCTTCTTTATCATCAATAGCACAGGGAGGCAGGAATAGCCAGGACATTTACCCAAGAGCCTGAGAACACCCAAGGGGCCCTGAGATAATTGAAGCACTGTGGTAATTTTGCAACTGAGTACAAGAAGGCTATGTCTTTATCTGAGTTGATTGAAGAAATGACCCATCTAAAGGCAATACATGTTACCAATTTTAGAGTGCTTTCTCTTAATTCATTGCATCTTCTGAACAAGACTGTTTACTTCAAATTCGAAGAAATTTTTAGCAATGTCTATACAGCATTTCAAAGTTTTTTGTATTCTTCCAGTCACAGTTGCATCAGGTGAGCGATCATTCAGCAAACTGAAGCTCATCAAAAACTTCTTGCACAGCAAAATGACTCAGGACAGGTTATATGACCTTGCTTTTTCTGAGTGCTAAAAGTGAACTGGCACAGCAAGTTGTTATTAGTAAAGTAGATCATAATTTTGGTATGAAAAAAAAGCATGTAAAATGATACAATGAAGAGTTGGTTTAGCTAAAAGGCTACTTTATATTTGCTTTCTTCATAGCAAACTTTTGATAAAGAATAATTTTTTTTCATTTGATTCTATTCAGTGAAGCATGTGGCACAAGATCAGTAGAAAGGAGCATATCAAAAGATGAAGGCTAAAGTCCACATCATTGGTCATCTCTAGATCTCAACTCAGCTGTCAGCGGCCCTGTTTATCACTACATTTTAAATCAGAAACAATTCTAAAAATTTAGTTATGAAGTAATGTCTAGTCTGCACCACAGAATAGAAGCACTTTAAAAAAAAACCATGGTAAACTAGTTACTAAGGTTGAACTTAAATTTGAACAAGATTTTTGTTTTTTATCTTATTTTCACAAACTCCTTAGTTTCACTCATTTTAATTTTTTTGAAATAATCTCACTTTAGCTGCTTTACACAGTTGTTAGTATACAGTACATCAGCAATGTTGTTGAACAGTTTGATTACTAGGATGCTTACCCTGGTCAGTCTTTACTTTTCTTTAATGTATCGTGATTTTAATATAAGAGCAGAAATTTTATTTAAGTTTTATGCAATTTCAGCTTCTTCAGACACTCAGGAAGACATTGTGGTGGTATTTATTGTTGGTATGTACCTTCTCTATTTAATTTTTACTTTTTCTTTTCATCTCATGAAGAACTATACCAATCTGTGTTGTCATTTGATACTTTACATGAAAGTGATTGCTCATAAATTTTGAAACATGATAGAAAATATTATCTTTTTGTAACAAAAATAATCAGAGAAGCAGTGTAAAAAGAAACAAGATTAGACAATTTTCCCACATTTAGACAGTGGTTCAAAATATTTTAAAAGGATGCATTTTTACATTACACATAAAGTATCATATACTTACAAAATTGAAAAAAGTAAAAAAAGAATTCTTACATATGCATTTTGCTATCTATGATTTCATGTTATTGTTTTGGTTTTTATTTGATGAGGGAACTTTTTAACAAGTGAAAAATTAATAACTAATACAGTATAATATTGAAAATCCAGCATCCTTGAGACCAAACAATTTTGTCAAGTTTTTGGAACACTATAGCCACAGACTGTGGTAAAGCTCTATTGTAACCTAAGAGGAGTGTTTTGTATGCCCAATGCAAGTTTTAAATGTTATTTGTTTGTAATACATGTAAATATCGTGTGTATAAAACAATAAACATTTACTAAATATTTTGTTTATTACTTACCCAAAATTCTTCCTTTTCCTGCTCCAAAAGTACAGTACACATTGACTACAGGGTATACATTAAATAGAAGATGAAGTGCTGGGGGTGGAATCGGGTACAACTGAGGTTGAGGAAGCAAAAAAGTCAGGATGCACCCTTATCTAATTTTTGTAATATTTCCACTTTCTCAATTATGGTAAGTGTAGTATGCTTTCTCTTTGCTACACTTGACATTGCACTATCACTCAGAGGTTTTTTTTTTTTTGATGCCATTATAGGGTAGAATTTTTTAAAAATCACAAAATTAACCAAGAAAAGCACAGAGCCTTACTGCCACACATTTAAACAAGAGTGATGACTAAGCAGCAGTGTGGGTGTGTGGGTTATAGCAGCACAATGTAAGTGTTGCGGCCACTTTCGGAAACTTGTGACAGGAATCTGAAATTTGCTGGGTCCTGGATTTTGGTATATTCTAGTTTCTGAGTTGCTGGAATTTCGATATTATTCTGTATTGGCATTAATTATACTTGATTAAATTCTGAAATCACTAACTTTGTATGGCTCTACCTATAGGTATTGCTTTCATCAGATTTACCATATAAAATTAATACATATAATTTTTTTACAAATTGAAATCAAAATGATTGTTTAATTATTTATTATTGCCTTCCTTTGCAATTCCTTTACTTATTTTAAAAAAAATGATTTTGAAAACTATACAAATTATGACAGAAAACAGTTATTTTTCACATGCATTGGATTGACGTTTATTACCATGAGTTTCTACTTTCAATTTACTTTTTTATTGTTTTGTTTGCCCTTTTAAAATTGATTGGTTGCACAGTGACTAGCATACAGAGTATTTACTTAACAGATAGCATACAAAATATTTAATTCAGCATATTTTTAAACATTGCAGCCAGAAACTTTTGAATGAAATAAAAGTCAGAAATTGAATTTTTTTATACCTCATAAATAATAATTAAAAAGAGAAGCAACTTAGAATAGCAGACTTTATTTTAAATCACCACACCACACACACACACACACAAACAAACAAAATTTAAAATTTGTCCTGTTATTTTGAGATAACATCCTTTGTGTAGATATCCCAAGATTTATGTTTTAGCTCTTACATTCAAAGGCTATTGCTACATTTTTAAAGAAAAAACTGTTACTGAAAATCGATCAGAAATGTTTTTGCTAAATCTTGACTCACTGAAGATTTTCCAATTTAAAAAATGCTTTTATTCTTTTATTCTTAAATAGCAGATAGCCATGTTAAGATTCTACTTTCAGATCTTTTTTCTGAGGTCAGTTTTTCTTAACAGAATAAAATCTTTATTTCTGCTGTTATTCTGGCTGTTTATTTTTGAAAATTATTTTCTTTCTGCAATTTCTTTCAGACTATTATTTTTTTATTGATATTAGACATTGGCCAGCATTCAGAAATATTTTGTTTTTGTTTATTTGAATATTTATTTTGCATTTTAGTTTAATCATTGTATTTGTGTAATCTTTTCTGAGTAACCAACCATCTTTTTGTTTATCTATCTACTTTTTGTAAATGCATGTCATGGTTGGTGAACTCTGATGAGTGGTACACTTAACTTCCTAAATGGGCAGACACTGCACACAATCCATACAAAAAAAAGGGAAAATACTATGGAAAACCAAGACTAGGAATGCACCTAAAATAGTTCTAACAAAGATGCAGGACCAAAGCTTGTCAAAATGTGGAGATAAAACACTGCCATTGCATAAGATAGAAAATAAGAGTTACAAACAAGAAAAGAATTTCATCAACTAAATGGTCAAAAGTTTCCTGATTGCATCAGATGCTTTAGAATCACCAAACTTGATTCTTATTGTTTGATAATACTCAAGGTGTATGTGCCAGTCCAAAAATTGCATGAGCTAAAACTAAATGCGCAAAACTCACTTTTATTGCTTGCTAGTGGAAGATTTGTGCACACAATATGCCATTGGTACTTTCAGATACAGCAGCAAATGACATCCCAAGTTTTACAGAGCCAACTAACAACAACAGTCTAAACCAGTTTTAAAATCAAGGAGCAACAAAAATTGAGCTAGTTGGCTGACTAATATACTAACTGGCCAATCAGTTGATTAAAATTGAACAACTAAAAGACAAATGTTTGATGGTCTTCATTAACCCTTTCCCATTCAGAAAAAGCAATATTTTACATGTGCAAATGTTCATAGAATTTCCAAAATGGCTGCTTAAAATGCACTTACCTAATTAAAATGATTTAAAATCATACTTTAAAAATCATGGAATGAAGCAAATAGCACAAATGACTTAGCACATGGGTCAGTAATCTAAATGAAAAGAAAATGTGTCTAGAAAATGAAATGAAAAATTCAATTTATCCTGCAGAAAGTCAAAAAAATAGAGTAAAATTACTCAGTGCCAGGATTTTGCCAGTCACTGATCCAATCCTGCAGAGGGGAATGGTGCAGAGATGGAAGCAAAAGCTGGTCTCCATTCTGCAACCTGAAGGGAGTTTGCAACTATTCCTGGAACACAAAACACATCTTTTTTCTTCCCTTCATTCTTGCCAGGGTGTGATTGTTGGGGTGCACCTAACTGTCACTCTTTCTCTCAGTTGTCTTGTTTCCTGGAATAGAAGCCACTCCATCCAGCTGGAAGTGTTTGTGTGTGCAGTGCATGTTGCTTCTCACTTGGATCTGCTTCTGGTCTTGAGTAGATTCAGAGAACAGTACAAAAGCACTGATGGTGACTGTGTTGAACACAAACCATGCCAAATACTTTCAGTACTTCATACCCTTCCTCCCCAGAGGATAATATGATAATGCTGATCTGTAAGGTCCACCCTGCCTATGTTTTGGTTGTATAGCTTCACAGAGATGGACAGACAACTTTGGTAAGTGTAGCAGTCCCTTTGAATTGCCTTTGGATGCTGACTCTGACATGTCTTTATGTCTTCTAACTGCAACTGGTACTTATTGTTGAAGTCAGCAGGCAAACTTTTCCTGTTCTTGTGAACAGCAGAGCAGCCATGAAACTTCTTCAACTTTTCCAACTTTTCCAGAGAGCTATAGTAGTTGTCAGAGCAGAGGTGGTGATTTTTCTCCTGCAGGTATTCTGAAAGGCTTTCCACCACATATGCACCTAACCTCTGCTGTGGTTGGCACTGGGTTTTTCCTGTGTAATTGCTAAAGTTCAGCATGTAGCCATTGTTTGTGTTAACTGCTTCCCACACCTTCAGGCCCCACTTTACTGGTTTCATGGGGAGGTTTTGGTTCATGTGGCACCTACTCTTGAAAGTTATCACAGCCTCTTTGATGCTGATCTTGCATGGCTGGTACTTGGTTTGAAAGTTCCTGGTGGCCACACCAAGGAGAGAACTGACTTTCAGAAGGCGATCCCTGTCTGGGACATCAGAGGCAGGTACCCAACTGTTGTCACAGAAGTACCAATACTGGTTCAATTTCTTGAATATTGTCAATGTCATTAGTTTCGACACTCTTGTGAAAGTCTGTCTTCACTTCAATAATTCTCAATGGATGGCACAAAATGGAGACTCATAGTTATATTCACTGCTACAAATGCTTTTTTCTCCCCCTTGGTCATGTCTGTCCAGATGTTGTCAGTTCTGCCTGCCACCCTCTGGGTTTGTGTGGCTTAGTGGTGGAAGAAATCTTCTGGCACTAGCTCATACAAGAAATCCACTGGCCTTGTGTTATCAGAGACATCTATCATTGGGCCAACAGACTGCAAAAATGCTGGCACCTTGATCAGCTACTAATGGCTAATACTCCACTTGATGACAGAAGGAATGGATTCAGTGTTGGATTTCATCACATAGCAAGTAAATAAAGCATGTAGGTAATGCACATTGTTCATGCTAATAGCTTTACTAGTAAAATCACTTTTGCAGGAAAACATAGTGATATAATAGCCAGAGGAAGTGATAATGTGAACTCGCATTCTTCTACCTGTAATACCTATAGTATAGAGGGAAGTGATCATTAAATGATTTGTTAACGATCAACTGTCCAAAACCATATTGAACAGGAAAGGATTAAACCACCACATAAATAAAGGGTGTCAGTGTATATCAGTCAAGCCTTTAATAGTTGTGGGCCAACCCATAAATCATAATGCAAGCAATACCATGTACCTTAACATTGGGAAGCTGGGTGAGGTCTATCAACAACCTTGCCTTTTGAGACCTAATATAGACAGGAAAGGAAAACTGTTTTTATGTAAATCTCACAATACAGGAGGAGATTTTACCATTGTTTAATGCTTGAAACCATCATCAAGAAATAGTCAAAAGTCCAGCAATGTCTGAACAATTTCATGGTAAACAATGGCAGTTTCATGTATTTCTTTGGCATTCTGTCTCCAGAAAACATTTGGTTGAGTTGGCTAATCATCTATCTTGCCACTTGTGCCCTCATGGCAGATGACAAAATAAATAGATACTACAAACTTTATTTTTAATTTAACCAACCAACATTTGAAATTTATTAAGACAAGGCCACCTTACACTCTTGGAAGCAAACAAAGTTACCAGACCAATGGCTTTTTACCCTGACAAAAAAAGCAATCACAGGAGGCAAGGGAATGATAAATATTAGGTGGAAGAGCCATTGTGGAGATGAAATATCAAAAGGTTGAAACACTTAACATACAAAGTCAATGATCATTTGCACCAAGCAATCAAGAGATTTTAGATCCCTGATACATACCAAGAATTTTAATTTGATGACATGTCTATAAAAAAATTTGGAGGGGCATTACAGTTCTAGTATCCCAGAAAAATCTGCATCTTTTCCAAATTAAAGTTAGCACCTGATGCTTACTCATAATCACACAAATAGCTTCAAGGAGTGGCAGATTCTCAGCTGAACCATAAAAGCAGCATACTGTAAAAGTTTAATGAGTTTAGAAATTTCTGGAATATAAATATGCTCAAAACTAAGAGACTATGCATACAGGAAAGGAGACGATTGAAAACCTTGTTAAATTCTATGCAGTAATTGTACATGCTCAAATAATAAATTACTGATGAGAAGACAACTGCTGGTACAGAAATGCGGTATCTGAACTTAACATTAAAAGGCATAACCAAACCCTATTCTGTCAATGGTGGAAAAGAGACTCCAGCTAATCAAATACCTTTTCATGAACAAGACTGAGGATAGTGTCTAAAGCATTGGAGTCACTCATTGATTCCGCAGTGTTTTTTAACAAGTAAAAATTGTGCATGGCCAAGTATAGAGCAGAATTAATCTTTATGTACAACATAACGCATGCCTGGTTTCTGGCCAGGAAGCAACATGGGCATAATTTTATAATTGCCACAAAGCAATGACAAAGGATGGCAATAAGTTCTTTAGACTTTCTGATTATTGCACAATACTGATATAATTTTTTTAAAAATGAGAATAAAACAGTAAGTTATGAAAATAACAGAGCTTTTGTTGACTTTATATTCAGCTTTGTCAATGCAATAAGGCCAAAGTTGAATATAAGGTCAGTGAAAGCTTAATTATTATTTTAACTTATGGTGTTTTATTTCCATTTCTACTAAAGGATGCTAATTACTTCTGTAAATTCTTCCTATCCCCATGCTTATAGACAAAGCTTGTGATGACAACCTTTGTCATTTCTTGAAACGTAAATGCATAGTCATGCTTCTGCAAATTGGAAGGCAGACTCTAGTTTACACCATCCACTGTGTAGAGAGGACAACATTTTTAGGAGTAAACAATCATTAGTAGAAATCTCCGTTGATGTTGAGCAGATCTTTTTGGAAGTCATCCAAGAGTTATCAACATGATGTTTGTTACACTTCTCAGCACCTTGTCAACATGCCTCATTTTCTCTATCTGAGATAAGTATTTGGTGAGCTTCTGTACCACTATATATTCAAATAAACACAAAAACCTTTAAATTTTGAATGGTAATATGCTTGTAGTTGATGATGGAGATGGTTCACAAAAATGAAATTCCAAACAATCAGCTTGTGACTTACAGAGAACATTTTTATGATGTCAAAGATTCTCTGTGCCACCTGGATACAAAAATGTTTTATGATGCATTCAATATGCTTCCTATCTCTATCCCACAAGTCACACAAAGTTAAAAAAATATGTTTTCTGTTGCTTCCACAGACTACAGAAATTGGAAAAACTTATTATAATGTTGTCATTTAAGAGCTAGGTGTTAATTTTCCAATAAACTGGTTCCAAGAGAAATTAATTTGCATTTTACAGGGCAATCAAGACCTTATTACGGTTTCTATACAATGATGGGTGTTTTCCACAGAAGGTAATACAAATTTTGAAGGGGAAACTGAAGCTGAATAAAACATTAGCAAAAGGGTCAAGTGACATGCTATAGGACATTGTCAATCAAGATGGCTATTCAGCACACATTTTAACTCACTTTCAAAGATAACATTGCCTTTAGAGATACCATTTATTTTCATGGGTAAGCAGATCAAATAGCAAAGAAAAACTTGCTGGTAGTGAGGCACATAGATTTAAGCATAAACAAGAAACAAAGGTGAATGTTATGTCAAAATATTTACAGTGTTTAATCCATTTGCTACCAGGATCATGGGCAGTTGAATCAGCATTATCTTTCAATTTGCTACCAGAGAGGCATTTGAACTCAGTCACATGAGTGTCTAAAATGGAGTTTTCTAAAAGAAAGCTTTGCAATGAAGTTAAAAAATTCAAACTGTTTGACTTCAGATAACAAGCCAACAAAACTAAACATACAGAAACAAATCATGGTGAGAATTGGTAATATATCAAAAATGACAGCACAACTTTATTGTTAATATTTTATCTGTCTGATATACTGCAAAAAAGAAACTGTCTAAAACACAAAATTTAGAAAACAGCTTTTTACAAAATAGGTATGTCAGTTATTCTGGAGGAGGATCAGTATGAGTAATAAAAAAAAAAAGAAAATAGGCAAGAATGCCATAAGTAGATAATGAAACAATGGAAGCACATCCATTCTGTGTCTTTGTTTGTCTGTATATATATATATATATATACTGCTCAAAATTTGCTAAGAATCAAATAATTATAAACAAACCATCATAGAGACAACGTTTTATGGCCATAGAACTTGGTAGAGGGATTGTTATGCTGGAGGCATATCAGCTCAATATCATGTGGCAAATGAACTTAGTGTAAGCCATAGCATTATTTCTAAGGCTTGGGCACAGCATCAGATGTTTGGTAGTGCAACTAGATGACAAGATGGAGGCTGACCCAAGTCAACAACATATTATCGGGATCATTTTTTCGTCTGGAAACTGAGAAAAACCATTCCCAGACAGCAACTTTGTTGAAATCTGACCTTTAAAATACACCATTTGTCAATGTCTCAACAAACTGGTACATAATCAGCCATGGGCTAATGGTATAAAGTTAAGAGAAGCCTATATTGACATCTCACTAATATTGGCCAGTGTGGGGTACAGTGGCACTTGGTAGTAGACCATGTAAAGTGGATCATGAGACTGGACCTCTGTACTTTTTTTAGATGAATCCAGATTTTGTCTGGAGTTTACAGATAGACTTTGCTGGTGTGGAGAAGGCCAGTGGAGAAGTTTCGTGATTCCAACATTGCTGAACAGGGAGAGATTAGCTGAAATGGCAAGACAGACTTTTGTGTATTAAAAAATGACACCATGACAGGTTTCACTCATGCATGATAGTTGATCAGTACCTGAAGTAGGAAAATTGTCTGTATGGAGTAGCTAGCTCATCCTTCAGACCTTAAACCAACCAAAAATGTTTGGAACATGCTTCAGGCTGCCAATGCAAAATGCCCTGTGGTACTACAAACCTTTCCAGAACTTGGTGACACTGTCATAGAGGAATAGCATTATCTTCTCCAGATCACCATTCAAAAACTCATCAGGAGTATCAGATTCTGATGCCAAGCTATCATTCCTACTAGAGGCTCATACACAAGATACTAAATGAATTTCTGAACAGGAATTGTCACATTAGAGCGAAACTTCAGATATTTCAATCGCTTTCTTGTAAACTAAAATTCTTTGTTTTTGAGGAGTATCCCTGTTGACCTGTTGGGATGTTACTATTTAAAAGTGTATTTGACATTTATCAGTAATAATATTTCCATAAATTATAGTTTGTACACTTTGAAACTTTGATTTTCTTATGGTACCTAACAACATTATGACATTGACTTGTCCCTCAATCCATGAAACAAGTCTTTTGTTATTAATTTATACAACTATTTGACTATCTGATTAGAGCAAAATGTGTTTTTGTGTCATAGTTACAGCTAATTGCAGATCACTTAATCTCTTATGGTTTATTTCTTTTATAAAGATCTGAATTGATAATTATGAAAACAAATTCTTAGATTTATATTTTACTTTGGCTTTTTGAGGTGGTCCTGGAAGTGGGAAAGGTACACAGTGTGACAAGCTTGTGCGTAAGTTTGGATTTGTTCACTTGTCCTCTGGAGAGTTGCTTCGAGAAGAAGTGTCAATAAACTCAGCAATAGGAAAGAATGTAAAAGAGCTCATGGAGAAAGGACATCTGGTTCCTCTGGTATAACTTTCTCTAGTTTTTTTTTTTTTTTTTTTAAATAACATGCTGTTAACCACTGTACTTAACATTAGAATTACCAAAAGTACATACATACATACAATAGAACTACCAAAATTGTCATTTTGACTGCTGTATTAAAAGTTGCATAAAACATTCTGTAAAATTTTATTTTGTTTTTTTCAAGATGTTTATGCACAACAGGATAACATTTTTTTTTAACATTGTATGTTCAAAATTTGGAATGTCAGAAAACATATCCAGCACTTCTGCACATATGCAGTGGACTTGAGCCACAGCTCTCATGCATCTAGTTTCCTTTGAACTTTGCAACCTGGCTTTGGCATTGCTTGTGATTAGCAGTAAAGTCACCAATTTCTGCTGTAGGTTCTGCTACACACTTTGCATTTTGTCCTTCCTCATCATATGTATTACAAAGTTTCTTTGCTAGCTGCAATATGAAGTTTCTTCTATTGATCCTTTTGCCTGATTTTTTCTTGTAAAGGATCCAGGAATTGATGCCTGTTAGATCCAGGATGTTGCAGAACACTTGAACAAGCTATCTCTGAGATCCAGCTTTCACAGAGTACTTCCATAGCATCTTGTCTAATATAACTCCAAACATCATTGAGTTATAAAACTTAATCATTTCTGGTATCTTCTTTTCATCATTCCTGATGGCAATGAAAGGATGAAGTGTGCTGAGCAAAATGAAGTCTTTCTTGGCTTGCACTTATAGACTGTTAGGGTGCAGCCAGAGTGCTTCAGCAGTCTAGTAGAGTAGTTCTGTGTTCAGGCCACTACTGATGGTGGAAATTCTCTCCTGATACAGTTTACTGTGTTGAGCAGGCCTTTTCTTTTGTGCTGCAACTGTTTTGCTAATTTCAGTGATGAGAAGTTTTCAGTAGTAATGTTTCTACCTTTTTTTAAATATAGGATTCCAATAGGCAAAGAATCACATTTTCACTCATCATTTGGTTGGCTGGAAAAGTATTGTTCTTGCCAAAGTAGAGAAAAACATTTAGGAGATATTTGACTCAACATCTTCTGCAAGCTAAAACATGATCTTGAATTCATCTGGTTTGTTGGCCATATAATGTATCCCACAACACTTTGCTTTAGTGGGAAAAGCTGCTTGTCAACTGTGATGTTCTCTGCTGGTTTGTAGCTAAGAATGCTGTTGGCAATAAACTAGTTCCATACTTCAGATGCCAGGCCAAATTTGTTTCTGAAGATGCTGCACTTCTTTTTGTTCATAAGATGAAACACAGAAATCGCATGATTTCAGAAAATCTGTTTTGTCCCATGGTTTTGTGGAAAAATGGTGGCTCCATGTACTGGACTACAAGCTTTCCATCGACAGGCCTTTAGCCTCATATGCTTTACAAGCATACAATAATGTAATAAATGTATCCAATTCTTCTATAGAGATTAACCATGAATCATCCTGCAGTTGTCAGTGGGCTTTAGCTTCACTTCATTGCATTGGTATATGTGCTAAAGCACAGGCTTATCCATCAAGAGTTAGAAAGCTTTCAGTATGCTCTCTTTAGTGATGTGTCATCTAATATATATTTTCAAGTGTTTGTGTGTTTGTGCATTTGTTTGTTACTCTTTCACAGTAAAACCATTAGCACCTAGAGGCCCCAAATTTTGGGTATAGTTACTTCAGAATCTGAGCAAGGTTTTAAACTACCACATGTTGGCCTTGAAGGCCATTTTGAAGCCACCAAAAGATGTATATATTACACTTAGATCACTGCACTCATTCAAAATAGGCAATGTAGCAGCCTCAAATTATAATGAAGGTATCTCAGGATCAAACGCAGGATCTGAGCATACCAGAGCCTGGCCTCGAAGGCAAAAAAAATACACCTTTTAAGGTTCAGAGTTACTGCAGCTTCACAACTCAAAAGTGACCAGTGATTTCAATTTTTCAACAGTTGACCTTGAAGGCCATTTGAAAGCCATCAATGGCAGGTTTTGATATCATTCACAATATAACTTTGAGAACTAAGATTAAAAATTCATTGAGTACTTTTGCTACAGATTTGTCATCATCATATAAGCTGGCCACCTATTGGTGAGGTGCTTTTAAAGATTCCTAAACAAGTCAGCTGAAACACAACCATTATGCAATTTTAAAAAGTTTACGTTTTCTCATGATTCTTTTTTCAAGATATAAATAAACTGGGCTCTTATTAAAAAGTTAAATTTAAGTGTACAGCTTATAGAATGTTAGGAAATGTATCATTAGCATCAATTTAATCTTCATTTAATGAATGTGTTTTTAAACAAATACAATTTTTGTTTTTCAAATTGATATAAAACTTTTTCTATAAAAGCCATGTTTTCTCATGCAGTGTTGGGTACCCCAGCCAGTTTTGCATATGTTGTTGATCCTGGAATTTTTTCAACACATTATGTTGAGCCATTCTTCCTGTAGCTTGTAGAACAGAATTTATAATATCCCACACAATGCCATCATCACAAGCAACCATTTGATAACTTCTGCTTGCATGTGATTTTACTCATTTGCTTGGGTGGCCTCTTTGCATGGTTTTACTTGGTATAGGTAATTACTGTCCTCTGGGTGGCAGTGGAAATTGAGCTTGACTAGGAAGCTCTGGCTATGTTTGTTCCTTTCCCAAAATTTCTTTATTTCATTCAGTTTTGCTGGAAATGCCATCACTATTGCTCCTTCCAGGGCTTTTTCCTATAAGAATCTCATTGTGATCAGAGTAATGTTAATCACCACTCTGACCTACCTTATTCTCATCTCCAGATTATAAGCTTCTGATAAGTCCTGTAATAACTGCAAGCACTGCAATGCAATCAGACATTGTTTTATTGATTTATTCATTTTCATTGAACAATAAATTTCACAGAATACACAAAAGTTGTAGAATAAATAAATGTCAACAAGTCTGAAAATGTGCTGTAGCACATACAAACACACGTTGTTTTGAATTTAAACTTAGAGCAACTGGCATTTTCTCACAGTAGGTCGGTCATGTGATCACAGCAGGTCAGACACCAGCTCTAAGCCAAATATTTTGATTTCTCTATGGCTTTCAAAATGACTGCTCTGGTAGTTTTAGGTATGAGGTATTAGATCAATATTGACTTTGCAATCCTGGATGTCCTGCCATTTCAGGATGTTTAATACTTAGACATAGGGAAAGTAAAAAATGCATAAGTTATTAATTGCAAAACAAGTAGAGTCAAGTGCATTTAAAAACTGAGATTTTTAAAAAAAATTTTTTTGTTGCAATTTTAACATTTATTTATTGGAAAATGTCTTATTAAATTTATTCATTTGAATTTTATTACAACAAAGTCAGTTACTTTTTTTTTTACTTATTGCATTTGCAAGTGAAGTGAGTTTGTGTATGATTAGATACATAGTCTTATAAAAGAAAGCCAGCACATTTCAACATAGTTCCATGAGACATCTATATACTCCTGGTTAATGAGCTGGTGAATTCCTTCAGAGGAAAACATTTTTAGTTAAAACATCACTGCCTGCACAGTATTGTCATCAGCAGATCTTTGTTCCCTGATAGTCTTATTCATGGGTCTAAGAAGCTGATCAGGACTAATGTAAGATGGATGTGGTATGAATTCAAATTTCAACTTCTGAATACATTTGATTGATGCCCAGGTCATATTGTGGTGGTCATATATTATTTTGCACCAACTCCCTTGATTGGCAAACCTTGTCATTTGTTATGCATTGCAATTTTAAGCTGCTTCTGCAGCAGGTTACAATACTGCCACAGTTTGTTTGTTCTCTTGATACACAATGATTACAGGTTCTTTATAATTTCAGAATGTGCTTGAGAGCAACTTTCTGGTACTAATCTGACTTTTTAAACTTGGGTAGCAGGGATGATGTTTTTACATTGTTTTCTCTGAGATTTGCTTTTTGGTTCAGTGATGTACCCATGTTTAGTTGGTCCAGATGAAATGGCAAAAAAATTCTTAGGCATTACATTGCACAATCAGGTCCTACTATATGCTCAACTAGTTGGAATTGTGTTCATCTTTGAGCTACTTGTGGACTATTGAATCACCTGTACCAAGACTAATCAGGATCTCGAGACTAATACTGCCCAACAATATTCACCTGTTTTACAGAATTATTATCTTATTCTGCCACAGTTTTTTCCTTTGCTGCAGAAATTTGTTGTCCAATGCACATTTTATCAAATTGGCATTAATGTGTCCATGTTTTAAGTTTGCACACCATATACACATATTATTGATGACAAGCAGTTTTAGTCACGTTGTTTAGATATTCATTTTCAGTTGGTTTGACACTCTCAGACAGCAAAAATTGTATCACTGTGATGGTTCACCATTTATTTAACTGCCCATCATAAGTTCCACATGTGACCATCTATAAAAATATGCACTTGCTTTAAATTTGACAGAATACCACAAATCAGGCTTTTTGTCATTTGGTGTCATATCTATACAATCAAAATACACTTAATAACTTGTCATCCATAAAATAAACATGCTAAATTAATTTTTGGGGCAGTGAATGGCCAAGTGCAAGTGTATCAGCTTGTTGCAGATGGCTGGAGTTGAATCCCTATTGCAGACTGAGTTTTGGCAAATTTCCCATAGTATGGTTTCTTCTTGATCTTTGTGTGGGTTCCCTCTTACATCAAAATAGAAGAATTCAAGCAGAGACTTTCCATTTTTTGGCGAAGTTGAAAGTGCCAGTCCCCACAATACACGAGGCATTGCTTTTGTTAGCAGTAACCATGGCACTAGGAAACCTCATCAGATATATCTATATTTATAGATAATGTGCAAAAAATATTCTTACTACTATAAAAATATTAATACATTAATAATAATAAAAGATAATGCCATTAAATATAATTTCTAATGTGATAGCGCTTGTGTGTCTTAGTGAGTAGTGAATTTATTAGACATGTATAGTCTGTATGTAAGCATTTCCTTTAAAATTCTTTTCTAAAACTTTTTTCTAATATTTCAAGGACACTGTGCTAAAGCTATTGAAGAATGCAGTGCTTACAAAATTCTCTACAAATCGATTATTTTTGATTGATGGCTATCCTCGTGAAGTGGAACAAGGGATCAAATTTGAAAGTGAGGTAATGGATCTCTTGTTTTTCTACTATAATTTTTAGATAAAGAAACTGAAACCAGAGTGGCTACAGTGATAAATTTCCTGGTACAGTAAATAATGACTAATACGCAACTATGTTAGAAATGAGCAAACAACAGAAACATGCAGAATTCCTGTAATATTACACGCTTCAAGACTTATTTGTTATTAAATATTAAATGGCACAATGAAACTTTGACACTTTTAGGTGAGTTAATATATATAGGAAAAGATGAAATTGTGTGTGTTAGAGGAAAAGAAAAAATCCTACATAAAATTATTTTTTAATGTTTTGAAAGGATGATGACTGTGAATTATTCATGACCCCCTGCAGGATGTATAAATGGTTGTATTCATTATTACTTTATATATAATAAAGGAAAAATTGAGCACTGCTTCATAGTTTAATTTTTTTTATTAAGTGGATAATTATAATTATTTTAAAATATGCTACATGTGCTCTTTTGATATTTTTATTATGTTAATATTGGTGATATTTGTTGATGTCATCATTATCTTTTTTTTGGTCATGTTTGAAATTTATCGTAGTTAAGGGCCATCTGACAGAATTCTGAAAAATGGTGTTTTGTTCTGTTACATATGTTATGGTAACAACATTAAAATGTTTTCTAGTAAAAATTACAAGATGTAGCATCTTAGATATTAAAATATCTCAGTTTCATATTCTCAGATTGCATGTGGTCAGTTCTTCCATGTTATTATCATTATTATTTCTTTTTAAAATCTAAAATGGAGTATTGTATAGATTATTATTCTATGTAGCCAGTTCAGTCTCACTTTTCCTAATATCTTTTTCCTTTCTAGTTTGAATATGACAATGCTGGATCAGGCTACAGATCTTTTGTCTATCTTTATTTGCATTCTGCATTTTTTCTAGGTGGCCAAATGCAGTTTCGTGATATACTTTGAAGTGGCTGATGAAACAATGATATCTCGCTTAAAAAATCGATCAGAATTAAGTGGCCGAACAGATGACAATGAACAGACTGTCACTGAACGAATACACACATTTCACATTGTCACAAAGCCTGTTATTGAGTACTACAAACAAAAGGGAATACTGACCACGGTGAGTTCAATATATACAAATTTGTTCGTACTTAAAGTACACAGCTAATTAATTCCATAACTTGAAACATTTTTTGCAATAACTTATCTATGCCATTAAGTTCAAGAGAATTTCAGTAGATTTAAACTATGAATATTTTTTTCATGTGTATAATAATGCCATGGCTATGCTATCAAGAAGACCACAAACAACTTCGTGTACAAGACTGTGGGTAGTATGGTTGCACAAGTTTGATATCACTACTTCAAACATGAGCTAGCAGGATATGGGAATAAATGTAGTTATAGTCACAGGAAGTCCAGACCTGTCACTCTCCCATTTTTTAAAATTAGGACAAAAATGCAAAAAAAAATCAGGATATAATACAGACAACAAATTTGGTTGTATAAATGCTTTTGTTTGCAGTTTTGAATGAATTTATCTTCATATTAATGACTTCATGCCATTAAGGTTCATGTCTTTGTCACTGATCGACATACATTTTGTAAATTAGTTTTCCTCTTGATAACATAACTTTTTAATTTCTTAGACAAGCAGAATTCCATACTGTTGTAGAAAAAAATTAAACACAAACATAAACTGTCAATTCAAAAACTTCTAATGTTCATATCAACTTCTTATTAAAATAACACAATCATACTCAACTTTCAACAACATAAAGCAGACTAAAATATATTATATATAATAAGCATCATATTGCATAAACTATCTACAGCTTTACTTGTGTTTTTAATTACAATTATCATTTATTCTTTTCAGTTTTATTTCTAAATAAACAGTTTTACTCATCATTATTATGTACATATTTTATTTCTGTTTAATAGTTTTTAGATATGACAAAATAATGTCCACAGTCATTAAATAAACTAACATAAAAATTAGATTTGTTGGTGATATCATTGACAAATTTAAACAATTACCATTTGTACATTTATCTTTTATGCACAAATGTCGGTATTTTAACTGATTCTCTTTATCAATCAGTCTGTATTATTTATTTTGAAGAATTGAGGGAATAAAAAAATCCTCCTCTTATCTATAAGGGAAAACAACAAATGTGGTCAGGGTTAAAATTAAAAGAGATATATATATTATATACATAGAATTTTTAAACTTGTGATACTAGTTTCTTTTTGGCAGGACAATCATTGGTTTTCAATTCACCCTTTGGAGTCATTGCATTAATTGAATCCGGGGCATCATTTCATAGTTTTTTACAACTTAAGTTAAGCTTACTAGAGTAATTGATCAAAAAACAATCAGCTATTATGTTATTTTGATGACTTGTGATTGGCCAACGATAGGCTGTTAATTAGTGAAGGGATCTGTGTTACAAGTACTGGCAGTGCCACTAGTAAAGGCAAACTCTACAGCCACATGCTCAGCACATGGACAGTGGGTGCAGCTGTAATCTTGATTTCTGAAAGATCAATAAAAACAATAATAGTGATTTGAAAAATGGTGGCAGCCACTTGAAAAATAAAACTGGGACAATAATGAAAAATTTGGACAAATGGATATCCTGTTGAGATACTTTTCTCAGGTTAAAAAATCAGGTGATTTTTGATAAAATTAGGACACTTGACAGGTCTGGAAGTCTTTCAACTTAAGTAAAGCACTGTAATTCCTGGTTTTACTTGATGGTTTTAGATTCAACAGAGTTATCTTTAATATAATCATGCCACTTCACTGCTTGCATTTTCCATCTTTTTTCCTTCTTGACTATCCATATGTACTTTACAGTTCCAGTTTACATGTTTAAGTTACACTGAACTAATTTGTTTTCAGCACCAAAACAGTATTGCTTACATAGTCACATGGTGGATACTATAAACACTATCCTTTCAAACCATGTACCAAAAGAACTTTTTAACTTATAAATTCTATTGCACTGGACCTTTGAGAATGTTCCATGCATTCATTACTTTGTTGCTAAAATTATGAAGTTTGCTATTATAACTAGATTTTTTATTCCCCATATCAATTTGAAAATATGCCATTTCACTTCTCACTTCTTTCTACCTGTTTTCATCCTGGGCAAGAAAAAAAAACATGAAAAACTGGATCTCATACTCTAGAAGTGGTCTAACAGAAGTTTAAATAAAGTAATAAGATTTTGGTGTTTTTATTGTTATCACTATTTAATAAATCTAAGATTATATTTTCCACTTGACTGTACTTTTTATTTTTGATTATATTGGATAGTTACTCCAAGATCCTGCTCAGAATTGCTATTGTTTTGAGCGGTACATATGATTAGCATGGGAATTGCATTCTTTTTGAAGATTTATACTTCTGATATTGAGTGTTTGAAGAATTCACAGTACACATCAAGCTCTGTCGTCTTATTAATCACTCAAACAGTTTTAAGTCAATGAAGTGGTTGACAATAACTGCCTATTTAGACTTTAGTATGGTATTTCACAAGTAGATTATTTTAAAAAATCAAACTAAAAGAATAGGTTTCAACAACTGCTATATAAAGGTCAGTATCTTAATTTTAAAGAATATATCTAGTAGTGATCTAAAAAATTTGGCTTTTTTATCTGTTCTAACAAAGCCATTAATAAGCCTTGGGTACTTACATAAATATGCTACTAAATTGTATGAAAAGGCAAACATTGAAAAACAGAATTTTAATGAATGTACAGAAGCTGTCAGGGCAGATATTCAAAATGAAGATGAAACGTATCAGCAATAAGGCCATACAAATAAAAAGAAGAACATGATTTATTGTTGTTTGTTGAAGGAGCTAAATTAACATGAACTGAATCAGAGAGGTTTCGAGTGTGACTGTTGACAAGAGAGAATGTAGAGCAGCAGTTTTATTTACTTACACAACAATTTGGCACAGTAAACCAACCTATAAAACACAAAAAATTCCCAGAATTGTTATAATGGATTAGTTTGCGCACTGCTGCCTGTACAAATATGAAACTTTATTTATTCATTTTAAAAAATTATATTTAGACAGTATAGGTAGAGTGGCATATGTCATATATTGATTTAGAGTTTTTCAGCACTCTGACATTTAGAATGTGCAGATATTTTGATATACTTGGTCTACCTACTACCATACACTAAAGATTTTAAATAATATAGATATAAAATAAATTGTTTTAGTTTCTAAAAAGACATAAGCACAAAAAAGCTAAGCTTTATGTCAAAGTGTAGCAGGGAACTCAAAATAGTTGCTAGAACAATCAGAGGAGACCACTTGGACAAAGTGAATTTCTATCATGGTAGCACCTTGTAATCATTTTAGTAAATAAAAAGAACCTGTAAGGTAGTTATTAGGTTTTGTGTACATAAGAAATATATCAACAGTTTTTAAATTAATGATACTTTAGTATTTCTCTGGCTAAATGTCTGCACTATCAATTAAATATTGAAATACTTAACATACATTTGTTTAAGCCGCTTTTCTTTTTATGTTTCAGATAAATGCAAATAGGAGTGAGGAAGAAAATATTCAGTGATGTGGTGAAATTGTTCAGTACTTTTCCTTTGATATCAGGTACTCTTAAATGTTTCAGTTTTAATTTTTTTTTTTTATACTGTATTTCCTTTATTTTGAAACAGTATCCTTTCTAATTTTCTTAAACAGAGATCTATGTATATATACAGTCAAAGCTACTTAATATCACCACTGTGATTAATGGGGAAATGTTGACAATAAGCAGATGGTGATATAGTTGTGCCAACAGGGAGGAGACACTGCTAGGGAGAGTTCTTGCATGGCTGCATGTTAGAAAATGATAATGAAAGATTAAAAAATTCAACTACATGTTAAATCAACCACCAGCTAAAAGAGAAGATATGACAAAAAAAAATTCTTCCTTTGGTTTCAACAGAAGCTGACTCAGATGGCACAAGTGTCCAGGTCCATGTTCAGAGAGAAAGCCAGTCAGCTTGCAACTGCCAAGAAGAAAGAAGTTTGTATCAATTGATGGCTGGCTCACATGCTTCAAGCAGTGCCACATCATCATATTCAAAAAAAGAACATGGCAAGAAGCAGGCCACAGATTACCAGGCTGCCTAAACTTGGACAAATGAAAGACTTCCTTACATCCTGGCAAATTTCTTGCCAAAAGAAATTTACAATGCAGACAAGACTGGGCCATTCCTATCAGCAACTCCTGACAGAAAACATGGTTTTCCTAAGAACTGTCTGGAGGAAAGGTTCTAAAAGAACAAGTGACTTTTCTTGTGCCAAAAAGGTTAATGACAAAATGTAATGCTAAAATGAGAAACATTTTAGCAAAACACCTTTAGAACATGATTGTTGTTTTGAAAGGGAGCTGTTCATTCTGTTTAGAAAGACAAATGATGTAGATGAATAATTTTTCATTGTATATTTATGAGATATGATGTAAGCTTTATCTAAATTGTAAGACTTCCTACCCCTCTGTGAATAACTAAATAAATTGCCAACCTTTAAAGAAATTTAAGTGAAGTAAATAGTATTTATGGTGCTTCTTGTTAACTACATAGTTAAAGAAACTGCATTCATTTTCTGCATAACTTCAAAAGAACTTTTGCTTTCAGGTTCATTACTCACTGACATCAAAGTGATCTTTGTTGTAGGTAAGTTAAAACAAAAATTTGCAAAAAATGCCTCTTACTAATGCTGTTTAATTTTATAGTTTTTATGTATTAAAAATGTATCAATAAGCCAAGCATTAGAAATATTTTTAATTGTTTCATATTTAGCTATATCTTACTGATGTTAATGATCATTTTAAAATTTTCTAGATATAATTTTTAGTTTTGACTTTCTAATGTGCATATTTTGTTGTGTCCAGAACAGACTTTATCTTAATGTTTGTATTAATATAGAAATCTTTGAAAATTTTTGTTTTCAAAAGCCTCTCTCTTTTCAGACCCATCTCACCATAATTCTTATGCTCATCCCTCTTTCTTCATTTTTAATTCTCCAGAATTTCAAGATGTAAATGCAAAAGGCAGGAATGGAGTTGTCTTATTTGCTTTTCCACAATGGAGAGATAAAAAAAATACAAAAAGTATAATTTAGCAAGCTAGCAAGTAAAAATGTTCTAACAGATACATGGTTTTCTTTTTATTGTTATTATACCACTGTATGATGGCATTTGAAGCTCTTTGCATAATATTCATACAATGCAACAGTTTTTAACATGTCAGCTACATTACCACTTGTAGGTTTTGTATATCATGTTATAATGTAACTGGCCCTCTTTTTTATCATCATCAAAACTGAATGATAGCATCTGAAACAGTTCATAGATACCAACATAAAATCATAACACATCAGCAGTATTCAGTAGTCATGATAGATGCAACATGATAACCATGTGGAGAGGTTGCTACTTGTATTTGATGGAGAGAACGATAGTTGTTTAACTAAAAAACTTTTGTTAAATTAACTGATTTTTATTCATATTGTTCAAGGAAGAAATTCTTTAGTAATTAAAAATTGGTGTTTAATGTTTAATTGAAACTAAATTCAACAAGTTGATAAACCAAATTTCAAAGAATAATTTTTTGACTATTTGTCTAGTAGCATAACAACATAGTTTCTCACTCGTAAATAACTGCTGACTACAGGTCCTGCTTACAGTTCTCTTTTATTTTGACCAAATGCATAGCCTTTTTACAATTATTCCTTTATAGTCTTTTTTATATAGTTTTGATGTTAGGCAGTGACATTTTCTCTGATCAGGACCCTTCAACTTTTTTCAGGTGGTCCTGGTAGTGGGAAGGGTACCCAGTGTGCAAGGATGGTGGATCAATATGGCTTCTGTCACCTGTCCTCTGGTGACCTCTTAAGAGAAGAAGTGGCTACACAATCCACCAGAGGGAAAGAACTTAATGCTATTATGGAGAGGGGAGAATTAGTACCCTTGGTAAAAACATTCTAAATGAATGATGCTTTCCAAGATTTCATTATAGGCCATATCTTAGAATTTTTTTTAACTTAGTGAAATAATTAAATTTTTTATCACATTAAAAATAAGTTAATTATGTTCTTACTAGACAGCTAGATGAGACATTCACAACACTGAGACTAGCTACAACAGATTAAAAAGGTTAATTATATTCTTACTAGACAGCTAGGTGAGACATTCACAACACTGAGACTACCTACAACAGATTAAAAAGGTTAATTATATTTTTGCTAACAAGTTAGGTATAACATTGATAACCCTGACACTACCTACAACAGATTAAAATTATATTTCCAGTAGTCATCTAGGTGCAACATTCACAACATTGAGACTGTATATAACAGAATAGGTAGGGTAATTATATTTTGATAGGTGCAATATTGACAACACAAACTACATACGAAAGATTTAAAAGGCTAATTTTTATTTTTACTAACCAGCTGAGAGGGACATTTGCAACACTGAATCTAGCTAAAACAAATTAGAGGAATTAATTAATTTTTTTAAACTAGTCAGCTAGGTGCTACTGACAAAACTGAGACTACCTACAACAGAATTAATAGGGTAATTTTATAGCTGGGAGTAATAATGACAAAACTCTGAATACATATAACAAATTTTAAAAAGTATTTATAATTTTTCTATACAGCTAGGTGCAATATTAACACTGAGCATATGTATAACAGATTAAAAGGGTATTTATATTTTTACCAGCAAGCTAGGTATGAAATTAATAATGCTGACACTGCCTATAACAGATTAAAAAAAATTATATTTTTACTTGCCAGCTAGGGCAATAAGGACATCGATGAAACTAGTAATAATAGAAAAGAAAAAGATGATGTAATTATTGGATGGTAGTCATTTAGCAAGGTTTTTCTTTTGTTTATTGTTTTTGTAGGATATAGTTTTACAGCTGATAAGAGAAGCAATGATTACAAATTCCTCCAAAAGTAATTGTTTTCTGATTGATGGTTACCCCAGGAAACTTGAGCAAGGAATAAAGTTTGAGAAAGAGGTTAGTGGCTGCTCAGACCTTTTTTTATATACCAGGCTTATCTGTGGAGAAAGCTAACACAAGCGAGCTCGAAGTTGGTTCTAAGCGCACTCTTTCTTGAAGCAATATTTTGAAGGGCGACAATTAAGGAAATTAAGTTATTAAAAGATCTCTTATTCATGGAATTATCTCCCTTTATGTATTTACGTGAAGCATTTCTCAGTATCTTTTATATTTAAACTTTTTTTTTTAACATTTTACATTATTTTAAAGAAAAGAAAATTATATATATATAAAAACAAAAACCAAGCACAGAATATTAATAAGTATTTGCAAAAACCTGCTGCTGACTTGTCTATAAATTAAGAATTTTTTTGTTTGTATATCATTTTTAATTTTTCTTTTTGTGGGAATTTTGGAGATTGCTCTTTTTTTAAAAATTTATTTTAAAAAGTTGATTGTAGACGGGAAGTAACTTTGGGTTTTTTCCAGATTGGTCCGTGCAGAGGTGTTCTTTACTTTGAAGTCCCTGATTCAGTTATGGTTGAGCGGCTGCTGGAACGTGCGAAGACAAGCGGTCGTATAGACGACAATGAAGAAACTATTAAGAAACGACTAGAGACTTTTCATAACGAAACAAAGCCAGTCATTTCTTACTACAATAATCTAAAAAAAGTGGTAAAAGTAAGTAAATTGTTTTTATTATGCATATAGCAAGCAGTGATAGTATAACCATTTTAAAAATCTGTGGTGATGGTAAATTCCCTTCCTAGGTGGTCCTTACATAAGCCATGGTGGCTTCCTGTTTCCTCCAAACCACCAAATTAAAATAAATTATTAGCAGGTGTGCTTTTTCAATAGTGATAAAAATCACACTGATGTCCAGTAATCTTCCTTGGGGGCCCTTGGACTTCTTGTCTAACTATTACTAAAATGAACTACTGTGATCATGTTAAAACATGCACTATTCTGAAGCTGATTAAATACTACATTAAATACATGAAAATTTCAAAAGAATTATTTACATAGAGAAAACTATTGTTCTTTAAAACTGTTTGAGCAACAAACAAATTAAATATATTTTTTAAAACTACTACAGTATACTGTTTTTAAATATAACATTTCAGGCAAGCATATAAACCCTGTATATTTCTATTTAAAATGGCACTAAAGTATTCACTTACATTATGAATTATACAACCTGGTGAGAAAATTAGAGACTTTGTCATTTTTGCTCACTAAAGAGGTGAATTCATCATGGTTGTCATCCAGCATTAATTACATTATTTTAATTCATTCTTTCTTTATTTCTGTTAAGGTGAATGCTGATGGTTCTCAAGATAATGTATTTGCTCAAGTGAAGACCTACTTAGACAGTCACTCTTGGTAAATTTGATATTTGCATGACACGACATCTTTGCATTGCTGTTTTTGTTTATTCTTTCACCAACCGCTCTCCCTATTACATCTAAAATACACACACAAAACAAGATGATAAAATAAACTACTATTATGAGATATCATTATACACATGGATTAAAAAGTTGGTGCACTGTAAACATATCATGATAAATTTTATTTTGTCATTAAATCTAAAAATAAAAATGTTTATAAATGTAAAAAATGCTTACTTTATATAATTTTTATCATTTATTAGACATTAAACTAGATATTTGGTTGCAGGAGTGAAATAATTATGGTTTAAACAATAAAAAATTGTTTTTTCATAAAAGAATTTACTTTCATTTTTATATAATCAGTACATTCATGTTTCTTACATCTGACAGCAATAAATATTTTTTAGTCAAAGAATATATTGCTTTAAATTCTGTATGATTTTGCTTATTTTCTTTAAAAAACTACAGCTATACCCTGGTGTTTTGTATATTCAGTGTAAATTAGTTAGAATTAGTTTGTCAGGATTTTGAAGTTGTTTTAAAGGAATGGAATCCATATTTGGAATATACTGAACAACTAAAAATATTAGTTTTTCCTGGCTGGAATCTTGGATATTTAAGAGGAGACCTGATAGACATTTTAAACATAATTAAAGGTGTCAAGAGACTAGATTAACAAATTTTTCAGCTATCTACATGGTTTGATATTAGAAAACATTTTTTTTTTTTTTTGGTAATATATTTGCAAATCTATTGGTAGTATAAATGAATTTAAAAACTCATTTTAACTAAAATAAATCTATATAAACCTATATATTTATTCTTTTTGTATTCAGCAGACAGAGTTTTGAGTGCCAGGCTTATATATCAAGTTTTATCTTATTTTTACTTTTTATTTTGTTAGTCTCAGTTTCAAAGTAAATTAAAACAAAAAAGGCAACTGGATTATTTTATAATCAGTCTAAACAAACAGATATTTCTTTAAACTCTTTGAGACTGAATCTTTCATATTTTCTTAAATTTCATTTTCACTTTTTGTTCATTGTGTTCACTAAACGAATAAAGAAATTTACTATAATTTAACTTATACAGATGTGAATAATGCACTGTAAAAGAGAGGCATTTTTGTTTAGGAATTTTTTACACATTGTAAAAAATTTACTATTTTTACATCTGATTTTCAATTTATTAAAGAGAGTTAAATGTGAGTTGTTCATATTTATCTGGATTTATTAGTACTAGTGGCAGCAGGTTCTGTATGCTTTTCACATTGCTGCTGCTTTTGGATTGCCTTTTATTTTATTCAACACTGTTTACTGAAATCTGTGGACCTGAATAATGCTAAGTTGTTTTAATGCCGTTATTTTAATCATGTAGCTTCTCTACTCTGAGAAGTTCTGTTAACTTAATACTCAATCCAGAGTTGAGAACTACTTCATGTGTGTGTGAGCACCAAAGAGGAACTTGACATACTCTTTACTATTTTCCTCTAGAAACCTGAGAGATATTTGTAAACTGATTTTTTTTTTTTTTAGATTAGCCTTTTAAATGATAAATTTGGTGCTAATAATATTTTAAATACTTTGTTGGCATTTTAAACAATACTCTGGTAGGAAAAAACAAATGTATATAAAATATTGTAAATGAAAGGATTTTATGTACTGGTTCATTTAAATATAATGTAAAAATAGAAATTTATTGTCAAAGAAATGAACATTAATTTTCAATGGAGTTTCAAGCAAAACAATTTAAAAGATATAATAAAATTATATTCCAAGTAATGAATTTATTTAAATAGATGCTGCTAATTTTTTTCTTGTACTTTGAACTAGAAGAACTAAAAGTGATGATTTGATTACTATGCATAGTCAATTAGTTTTAGACTGTTCAACAGCAAAATCCAAAGCCATCAACTGTGTATATATAGAAAGAAGACATCAGGAATACAAAAAAGTTGGATTTTTCAGTTTAGATGGTGAGAACAACAGTCATGTTAGAAATATTTTGGTAGTCATTTACATCTACAAACATGGAGATATAAAGATAGAAATCTGTGTATACTTACAAGTACACACACACACACACACATTCAACATTATGAACCAACTATACAAAAATTGTCTGTTTCAACACTATTTTGAATGAAAATGAATTATTCAAGAAAAAACAAAACAAAAAAGCCTTTGAAAATCTAATGAACCATGCATCATAACATTATATTAATTGAATCACATGTTAACTAGCAATTGCAAAAACTTGAGGTTTTTCCACAAAAATACATACATTTCATGACTAAATGGTGCGCATATTATTCAAATCCTGTTTAGTAAGGTTTCTAAACATTGCCTTGTAACAACACCCCATTCCTCTTGCAAGTAGTTCCATTGTTGCCGGCATTTACTGGACCTTCTTTCCTTGACCTTTTGATCTTGTTCATTCCACAAAGGATTGTTAGGGTTCTGATATGGAGATTGAGAGGGCCAAAGGATGGTTTAAAGTCCTTCCAATTCTTTCTTGGCAAGGTATTGCATCTTGAGCTTTGTGGTATGCTTCAGATAATTATCTTGTTGCAGTATAAATCATTTACCTATCAAACATTGCCCTGATGGAATTGCATGGTGCTAAAGAACACTGTGATATTTCTCTCTTGTAAGAATTCTATCAATTTTTGTCAATTTGCCAAATGAATAAATAGCAAAACAACATTACATTTTAACATTTCTATGCTTAATTGTGGGGCAACCGCTGCTCTCATGCTTTTCCTCATCTTTCTAGCATACTGTCATCGTTCAGAACCAAATTTGTTCTCATCTGACCACAATACATTGTTCTGATGTTGCTTAACCTAGGTGGCCAAGCAGGGGTGTTTTAGCTGCTATTAAGTCAGTCCACATATTTCAATGGTAGATATTGAGGTGCTGATTTCAGCAGAGAAGATGCAGTCAAAAGTTAATTGGATACCTCTCAAAAAAAGATTTTCTCTAGAGTTTCAAAGCACTATTCTCCTTAGCTCTTTAAGTTGATGACTGAATGGTTGTTCGCCACTCAATTTAACACAAACTTCAATTTCATTCTGGAAGTGAACCAGCTTTATGAAGGGTGATATTTGATCCTTTTTTATATGGAATTTGGTTTTATGTGCATACTTTAATCTGCTAAAACAAAGCAATAGTAGTCAAGGACTTCTGCTGGAATAATACATTTTCATTATAAATAATCATGTTGAAAAGAGCCTACTGGATTCAAACATAGACTTAGTATTATGTGAATAGAATTGTTAAACTATTACATTAATTTGTAGATAATTGATGTGCACTACCTGTGCTTTTATAGTCAGCTATGATTTAACTAGAATATATACAAATATATAGGTAAATGCTACTTTTATGTGAAAAACTAGATTTCAAAACCTTTGTTTATATTCAGTTATCACAAGTTTTTTACACATTGTTTCACTTCACTTTAGAAACATTTGGTTTGTTTTTCTTTTCTGTTTAAGATGGCAGCCAAATCCATGTTGTTGCTGTTTTGTTGTATGAGACTTTCCAATATAATGATTTGGTGTGATGAATTCAGTTTACAAACATTTCTACCTGTTGCATTTGTAGTGAGGTTATTTGATGTACATTGATTGTATAATACAAAACTTTGGTGCAATATCATGATACAAACTGATCATGTGGTCATTGAATATAGGAGCATATAACAAAATTATGCACCTACTATTTTGAGGGGTACTTTTCTGTGTATATCGCTCTAGAAAGATAAATGACATAAAATTATGAAACAAGCAAAAACTTATCCAATTTATTCAGGAAGTAACATGAAAGAGGGTTTGGATTTAATATTGAGCAATTATCCTGTCTCAAAATAAAACCTCAAACTTGAAATGACATTTTTGCTTGATAATAATTATTTAAAGTAGGCTAAATATTTTATAAAACTAAAAACTGCTACCCTAAAAAAAAACCAGAGTATGTCATACTAAATACCAATAATAAGGGACTCTAAAGCACATCAGTATATAAGATGCAGACCTTAAAATGTATTCTTTTTTACTCTCAAGTTAAAATCGCACTGTTTTATTACTATTTGTATGCTATTATTAATTTAAAAGATTGTCAGGGGTAAATCCATGAAAGTCCTCATCTTCAATGTCTGAATAAATAAAGTGGACAAATCTGGATTGTCCAGTTTGTGATGCTACCAAGAAAAGTTGTTCTGCATAAACATCAACTCTATTTCCAGTTTTTCTCTGGAAATGCCTCAAACAGATTTCAAGATAATTATTTTATATTTATGCACAATGACAAAAAATAAAGAATTACTTAAAATAGAGAAACTTGTTAGACCTGTGCATGTGCATAATACAATTTGAATAGAAGCAGAAATTGACAAGATATTGGAATTTGGTTATCTTCTTTAAATTAAATTACATTACTGTATGTCCTTTTGATGAGCAGTTTCCTTGCTATAAGTGGAGAATATGTTGCACTTTTGGTCCAAAACTATAGCACTAGTTGAGTTAAGAGAATATCTATTTAAGGTTCTGCCCATTTTGACAAGAATTCAGTGCAGAACTTATGTGGTCATGTAACAGTATGTCAGTTTCCTGTGTACATTCCCTGGCATCTTTGTGATTATTATTTACCAAATTGAGAACAGTGTACATAGTCATATTGTTAGAACACCAATGAGTATGCTTTAGAATTTTTACCTGACACTTTTACAAAAATTCAGCAGCATATGTGATCTTTGTTCAGGATCATGATTATTAATTTACTAATAAAATGTGTTTAGGGCATAAAATGGAAGATTAAATTAATCAAAAGCTACACTATATTTTCCAACAAAAAAAAAATTTACATTTCTGGAAATGTTTGCTAAACTATTATCATCATTATGTAATTATTTTTTTTTAATTATAAACAAACAGATTTGGCAGCCAGATTTATTTATTATTGAGCATCTAATACAAGAATAAAAGTTGTGGACCGTTACTGTTTCCATAGCAGAAACTAAATTTGTCCAAAAAATACTCTTTTTATGTTAAAATAGTACTTTCTCACTAAAGTGTTTGCATATCTTGCAACTTTCATATCTTTGAAGTCCAAATACATACTTTGAGCAAATGTTTGTGATTAAATGGTCAATTCTTTCATGGATGCCTTAATGAATAAAATTGATTTGAAATTTTTGTACACTATTTTTTCTTCTCACTTGAAACTGTGATGATGAAACCTAATTTACCAGAAGAATTTAGCATCTATCTTTGTGGCTGTGATGAATCATGGATTGTTTGGTTTTATCATCATCATCTTTGGGAATTTTTTTCTATTTTGTGTTTATGTATTTTTGAATTGAAATGTAGTGGTTGTTAATAAAGATATCAAATAAACTGTTTTTTTGAAAAATATTTTTAGAAATTTAGCTTATTCATAACCCTACTAATATCAGGTTTTGTTATGAGTTGCATTTATATCTGTATGTGTGCATTTTAAGTATCTTGAGGTACTGAAAACACACTTATTAAAACACATCACTCTACTTGTGACAAAAATTACTAACTCAGTTACAGATACTGCAGTGAGTTCTGTAGCAGAACATCAACATTTGCTGCCTTATTTTTTTACATAAAGGAAACACTAAGCTACAGAATACTTTCCAAACAGACTTATATACATCATGACATCCATTCAGAAAGATCCAAAGATTCTGATATATAACTGATCGGCTGTTTCTAAAGACTGCTGTGGCATATCATGTTACTGTCACTGTGAACAACATAAGCAATTACATTTGTAGGTTATTTTTTTTAATGAGACATCAGTATTTTATGTAATTCCCCATATCAGTTAGAGACTGAAGACTCGGGGGGATAAACACCATCTTATCTGTAAGGGAAAACAAAAATGGCCAATGTAAAAATTTAAAAAAATACATAAACAGAATTTATAATTTGATGATACCAGTTTCTTTTTGCAGGACAATCGATGGTTTTCAGTGCAAGCTTTGGAGCCATCACATTAAATGAACCCAAGCCATTTTCTTTCACTATTGTAATTTTTTACAAGTTAAGCTTAAGAGTAAATGACTAAAAACAATCAGCTATTACATTATGTTGACAACTTGTGATTGACAAACGATAGGCTGTTAATTAGTGAAGGAACCAATGTTACAAGTACTGGTAACATCACTAGTAAAGGTAAACTCTACGGCCACATGGACAGCGGGTGCAGCTGTAATCTTGATCTCGCAAGAGCAAGAGATTGTTAAAAACAGTAATGGAAGTTTGAAAAATAATGGTGATGACTTAAAAATAAAATCAGGACAAATGAGCATCTCACTGAAACATTTCTGATAAAATCAGGACGGGTGACAGGTGTGCTACTATGACACTTAATATATTGCCTGTTGTTTCTTTCTGGCAACAGTGTTGTTGCACTATGCATTTTAAGCATAGTAGCACAATAAAGTAGAGTAAATTTTCACAAATAATTTTAATGTCATTGCAGGTAGAAACTTAGATATCTTTCTTTTCACAAAAAAAAATTCTGTACTGGTATGATTGGCATGCAGAATATTTTTTTAAGTGTATAATTTAGATCTTCATAATTTCAGTCATTACTAATATGTTGAAATATCATCAGAGGTTGTAAAGTTCTAACACTTAGTGCAATATAAAATTAAACACCTGAAAATTAAATATTTACCAGGTATGCGCAGAATGGTTACAGTTTAAATTTTTGAAAACAGCAGCAATTCTCAGCTCTGTGCAGTTTCGTTTTTGTAGACGGTAATTGTCTTGTTGCACCGAATGACCAAAGGATGCTCTTCCTGACCCATGTTTAAGATTAAACATGCTCACTCGATTAAGTAAAAAATTCACACTTATTGGTTGCTCAAATTCCAGCTGTTGGTTGATTCTTTATGGTTGTTGATTTTTTGGGAGCGAGATAATTATTAGAGAGTACAATTTGCTACCAATTCAAACATTTAAACAATAATTTGATTCAAATCCTTTTGCTATATTCATGAACACTATGTGTATAAGGATGACATCTTTGAATGAATACCCGTTATTCTGATCCTGACCAGACTAAAAAGCATGGGTGGGGCAGAGAAATACTACACAACATACCAGCATTCAATTTCCCCACATTTTATCCTGAAAAGCTGAAAGGGCTGTTTTCCTGCCAGTTATAAATTAGTAACCAACTCACCTGTTATTGGTTTTAGTGGGCATTATGGTAGTCAATTGAACTGATAAAGTTGAGAGGCCAGAGTTTGAATCCTAGTTGGCACTGACTCTGTTTGGCAGGGCTAGCATAGCTTTTTCTCATTCTCCATCTGAGTGGGCTTAAAAGAAATCAAAGAATCTCATTCGCCTACACAATAGCATTATTAACAGAAACGAAGACCTTACAATTAAAAACATTTGGTTTTCTATTTTTAAACAAAACAAAAGCTGTAGACTGGGGTTATGACAAGTTCGATACAGGTGAAAATATTCTATTTACATTATAATTCTTTTTCACACATCTGAGTCAGTTATTCAAATTTTTTTTTTGGACATTTTGTTCCGTTACTCAGTTTTTGTGTCCTCGCTGTAACGAAGCTGACTACAAAGTTAGCAAGAGCTCAGTTATTTCTGATAACTTATGGTGTCTCCCAATCCTGTTTGCTAATGTGTTATGAAACACTGAGAAAGTCTCAAGAACTTATAAATAAATATTTGTATTCTTTTTTGTTGCTCACACTGTTGCAAAACCAAAACAACAACAATCAAGAAAGTTAACAGCATCTTGTGGCTTGCTGTACTGACGTAAACTACTGCAGTGAAACAAAAGTTTACAGTACATTACAAGAATCCATCATCCAACAATTCCAATAGAAGTTGGATGACAATGTGTAAAAAAGCAGGTTCAGTTAACGACAGAAAATGCTCTGCTAGAGCAGGCACTTTTCTGAAGACCATTGAAATTGTCAAAGAAGCATTTTTAAGAATCCTGCAGAAATCGATTTGCTGTGTGACACAGAATTGAACATTTCTTTTAACATTTCCTGAAATTCTGAAAGTGAGGTTGCACCCGACATATCTATAGAATTCAGGTTTGTTCAAGGCCTTGGCAAATAGGATTGAGTGCTGTATCACTAAAGATGACAGCTATGTAAAAATTTTAAGATTTCTCTACAGCACTCAAAATCTTTAAGCATATGGCATTGTCGTGTAATTTATACTTTTGTTCTATCTAATGTAGTTAAATAACAAACACAGAACACCATCAAAGGCTTTATAAATACTTTAAATACACTGGCTTCCAAAAGTTAAGAAAAAACAAAAATTTTTCAAAATCAAGAATTCTAACAAAAGATGTAAACAAAAATGAATTAGTAGTAGTAAATAGATGTTGTTGCTTATAGCCCTACCAACAAGAACAATGGCAATAAAGTCCATTGTCTTATCAAAACATTTTGCAGTTTTTGGAGTAATCTTGGAAATGGCAACATGCCCTTCTAAGCATCCCAAACATTCTCAAGTGGAATAAGCTGTGGAGAACATCCTGGCCCTATCATATGGGTAATAGTTTAGTCTTGAAGTGCTCTGTGAACATCATCCATTAAAATGAAGTTTTCTCAATTGTATGTGTGTATGGTCTGACATGGAAATTTATAACTTCATCCCTATACATAAATGCAGCTAGGTTATCTTCCTGAAACATGTGCAGGTCACTCACCCAATAAAATTCCTGCCCAGACACCATCAGACCTATAGTGATTTTTCCATGGTGTTTTGCTCTATGAGGACATTGAAGGTTAAATCTGGATTCATCAGTAAAGAGGACATAGCTCCAATTGTGTGGTATCCAAGCAACATGTTCACAACACCAGTTCAAGCGCTTCTGTTTATGGCAGCAAGTCAAGAGGGATACACACCATAAGTAGTCTCGCATAGCGCTCTCTTTCGTGAAACCTCCTGCATAGGTACCAACCTTCCTGTAGTCAGAGAGAGATCAGAAGCAAGTTGGGTCAGTATTGGAGTTCTGCTTCACTGAGCCAAAAGTGACCCATCTGCTTGGGTTGTGACCCATGATCAACCTTAAAATTGTCTTCAGACAATTCTCTATGCACTTTAAATTCTTTCCAAAGTCAAAAAAAAACAAAACACTTCTGTTCACATTTATCCATTCTGCCACCTGGGTCTGTGACTGTCCAGCCTCTATTCTACCAACAGCTCGCCATCTTAGAGAATCTTCTAAACAAGTACAGCTACACATTTGTAATATTGCTCTTCAAAACGAATATCCTAATAGAGCCAAAATCGATATGAATACAAGCCAGCAATTTTTAGTTAATTTACATGTTTCTTCTAGAACTCCTTAAACATATTTCTTTGATAAAAGTTGTGTTACGCGAAGAGAAATTTGTTGAACATTTGATAAAGAAAACTTTAACCATTTGTGGAATATTTTCTTGTTTTCTGTTTAACTTATGGAAACCAGTGTATATTAAAGCATTGTTTCTGCAAAGTCGCTATACCACCGAATCTTTGTATAGCGGAAGGCGGTGGCAGTAAAGAGACAGCACAGAGATAGAGAGAAGACATTGACAGCATTTCCGGAGGTAAATTCTGAAGGCGGTAATTGGAACATCAATTGCTATGTAGCAAAATCACGTAGTCAGATACTCGTGTTTTGTTTTGTTTTTTTTCTATAGCAAAAGCGAAAAAAGCGAATTACCTTCATAAGTGACAGAGGTAATGACTAAAATCTAGACTTTAATATCTATCCAAAGTATTACGCTCCAACACTTACTTTGTCTGAAGTCAGACACCAAAAGCCCCAAACTTATTCACATATCACTTCCGGTCGACGGATCTATTAAAATACCAAGTAAATCACAGGAAGTCGGTGTTGCCAATTTAAACATACCCTCTTCAAAACTAATCCACCCCGAATCGGTTCATTCAATTCTCAAGCGTCGAACCGTCTTCTTTGATCTTGATGGCCGTTTTCATGTATTGTTGAATAAACGTACTAATCTCACATACTCCCAAACACGCGCTCCCTAATGCAGCAGAGATGACTTTTACAACCCGGTTTGCCTCACGAAAACTCGTCAATCAATACCACTGAAAGACCGTACAAGACTTTCGTCATTTAAAACTCTTTGAACTTCCACATTCTGTATAGGCACTCTACCTGACTACTGGAGCCGTCAGAGGCCAACAGGCTTTTGAAGTAAACCGCTTAGATTTATATAGTAGTGATCACAGAGAGCAGGAAATACATTTTTATCTTTCTCTCATTTTTTTCTTTTTAAGTCGAAATTATAATATTAACATAGGGGCCATATACAAAATTTATACTAATTTAAAAACACTTCGCATTACCAGCAAAAGTTTGTTGTTTTTTTTAGTAAATATAGAGTCTGTATTGTTTTGTACTGTTCCCAGAATTTCTTTTTTCAATAAAAAATACATTTATTTTATTTATTAATTCTACTGTCGCGTTCGAGAGACTGGGGTCGCGTAAGAATCCATAGAAAATTAGTCCACTTTATTACTGATTGACAATACACGAATGGCGTCGTGATAGCAGCTTTTTCTTCCCCGTTACAGTTCGGTGAGGTACAAAAATGGTAGAATTAGGCCAGATATCTCACCTTATAGATATATCTACAATGTGGATGTTACTGCCATATAGTGGCTCTGTATAGGATATTCCTCATTATTAACTTTCTGATTTACTTCTGCCAAGCAGTTTTATCACATCTTGGTAGGCCGTTTCATATTCGATGTGAATTAAGGGTTCTAAGGGACTGCGATTCCATTAACATTAACGGTCACATTTAGATTTCGCCGCCGACACAAACAACTTTCCGGAGTTACACGCTCATTTATTCACAGGTTTTTCCTGGTTCTCGCTCCATCGTTGTGAAGTGTGTACTGAATCGAACCGGTATTTGAAGACAGACAGAAGTTCTAGTTCCACTATTACAAACACTGTAGTCCGGCCCGTCCTGTAAGAGGTGATGAGGACCTATTTCCGAAGGGCTGTTCCTTGTCCGAAGAAGATTCGAAGGTGATTTATCAGAATTATTAAAGGTGAGAGCAATTAGACTTTCTCGGGAGAGACCGCAACGTAGTTTGCCCAATTTAAACTAATGTCGTCTTATAACTGGTTTCATTGAAGTGTACAGGGTGTTTTCAGATGATCGGAATGTGTCAAGAGACGTGTTATTTTCATATGAATAATTTACCATACAAAATGTACGGACCAGATTTAATGACGCTCTGTTAGCAGTCGGACGGTATCTCCCAGGAATGTTTCTCTAGTCACAGCGGTGAAATAAACGTGCTAATGTTATCCAAGTCGGTTATGGGCGGCATCCCGTCTGCGCGGGTTTCCTCCCACTTCTATACAGAGTAGAAGAATGGAGTTTTCCGGATAACTTGCTTGATCAGCGGGGCTGATGCCCCCACACCTCCGCGCTTCCAGATCGCTCCCTTAAAGACCTCGAAGTCTGCTCAGCGATTCGCAAAAGAAAGAAACAAAACGATTTTGAGGTGGAAGGATGGATCATTTATATGTTTTAAATTTCCCACCCATCCGATTCTCTCTGTCAATCAAACTTCGGTCAGTCATGGTCCTCTGCCGATGGAGTACTTACCTGCGTACTGTTAGTAGCTTGAGAGAGGAGCAGGTGTCTACCAATAGGAAACCTGCTTCACCTAACTGCAGAAGTTAACGCGCATTCTGAAAGCTGTTCACCAATAGTAGGGGATTAAACAGATGCATTTCTATGGATAACAGTGAATACTGAAGAAAGCCATTTACAGAAAAACCAGCAAGTGCAGACTGATATAGGTAGCGATCAAAGGTAAAGAAAATCAAACACAAGAATATTTCGAACTTTGCAACTAACACACACTCTCTCTCTCTCTCTCTCTCTCTCTCTCTCTCATTGCAGGTTGTGAATGTTAGTCTGATGTATAAATGGAAGAGCATTGTGTGAATTATTGTAGTGAGAACTGGTGAACACTATCTTTTGATTTAAATTTCTAATGGTTAGAGGTTCGATAAATTGCAGTTTTAAATCGGCCTGATTAATTGTCTTACGAGTATGTCATCCAAAGAAAATTAACGACCCGAAAGTTATTAAATAACGCTGTAGTATCTAAAGCAGAATTTTTGGGTGTCCTAATGGATCACAGAAAGAAACGATTTCATTGTGACGTGTGTAGGTGCGCTGAATGTTTCTGGTACCCTGACTGAGGAAGTTACCTCATTATCTGATCTATCCGTTCGTTTTGGAAAGTCGACTAGTTTCCTCAGTTCCTGCGAATTCTGCTGGGAAACGAGATGCACTTCAAATCTGACTGGTCGCAGAAAATCTAGCTTAATGAATGTGCACATTTGTGGTTATATATTGGGTCTGCGATCACCGCAAACCTGTGTGTGCTGTGTAACGAGTCAACAACAATTTTGAAGTATCCATTCTGACAACAGATTAGTTTTACTATCGAAAAGGTAACAGTCTCTAAAATAATGTAATACCCTTCGAAAAATCCATCAGCTCTGTAGCATAGTAGTATCTGCACTGGAGCAGGGAGTCTCTAGCTCATATAGGGCCACTGTAAGCCCAGAGTATCCGTCAAGAGAATTCTTGAACATATTTATGGACCACATTCCATTCCACGCCCAGATCACCCTATTGCTTAAGAGTTACGAACGTTTATTCTTCTCCTATTTGAATTACTCGATCTGCTTACCTCTTCTACCAGAATAATCTGCTAATGTAAAAACTCCTTTGAAATGTACGTTCTTAAAGCTATTAAGTTGATTTTGTTTTTGTTTGTTTTTTTTTTACACACGTCAATCAAGTTAACCCCAGCTTTACTAATGGCTCGGTGTACGGCAGATTCCCCAAGCCCCTTACAACAACGAGTAAAGAATGACTTTGACTGTCTCTAAACTGTCAATAAAGATAAACATGATCATAACGTTCTTTTTTTTCTTTTTTTTACATATTTATTTATACACTATTGACAATACTGACTTTGGACATATTTTGGACTAAAATTCGTTTCATGATCGTTTTTGTTATGGTGACGGCGGTATCCCAGAATCCTTTGTTCACGAGTCATGCTATCAAACCAGACGTGGAAAACCCGGGAAGCCCGATCGCTGTTGACCCGAGGAATATCTCACTGCCAATAACTTTTTTTTTTAAATACAAAACAATCGGTCCCCGAAAAACTTAATCGAAAACTGCCCAAATAGTCACATTTTGTGAAATCTTATCTTTAATAAACTCCAAGCAGCGATGTGATGAAATGTGCGGTGTTAATTTTGAACTAACGGCCAGTTTAACAATTATGACTGTGCGCTAAGGTTAACCGTTTTCTGTTAAAAAGGACTTAAAGTCAAGTTCGTTTTCTTAGACGTCACATTTTCATCATTGATGGTAGGTCAACGACTCCGAGCTTTCAAAAATGTATCAGGTAGACTGATTAGATGTTGTCCAGTCAAAGATACACATGTACGCATATAATTCGTCGTATAGTGACTTGAACACGATGTCACGATCAAAACATGTGACGTAACTAAATGAAACCTTGATTAAGTTATACAATGTTGATTACGTAAAAATATGGCAGATTTTTACTTAAATTTTTAATATTTTCCATAAATATAAACTGAAAACTTTAGATTTTATGATAGCTATAGAAAATTAAATTTAACACAATGTAAGAAATGACTGCTTGTTGCATTTACCCACTCATCAAAAGACAGATGCATTCAGTATTGGAAGGAAACAAAAAGAAAACTGGATATAAAATCAAATATCACGTGATAGAATCGCATTTCATGTGTAGAAATGAAACGTTCTACAGCACAGTCACGTGTTGATATAGTGCAGTGTGATTGGTTGTCATGCAAGCAGTCACAAAGTAGCCACACCTGCAGAAGAACTGTAGAAGTGTAGACAGTGATATCATTGTAATGTGATGAATACTGTGGCTTCTAGAAAAGAAGATGACACGTACATAAAAAAAAAGATTTGTTTCTGAGCTAATCATCATCATTTTAATATTAGAAATCTTACTTTGCTTTCCTGGCTGTTAGAATCCTAGAGCATTGCAGTTTAATATATCTGAAACAAAAGCATCAAATGTATTCCATCAGTAACAAGTGGGTACTAAGAGGAAGGTTACAGCTGACAACCCATACATTTAGCTTTTTTAAAAAAGGAACAGGTAAGACAACTGATCTTTCCCCAAAACCACCCAATAACTTACATATCCCTGTGGTCAGACCGACCGTTTCTGTTCACGCAGTGTACACCAAATGTCAAAGACAAGTGGAAAGTAATGATTTCGTACCCAGGGCCGACCTGTGATGTATCAATAAAGGTGAAACAGCCAGTACCAAGTGCGGCCCACGTGTGGCGGTCAATGCTAGCCAGGTAAAAGCCATAACGCCGTGTGCGTGTGTGCCGTGTAAAGTCTGTGGATACTGTCACGCACAGCCAACCTTTAACAGTTAATATAAAGCAAAGGTGGACTGTGGAGGCTACGCCATGTAAAAAATTGTAACCCAACTTCAGGAAGTATACGTGAAACCAGCACTGTTGGCAATAGATGGGGTCAGGGAAGAAAGCACAAATTCCCAAGTACCTCGGGGGGGTCTACATAGACGACGACTAGCCAGTAGGATACACATTAGCGAGAAGTGATTTCAGTGGATGCGTAGCTGTCCAAAAACCTTTGCTGAAGTGAGGAAATCAGAAATGAGTAGGATGACCAAACCTGGAAGAAGGTGGCCTTACAGGTGAGTCCGGGTTTGAACTGTTTGGCAACAGTCAACAGCAGTTTGCTTGAAAGCAGACCAGGGGAGGTTGTATAACAGTACGACGGCTACCGTGAAGCGTGAGGGGGATCAGTACCGAATGAGAGGCTGCATATCAGCCAAGAGTGTGGAAGATTAAAGGTACAGACTGCCGACAGATACTGACAGGTTCTCTCTCATCCGTCATGACATTCCCTAACGTAAAGAGGCTGATGGAACACCCCAAAAGCTGTCTTGGCCTGCGCAAAGCCCCGATAAGAACATCGGTGAGGCTATATGGCTACTGAGAAAGTCAAATGGCAACCAAACACCTTGGATGAGTCGGGATAAGTGCTTCAGGGTACTTGGAACAACATTCCGTAGTCATACCCTGACAACCTGTAGTGGAAATTAAAACGAGGCGTCCTGCCCCATATAAATGAGTGCGTTTCCATACTAGTTTTCAATACTGTATATGCTGGCAACCATAATATTGTGGACTCACCAATAAAATATTATATTGGCATATAATTATTAGAAAATAGAATTATAACAAAAGATGATTCAGTAAGTTTATGTTGGGACATTGATTATAAAGGCTTTTTATATCAAAACATCTTCATTTCTGAGTATACAGCTACAGTCGACAATGTATATATATATAAGACAACAACAAACGAATTGGATATTAATTAATGGTAAACGTTCTTGTGGCAATACCCGTGGGCGTCCGCAAGAGGGGCTTCTCCCATCCCACCCGGAAAGTAAATGGTGAAAGTGTAATGATGGCGTTATTTTTTTCCTAATTCATCATCTTCACTGTTGCGCGGTGAGTCGGGAAAAAATAACGAGTCTCATCGCATCCGACCAAAGGTCAAAAGGTCAAAGGCCGGGAAGAGAGTATCAATATAGGAAAATACAATATAAGGCACTGGCAGAGCGGTCGTATGTCAGAGTAAATAGTTAAACCATCTGTCTCTCTGTATAGTTTTGAGAACCAAGCTGATAGGTTAATTAAGAAATAGAGTCGCCGCCAATTGCTTGGTATAACTGATTTTTGATTAGTTAGTTAGTGATTAATCAAACTAAGCGTTAGGAGCCACTTTTCCATCCAATAGCCGAGTCAAGTAAAATTCAGTTTACATTTGTATTTGTTTTAGATATTTTTTTAATCCTCATTTTTCGAAAATAAATATCAGAAAGTGTTTAGCAAACTGGAAATTAGGAAAAGCAGAGAAGGCGGCAAGAACTCACGAACAAAGCTGCCATATCTCTGGTCCATATTCAACAGCAGCAGTTAAATGTGATCAACCCAATGATTCTGATGATATTGGATTGCATGTTAATTCGTCTACAAAACTAATGGACTATCTTAAACACAATCTACTTGTAAAAAGTTACTAGTCTCTTGATAATTATGATTTCAAAAAGGATGCAAACGGACTACGAAGTTTCCGTTGCGTGTGGCTAAATCAATATTCACCATGGCTTAGTTATTCTCCACACCTAAAAGGAGCAATTTATAAATATTGTATAACTGTCCCCACAGCCAATTCATCGTAGAACACAGGGAGCCTCCAACACGGCACCTTTTACAAGGTATGAAGACTTTCATGAAAGTGCAAGAAGTCATATTCTTACCGCTTGGCACAGAAATGCACCTGGTTTGCGGTGTGATCCAAAAAGAGGGAACACTGTGTTAGCTAATTAAAAAAGGGACTCATCGAGTTGTTGAAGTTCACTGATCTATCCCCCTCCATTCATCTAGCAATTCGTGTTGCTCTAACATTACCACTAACTAGCTGCACAGCGGGAAGATCGTTTAGCACAACGAGAAGGGTGAAAACATGGCTGAGGTCAACAATGGCCGGCGGTCGTTTGTCTGGACTTTGCGTGATAAGAGTTCATAGAGCAAAAGTTACAGCTGTCAAGCACGAACTTATTCAAAAAGTAATATGGATAAAGTTGAGCAGGACCAGAGATGTTTACAATTTGTGTTCAATAAAAATGTGTAGCTTTTCTATTTGTTATTGTGGACTCTGGTGGGGCAGCACAACAGCAAAGGAAGCAGACTGACGTCGAAAATATAAATTTAATTTTAAAAAATTCTAAATGAATCAAGAAATATTTCTAAGTAAACAAAATTATTGATCAAAATCAAATTCCTTTCATGGGAAAATAATTACTATCTTTTTATTTTTTGACGTTAGTAAATTTTCATCACCAGGCACATTCCTCGCACTTTATATTATTCTGTTAATCCTCCTCCTGTAATTTACCCTGGGGACATCTTTTGTCATTTCTCCCCCACCATTAATTAGATCCTACGGGGGCCGTCCACGGTTATACCCGATACAAAGGTCTGTTTGTTTTTCTTTTTGTCACCCTGACAATGGTAAGTACGGAATAATGGTATTCGTTTCAAAGATATCCATCCTTTCTGTTCCCGTTTTTAAGTGATGAGAAAACCCATCATAGCAAACTAAAAAATTAATTCGGAATGCTGGCTATTAAACGGACCGTACCCTGTGTGCTGGGATTTTATTTTTTGTTCAAATGTTAAATGGAACAAAGTGTAAACAACGTATCAAATTTTACAGATTAATTAGCAAGCGAAACATCGTTACGCAATAAAGCTACACACTTTGGGGTTCGAGTTCTCCAGGCTAGGAATAAGGTAAGTAATACCTATTTCGTGTAAGAATTTCCTTTTTCTAAATATCACAAGATTTGTTTCTCGGCCCCGTTTTACTGATAAATAAAGTTATTTTCAACAGTTCGCTCTAATTTATATCTATTTTCGATTGAAGTTGTTTTTGAAGGCTTCCCTTACTGACTTTACTAAATGCCATCTTTACATGGTGTTTATTTATATGTACAGATGGACGGCATTTACTGCCGTTCAAATGTCGCGTAAAAATGGTCTTTTGGTTCTTTAATGCGGTCAGTAAAGTTACTGTGTTTTATCCATAGGAATTAGGGTTGTTAATCCTTGATCATATTCTGTCAAACACGTACGTACTTACAAGTTTATGTTAGGTAACCGCGTTCATTTTAGGACAGAACATGATGGTGAAGAAACGGACAAAAGGATCTTAGTATTTTTTAATATTGATTCACGCCATTAATTCGGAGCCTGGGTTATATTTAGTAGTCTGTGGTTGGTCGTAAAAAAAACACAAAAAAACAAAAAGGATAGCGGTTACGGAAATACACGAGATGGGCCGAGTGCAGGGCAGTTCATCTGATACTGTTGATATACGCGTCAGCCTATAATCTTCAATTAAGGACAGCTAGCAATAATAAAGAATAAAGGTGTAATGGGTTGTTGGACTATAACTGTGCTTCCGCTGCACCGTGTGCCTCTCTTGGATCGCCAACTGTAACAGCGAAGATTCCTTTAGATTGTTAACCACCCGTCCGTCTGCTAAGCCAAATATTACAGTATTTTTCCTTCTCCCCCTCTCTAACAATTTCGCCTCACCTCTTTTCTTTTCATACCTACCTGCATGTCTACCAACTATTTTAATCCGAGCGGAGTGAATCAAATTTTCTCCAGGTGAGAAGGTGGAAAAAAAGCTAAGGGGCGGGAGGGGGGCAGGTTAGGCGGTGGCAGCGGCACCTTTGTGATAGCAATACGATTCTAAAGCCGGGCGGTCGGATTCCACTAGAGCGCGTTTATTCAAAATGTGGACTGGCTCCGGCAAACGGACGGTGGAGTGGAGGAGGAAAGAGGAGCCGGAATAAACAAGTGTTCTCGCTATTGATCTCGGTCGTGCATGTCTTTGTGAGGGAAGCCGATTAACGTCGCCTGTTCTACCGCGCCGCCACTTCCGATACCCGAGATAAAAGCCCCCCGTCTTCATTCTCTTCCATCCTCTCCCACAGGTACGACTGACAAAATTCTATTTATCTGACATGACGACAACTGGTTATCCAGAGGCCGCAGACATTTCGCGGCGTGCCCCGGTCTTTCGCAGAAGCCGCTAGGGACGCCTGACAAGCCCGCGCTTTGGAAATTCGCCCCACTTCCTCCCACCCTTTCGTCCCATGTTCGGTCCCTACCCGGCGAGCAGCCGCCCGCTTTCGGGCCGGCGGACATTTAAGACGGGCGCCGTCTTCTTCCTGCTCGCGTTACACCTGCTCGCCCCCGCGCGCGCCTTCTGGAAGTGCGAGCCTCTGCGAATCCCCGCGTGCGCCGCCATGCCGTACAACGTGACCAGGATGCCGAACCTGCTGCAGCAGGGCACCCAGGGCAGCGCGGCGCTGGCGCTGCACCGCTTCGAACTGCTCGTGCGGAGAAGCTGCAGCGCCGTGCTGCCGTTTTTCCTCTGCGCCATGTACGCGCCCATCTGTACCATCAGCTTTCGCCTCGAGACGGTGCCCCCCTGCAGGGACGTGTGCGAGCGCGCGCGGGCGGGGTGCGAGCCAGAGATGAGGGTCTACAACCTGTCGTGGCCGGAGAACCTGGACTGCAAAAAGCTGCCCCGGTACGATCGCGGGGTGTGCGTTTCGCCTGAGACCATCCTCGCCTCGCCTCCCAAAGGTAAGACCAGATTTCACGAAATACCCTTCGTTTACAAAGCTGTGTTTTTTGTCCGACTTAAACCACACGACGTATCGGCCGTGCGTTACCAGAACTGGACCTTTTCACGTAAAGACTCCTATACCGCCCACTCTCCACCCTCTAACAGAACGCGAGAGAAGCGGCTCTTTACTCGTTACTTTTCTATAAACATCTTATACTAACGAAAAGATTCCTTTCTACAAATGACGTCACATACAGTCATTTCAGTCGTGTCAGCACCACTGTCTCTTGTTTCGTTTAAAATCGGTACTGATCAGTCCTGTTTTAACAGATTCTAAATTAGCTGTCGAAATTCGCCGGTGATCGAGGAATACTAACCCGACAATTCTGACGTTTGAACTCTGCAGACCGGGATTCGTCACGTTTTGCTTTCTGTTTGTCTACAGAGCGGTGGATAGACGGTGATTGAGGAACAGGGTTTCTTTTTTAACCCCGAAACTTAACTTAACTTACCGATACTTAAAGAGCATCGGAAGTTATCTCAGTGTTGTGCCAAGATGGTTTATTTAACTAACTCTCTGTTTTATTTGTTCATGAGTTCGCGTAACTACAACCAAACACGACGCGATACTTTGCCATTCCTCTTGTCTCGTAAGAACAAGCCATGTTTATTATTATATCGTTGGAACGCATAGGTGGTGTTCACCACTCACCGGCCATGTCTAATGCCGTAATGAACGAAGATGCTCGGAAAACGACTCAGCTACTATTGAACCACATGGCATTATGGGAAATGTGAGTTCAGAGAATCAACGTGATTTTAGTAAAACTGTTGCGTTCAGAAGTTACAGCAGCCGGTATAACATGTCAGTAAATCGACCAAAATCTATAAAAACAAATATACTTATATACATGCGGGAGACTAAAACTACTCTCACAGACGGGAAGCCAATCAAAGTAGCCAAGGGTTTCTTCTGAATGCATTTCTACTACAAAGGCGGTGTTATTCGCGTCACACACACTCTCTCTCTCTCTCTCTGTACTGACGTCATCTCTCGCTCGCTCGCTCTCTCTCTCTCTCTCTCTCTGGTGAGTTCTTGCTTTTGTTTCGCATTTTCCTGTGGTGCAAGACAGCGGCTTTGAAAGGCATCGTCACTTCGTGAGTTACTATTATCTGCTAATTCAATCCTCACTGACGTCACCGTAATCAAAGCTCAAAAGGCGTTCGTCCAAAAATAACCATTTTTCCTTTCATTATAGTTTTTTCGTTCGTGCAAATAATTAATAACTAAAAAAACTGTTCCTTTTCCGAAGTAGATTTTATGCCTTCGCTTTCATCTATGACACTGAGTTAAGCTTGTAGCGTGCACCCGCTATTTTTTGAAAACTTCAAAAGCGGTGGATAACATTAGAACGTTTTAGATCAGTCCATTCGCAGCTTATAATTGTTTTAATTTATCGTCTTTTTATTCTGCATAATAAAAACATCATCAACTGTCATTTAAAATTCATATCCGGTTGCCTAGCAGTAGGGCGATTTATTTTTTCTTTCTGCAAACAATTTTGAAAGCAACGCTCTAAGGGAGATAATTAGACCCCCCCCGGCACATTTAATGGTTTTATTTTACAGACATCTCACATTTGCTCTCCGCTTTTAAAAGCCAAAGGAATTTCCACGTAGCATTTATTATTATAAAATAACGTGCATGGCTGAAAACATTACCAATAAAAACAAACAAGCATAATGTACAAATTGTTTAGTTACCTCATAGTCACAGTCATAAGCATCAACTAATCTCTAATGTTTACCTATCGCCACTTTTTACTAGTTTGTTAAGAATAACAGCACCAACAACAAAAACTGCCACTAAAGTCAACGCAGTTTTAGCATATATTACGATCCTTTATGGTTTAGTCTCCATGGTAACCACAAATTATAAAAAAGACGCAACATATAATTAAATATTCTAATAGCAATATTTCAGCGACTGCCAGCTTGTTTTAGAAGGAAGGCGCTTCTTACAGCATACCAACTTATACAACAGTGACGCACATGAAGCTATTTGTGATCTTCTTGACAAGAGAGTTCTGGTGACGACCATAAATTTTTTGAAGTATTAAAAGTTTAAATATACTGAAATTTCCTTAAGGTTAATGGTATTATTTTATAATAATTGTCTTTTTAATGGAGTAAATTAAGTTTGTTTATTGAGCATACTTTTTCAGTGGAAGGTTTACCAGAAAACAGCTTTGTACGCTTCACATTTCTTTAGAATATATAATATAGTACATTTGTATGAGAATTATAGTAATGATGCATTTATAGTGTTTTCTCATTTTTCAAGACCTTTGTTAATAATATTTGCCATTTAATTTTCTATTTCTGCTGTATTTCTGAGAGATGGATACAAAGTCAGAAAAGCCCAGTTATTTGCTTAACTTACGGTATCATGTAACACCGAGAAAATTTCAAGAACTTATTTCATTTTTACTCCATTATCGCTGTTTTTTTTTTTATAAAGCGACGTTTCTATAGAAAATGCGTTAGAGTTTGAATAACTCTCCCAAACTTAGCTTCATTGAGATTTCCGTTTTGTTTTTTGTCCTGCTGACATTTCAAAGCATTTGATCGAATTCTGTTTGCCTTAATAAAAAAAAAAACAGTACCTTTACATCTTAACTGAATATATTGTTAAAAAGATTAAAGCTAATTTTATAAAATTTGAGATAAAATGAATTTATTTCCCGTACGACCTTCAAATTTTGCTAGAGGTACATTTAGTTTTAAAAAATACAATTTCCTTAGCATTGTAGGAAAATTATACTACAGCTTAGGGTGAAATATCATGCAACTCTGGGAATTTTCGTACCAATAAAATACACTCAATAAAATTAAGTTTTTTAAAAAATCAATTTGGAGTAATAATTGTAGTTAGTTCTCCCATTTTTCCGATCTAAGTTTATCAAATAGAAATTAACAGACAGTGTTCATTCAGCCACCCAAGATACATTTTCTACAAAACGTCTTTGTCTGCTTTTCTATTCTCTTAAAGTAGAACTAAATATGATAAAGAATGATAAGTGTCAGCAGGAGGAGGTTTCTCCTGACAAAAAGGCAGCCAAAAACCGTGAAAGCTTGGGTAGACTTCCGGCGTCAACTCTCACGTATACGCCCGACTATTGCAATGACTGACCTTATTAACACATTCTAACGGACCTGTTTTGCGTTTAAACGCTATGTTATTTCAAACATCATACGAATTTGTTGTAAACGTGATATTTTAGAAAGCTTTCGTAACCTCTAGTGGTGGAGACGTGTACTGGACTAGTACCTGCAAAGTTCATATGAGAGCCGAGAGAAAAGAATCAGCTAAAAATGGTTTCGTCTCAGCTGATTTTTAAACAATGTTTCTTGATGCTCCACTACCTCCTCAAATGTTTTGCCCCTTTTACATTTTTTTATTTATTTATCGCTCCCCTCTACTGTTTTCACGCGCATAAAATGATATTTACTTTTACAGACATTTCTCGATCGCTGAGCCGGGCGACTCCACCCGCCATAACTACTAACTGTTTAATAACCATGCTGTTTCACTGTCGCTGTGGCTTGGAGAGAAAATTTAGACCCCCTTTTTCTCGCTATATTTTATACGCTTTACTCGCGCCATGATACCGCATCCTTCTACAGAAATTCTGTCTAAAGCAAGGAGGATTTATCGTACAAAACACCTCAGACGACAACAAAACAAAGTGGCGTCATACGGAGGAGGAGGAGGAGAACGAGATGTTATAACATCTTCCTTCAAATCCGCACCATCAGCTTTCTCTAGAAAAGGAAGGAAAATCAGTCTTCGTTTAAATAAGGACCCCCTGGCTTTAGGTAAACAGCTCATAAAACAATATTAGAAAGAAATTTGTAACAACATCTGTCTGACAAGTGGCAAACCAAACCGCTTGTAATAACAGCCGTCGTTCTCCGTTCTTTTAATTCATCTCACCTGGAAAGTCAAGTTCCGTTCTACCTTGAGAAAGGCGGATGATGCTGAAACTAAAAAGCTTTGCTCTGTACGATGAAGTTGTCTCTCAGTACTGGCAGACATATTTATGTGCAATGCACGCTGAACGAAATCTCATCTTCACTTCATCTTCAATATCTGTCATAAAAACCAAAAAGACAATCTTTACATTGCGTTTACACGACATTTACCATCTTCTTTTCCAGCGGTAACCTTAAAGTAGTTCCTCCCAACTCTTGTAATATCATGGAAGAAATGTTTGTTTTTTGTTGGAATTTTTTTTGTTACCACTTTGAAGGAAAAAAAACATCAAATAAACCTGTCGTGAAGGTGTAACAAAACATTTTTAACGGTAGCCAACCTACAAGTTATTTGTAGGGGAGCAGTCAAAATAAAACGTAGATAATTGCACACACTTCGGTATAAATCAAAGGAAATCTTTATTTATTATTATTTTCTTTACCTTTTATTTATTTCGTTTCGTTTCTTTTTACATATATATTTTTGGGGGGTTCCCTTTGATGTCCTTTCCGCCGCCAGCAAATTTAGCTGCAGGATGTCTGCTGCTTTAAGAAAAAAAAAAAAAGAAGATAAATAAAAAACCAAAACCTGGCAGTGAAAATCCCGATTCCGGTAAACGGCTTATCGGCGCACTGCGCCCACAAGTATTGAGTATCAGGTGTGAATGGATTGGCGAAATATCAGGTGTCAGTTAATCAATGACCTATGCCCCGCGCGGGGATCGGGGCTCACTGACGGCTGGGAAAGGTAAGTCGCGGAGACCCCGCCGTTCGCGATCAGCAGACCAAGAACATCTATCACCGAACGTCGTTCTTTTCAAGCCAGATGAAGTTTACGGCGAAGAGGCGGTATCCTTTGATCTCCGGCGCCCTGTTTACTTTTCGTTTTAGCCTAACTTTCAAGTAGCGGACCGTACAGAGGTAGACCACGCACTCTGCGAGCATTCAAAGTTCTGCAGAGATTAAAGCCGAGCACGGACACCGAACCGGTATTATTAACGGCCTGGAATTTATTTATACAGACGGGAAGCGGGGCCGAGGCGAAAGCGAGAAAAGCGGAGACCGAGCGGCGAAAGATGAAAGGCAAAGACCAGGTGGACCCAACAGAAAAGGTATGTCAAGTAGATGTGTGCTAGTGCGCGCGCAGAAGTTGGGTTCTTTAAAGGCGAACGATCTGTCCCCACGGATAAAGGGCTCCTTTGATCAGCCCGCGTTCTAACCCAGCAGCTTTCACACAGCGCCCAGTCAGTTTACTTGTACACAGAGAAAAATGCTAAACGTGTTTCGGGGGGGGCCGTCTCACAACCCCGGAGTTAGTTAGCTCTGTCGCGCCAATGTCTGCGACTGTTTTGTAACCAGCTGCCCAGTGTACACTTCTCAAAGTTAAAAAAGTAACTTCAAAAAAAAAAAAAGTGTTTCGCAGTTACACGGTTTTTTCCTTCAGATTCAGCTGATATTAATTTTGTTTAGACTAACAAGGTTAGACGTAATATCTTGCCATGCGTCATCTTAACCAATTTCTGGGCAGCGGGTAATATTTACTGGGCTATAGAAGGTCGCTAATTGATCCATTCATTCGTTCATCTGATAATTCAGCTTAGGTTAATAAGACTCTGGCTCTACCCATCTTGTTTTCCTTTCTTCCATAAACAAAATTGCAAAAACTCTAAAGATTCAAACAAATTTTGTCTATATAACATCGCAGTAATTATCAAATCTGAAAACAACGCAAAATAGAAACAGCAAATGATTGCAGATTTTGTAAAAAAAAAAAAAAAAATGTTGATATAGCCCACTCACTGAGATACTATGCAGGGTTAGGGGGCTCGGAGTTCGTGATATCTGGTATAGCCCGCGGGATATATGCGTGACAATAGGTAACACGGTAATATCCACTCGTTTTTTTTCTTATCACAAAACGATATTTTAAAAAGTAAAATAAGAAGGGACTTCGTCTGAATAAAATTTAAAAGTACCAATTTAAGTATAAACGCTCATATTCCAGTAGGTCAAATTCCTAAAACCACTTTGTACAATGTTTACGTAACTACTTCCCTGACACAACGCCGCACACAAGGGGCTGGTTGTCCAACTTCTAATGCATTACTGTGTAGCCCATAAACATATTTAACAATTAATAGATAGCTGTAAGTTTGTCTTATTTTTAATAAATAGTTAATTTTGTTAGAAAGTAATTTTAAAAGTTAAAACTAACTATTTATGCAATAACCAAAACACTAACTATATTGCTGGATATAGAGTGTAAAATATATTTATATATAAATAATAAATAAATAAGCTTATTTTCCATAAGTAGATGAATATTTCTCTTATTTCCAACAGAACTAAGGGATGGTTGGCTGTAACAACCTCAAGCACCAAGCGATAACCTTCCCCAAGTGAGGCTTACAAACAGATGAACGTGCGCATCCGTGAAACTGTACAATCAAATGAGGTACTTATACCGGATGAATAACGTCCATTACGAATTACCCAGAAGCAAACAAAACTGTATAAATGAGATAGCGAACAGACTACAACTGCGAATATATCGCAACTGTCAGAGCGGGGGATGGGGACTCCGCGAACAGGAAAGTCTGCTCTTAACAGGTTTTAAGTGGTGAGAAAAGCAGAGCCCCTGCCTTGCCTACTCAGGCGATTTGTGTCGAATATCATCCTGTTTTCGAGTAAATGTTTCCAACGAGAACGTCGGTTAACGGTACTTATTTGGAAACATGGTGTAGATTCAAGATTAAACGATTGTAAAATCTGGCTGACAAATTTATGTTAATAAAACATACTTAACTGACCACATATCCAAAAATGTTTAATAACTAGTCATACCATTAAGTTTATTGGAGGAATTTCCGTAAACTAAACGTACGATACTTTTCAGACATGTATACGAGGTCTCCTGTCAAGAAAGACCACAGAAATCTCAGTTTGTCAAAATTGTGTATAATGCTGTATGACGTTAGCTAGTTCAAGGTCAGGGTTGAGCAAGATGGTGTGCCGCGATGCTATTTAGATAAGTTCTGATGTCACTATTTTTTTCTAGTCTTACTTTAAAAAGAGCTCGAAAAAACAAAATGGGTATCTCTAAAGTATAGATATGATAATTAGCGATCTTTAATTCCAGAATTGAAACCAGATCATAAACAGTAGCGACACATTGTCGGAAGGTCGGTATTTATTCTAGCATAAATCAACTTTTTTTTATTTTTAAAACTAAAATGAACAGAACGATCTGAAACTTTCCGCATCACGATTGGTTGTTGCAGGCAGTAAACATGTAGTGAGAATGAACCAGACAGACATTTTGTCTATTCAGAGGCAAGTTATTTACTGCAATTCTTGACGACTCGCGTTCGTTAATTGTTGGCTTTCCTGATTCTAAATGGAGCTCAAGCCAGACCTGGTGGTGAATTCGGCCAGTACTTACCAAATCTCTTCCACGATATCGATTCCCTAGACTAAGAATACATTACGGATATATTATTGCCTGCCAAGACTAAGATTAGTTTTAAGATAGCATATATAATTTACTTACTGATATTTATATTATAGTCATTATCAATTTGTGGTAAGATTAATTTAACAGTTATACGTTATCAAATAAGTTCAAAACGCTAATACAGAGCCGAAATTTATTCTAGCGTTAAATTCTCTGTTCATTACCCTGCCCCGTCCCCTTCGCCTGCTGATGTTTAGTTGCGTGTGGGGGCTACACAGATATCGGCGCCTTTTATACCTGTAGCCACTCACCCGGTTAATTGCAGGCGAGATTAAAGAAATGCGAACAGACCCGCCTCTGTTTGATGAGGCCTTTGTTTGTCACGTGTCCGCAGAGTGTTTACGATGTAGCGAACAACCAGACGCATTTATCCCGAGGCCATAGAAGCCGTACTTTGAGCACTCACTCTGAACAGGTAAGGGGCGGAACGTCAAAGAATTTCAAAATTCCGTGTAAACGTTTTGCTATTGTTTTTAAAATTTTGTTATATTCAAAATAATGACAGCTCGAGTTCATTTCATCACTTTTCCGGCAGCATCGGCGCCGTGGTTGTTCTTCGCATTGACACTGGCGGAAAGTCAGCTCCTGTATCCAAGGCAGTTTGAAGGGCGAGAGCGACGCTAGGGACGAAGCCGAGAGAGAATTAAGTGAATAAATAGATAAACAAGATTGTGCGTTATGCGAGGACGCCGCTTTAAATAATAGCGCGATGTCATGGACTATTTTGGTCCAATTTTATTTTGTAAAAAAAAATGATGGCAAAAGAGTTTAAAATGGCTGGCACTGATTTTTGCGTAAAAGGAGTTTTTCCTTGGCGACTTTCGAAGTCCAATGACAGTCACAGCAACGAGCGAGCAAAAGGAAGGGTTTGAGCGGTGCATGATGAAGGTGCGAGCCGGCCAAGAGTCATCCGCGGAACTACAGCCTTGCTAGAACATTTCACTTTTTGTGTGTGAGAGGAAACCGAAGTACTCGGAGAAAAGCCATGTGGTCGGCTGAGAAAGAACGAGAAGTAACCACGCCGGAGCGGTACAGCAAACCAAATCGGTCACTGGCGGGATTTGAACTCGAATACTCAACAAAAGTATGTAAAACAGTTAATCAGAGTTGATGATGCTTATTGTATAGTACTTTGAATAAAAATGAAAGAGGCAAAACCTTATGCAAACATATATAGAATTAGAAGCTATAAGCAAAAAAAATAGACAGCTACCTGCACGTAGCTACACTGTTCTACCAATCGTAAATAAATCGCTGAGATACTTTCTTTTTGATGATTGTTACACAAAAGTCATGCAGAATTTACAGACCCCATACATGAAATGTAATCCCACACTTAACGTGAATGGCAGACTCCTCCGTCACTCACAATCCACGATATTGTGGCCAGTCGGTATATAATGAAGTCAAGAATGTTTACAGTCATGGAAAATAATTCCAATATTTCTTGTTATAATTCTCGGCTTTGACAGAAATTAGTGGTTGCTTTATGAACTTCTCGTTAATAATAAAATCGTCATTTAATTGAATTATCCTGGCGAATGACTTTGAAAGGATTTCTACGGTTTTAATGTAATAGCATCCTTTTAATTCTTCTTATGTTTAAACATACATATATAACAAATTATCTGACCTCTAAGCAGTAAAGTGACCGCACTTCATGTTTATTCGTCTTTTCTAAAAGATGAATATAATTTATCCATGTATAGTTTATTCAGTTATTTGCGACTGTCTGTAGTTCAAATTGCGATATTTAGAGTATCCAGTAACGTGGAAGCGCTGACTACATTCGTATCTTTTCGTTGTCCGCGGCGGTTCATGGCGGGCTATACGACTTACAGACAGACAGTAACACGTGCTAGATATCCAGAAGTTTTTGTTGTTTTTTAAAGATATATATTTATATAAAAGTGGCAGTTTTAATGAGAGCTAAAGTTCATGTCTAATTTATTCTTTAGTCAGAAATGCTTGTCTAACATTTTTTAACTTATAACATTTTATGGATTATCATGCGTGAGTTGGTCTCGTCTATTTATTAACTTCCATTTAACGTTGTTTACCGGATATATCCCAGACGCCTTCAACAGTGGGTCGGGAATGTACGCTGTCATTGCTTTGCCCCGCATAGCTCACCCAACATAGCATCACACAATAAAAAACAAATTAAAGACATCATACAGCGCATTAATACGCGTAGTAACAACGTAGTCCTCGTGGCTGGGTGCAAAAATATTAAGCCTACTGTGGGATGTCACCACCTTCACGTCTTACGGTTGACATTTTTATTTACTCCTGATACTCTCTAGTTCAGAGATCGGTTTCGTGACTTGTGGTCAGTGAGTACTAAAAGAAAGAATAAGCCACAAATGTTAAAAATATGTTAAATCCACGTTTTTCTATTCTCTTTGCCAAGTTAGATTTTAAATCGTTATGCAAACTCCACCAAGATTTGAAGAGAAAGCAACCTCTCTAGTTCCCACCTTGTTTAAGAATATGTATTACGTTGTAACCTTTTCTCAGAAAAGGCTCAGCTGAAAACACACTGGATTAACAGATGATCTACAGATTTAAATTCAAAAATAACAACTATACGATGACTAAATCAGAATTTTCTGCGCTGCTTCACTTCCGGTCTCTTAATCCTAAAAAAGACAAAAAAATTCCCACAAAAAAAGAAAATTTATTCCATGAAAGGATTAGGTTGGTTGGTTGGTTGAGTAAAAAATGTAATTTGATGCTACAAGTGTAAAATTATTCAAACAAGCAAAAGAAAGGATTATAATAATTATTATATAGTGACACTAAACTGGAAAATATAGTATCAGAAAAGAATCGAGGGCAATAGGTGACCAAAATCCCAGGTGCGAAGAACAGTGCATTTAAACAAATAGTGTTAAGAGTAATTAACTGTGGTATCAAACACAGGTAGAGACGATTTAGCTCTGTTGTATAAATATTTGGCTTTAATATGATATGCAGGCGTGGAGTTTTTATCTGAAAACAATGATTTACGAGAATGTTTCCAGGTCTTCAGGATTTGGAATCCACCGAACGATTTAAAAAATGAGGTCTGCCAGGTTTGAAGTTAAAACGTTTGAAAATTGAAAAGGGAAGACCTATGTAGAAGTTTTCAAAATAATTAGGGGTTTTGAACGCGTGAGCAAGTACTCAGCTATCTACAGTTACTACTACCGGGAGCCGTAACTACAAATTACCCGAGAATAAATACAGTATGGTTAGATAACAGGAAATATCTTTAGTAACATAATTGTTAATGAGTGTAATAAATTACTGGGAATTTTAGTAAGTAATGATAGTATTAATAAATTTAAGAATTGTAATGATGGTCAGTACTCTATTTCTCTTTTTTGGAGGCGGTTTCATAAGCCAAAATGACTTCCTGCCTTCTTGTAACTACATAGCTAATCTAGACAACAAATAATAAAGAATGTCTTGTTTTTAAATAACGGAAAATATAATTTAAAAAAATAACATTTTCCTGTCATTTTCCTAGTCTTTTAAGCTAAAGTACGCTTTCTGAACACTTGAATGATTTATGGAAACAGCCTCCGATTAGTTAAGTAAGTCCTGTGGTATTCTTAGGGCCCTCTTGCTTCTTCGTTACAGACTAGGTGAAGTTGGTGATCACATTTCTGCTTCATCGTTGATATGCCGCAGCAACGATAATAATTGCGCAAACAATGCAGTTTTTATCGTTTGACGTCATCGAATCGGAAGACATCCATTTTGAAAGCATAGCAGAATGAACAAAAAGCTATCTATTCATTGACGCGTGATAAATTTTTAAAAAGACATCGATCCTTTATTTGTAGAATTATTTTATTTACACAATTTTTTTTCCCATTAGATTACATTGGTGTGGATTCCGGATTTTGCTCTTCCTCGCACGTACGGGAGCGAAGAGCCTCTTCTCACTCAAGTTTAATATGGTGACAATTACCATATAAAAAGAGACACGAACCTACCACTCATAAACTCTGGTTCTCGAACCACTGGCCAGGTTTAACCAATCATTCTCGTCCCTTGTTGCTACTCAGTTTTTCACAATCTTCACCTCGATTCTTAACCAGAGCAGGTGATCTATAAACTGCAAGCGTTTCTCTTCGATAAGACTAACGCTGGAAGCAACTTTTAACAATCTACGCCATTCATCCACAATTCTGTTGCCATGCCAACAAGTATACAATAATTTCCTCGAAATTAATTTTTATTTATCATTTCTATAAATTGTTGTTGTGTCATACAACGATGTTTAAAACTCTGGCGAGGGACCGTAGTGCTGCGGTTAACCGCCAGGAAACGCTGCCAATCTTGCGCTATGGGGGCTAGGCACTTCCGACTTCGGCAGAGGAAACTCTACTAGAAATATTTATTTAGATGTGGGAGGAAAATCACGCTGCTGCCGGCTGGTTAAGAAGAAACCAAACCAAAGCCGATCTAGATTAGAATTTGGGTTCTCGGTTCTCGATCTTAGCAGTTGAATAATCTACCATCGCACCACCTCTATTTATTTTTTTTTTTTTTAGTTCATTTACGTTTTCTTTTATTTATGCAAATGTTTGCTGTATATTCCACAGGATGTCAGTGCAAGAGAAAACTGAGGCTGAGACGGAAGTTATTGCGTAGACGCCGCCATGATTTTGGTAAAGTAATTCTTACAGATTGCAAACATTTTCCAGACTAATGTAAAAATTTTAACTGAATTTCAATTTCTTATTATTATTATTAATAATAATAATAAATAATATAATAATAATAAAATAATAATAATAATAATATTGGAGAACGGTTTTAAGTTTTTTATCCTCAATGAAACAACAGACAGTAACAAATGTTCTCAAATTAGACGACTTTCGAATTAACTGGTGATGGCATGGGATCACTTACGCATCCCTTGTAAATAAGTAACATCACTCCATCTTACTTTTCTTTTCCTTTTAGCTCTTCACGTTAAGTTCAACCACACAATCACGACCAAAAAGAAATACGCGATAGTGGTTTTGTACACGAAGGACATCATGAAAGACGAACAGAGCCGAATACTGCCGAACTCCATCATACATCTGTGGGTAAAGCGGACATGTCAGTGTTCTTGGACAAAAGACGAAGAATATCTAATTCTAGGAAAATACAATCAAAAAGGGCGACTCACGTTATCCAGAAAATCTATAGTAACACAATGGAGAAAAGGATGGACTTTGTTGATGAAGGTTTGACTTTGTTTAATTCTGAATGAGATTAATAGGTGAAGCAGAGAGAAATAATCTTTTTTTGCGTCCTAATATGGGTTATCAATCAAGCAAGCGCTATAAACCACACCACGGCAGATTTGGTCGAGAACTATCCCTATGGTCAAACTGTTTAGCTATCTGTATCTGAGGTAGAAATAAAAGCAGCTTTTTAATAAATTATAATACAGGGGGTTTCAAAGCTTATTCAAGTAGCGCGTGACGTCACAGTATGTAAATTTAAATGAGATACAAATACGTACTTTTAACCAAAACTTACATATAAACATTTTTACTAGCAAACGGTTTCAAAACGAAAGTGTAGCAAAACGCTGACTCTAAATGTTTGCTACTTAATGAACGTGGTAGTGGATTTGTTATTGTTTTCTTCACCGAGCTATCAAAAGACGAAAATTTATCTTTAGTGATTATGCATCTCGGGGAACAAGTATGAACGACACGACTTTAGTTTTTTTACGTCATTACTGTCAAAGGCGCTCCTCACTTACGGCTCAGCTGAAACAGATCTCCAACGTTAACCGAACATAGTTACGGGATGTCGGAGACGTTACTAAGATACTTGACGTGCATCTTTTGAGCTTTCACTACTATCTTCGTTATAAAATTATCGGGGGGGGGCTTTTTCCTGTCGACATCTTCGGGATATGACTGCTAGGTTATACGGGGATGATTTTCGTTGATGATGTTGGTCTCAGCGATAGTTGGACATCTCTCCTTGATTTTTGGCGCAGGGTCGTCAACTACTGGTTGGCCCGAATCAAACAACTCTCGTAGATGGAGAGCAGCATCGCCAAAGGTGGGGGATAGAAAAAATCTGGTAATTTTTTAGTCAAGCGTGAACCCTAAATATCACCAAAATGATCCGGTGGATAGGACGTTTGATTATCGATCAGTAATTTGTCCGGCCTATGCCTAAAATCGAAGAGCATCGAGACCATCAACGAAGTCAGGGTTAACGAAAGCTCTCCGCCTGTAGGCCAGCAGTCTTTATTAGGACTATCCTGAAGATGTCAACAAAAGCTTATCTAAACGTCAATTATTTTATAGCAACAGATGTGGCGATAAAAGCTCGAAAAACACAACATGACAAATACATTAATGGATTGTGTCCCGACCTCTCTCGAGATACAACTTCAGCCCTACCTTCGTAGACTGTTGCTGCTGCGTGGATACCGTTGTCTTTCTTATCTCAATTTTCCAACGTTATATCTCGCTGGCAGCAAAAGATGTTGTCGAAGTCACATTCTTTACGTTTATTTTTCTTAGAATCTATGAGTAGGAAGAAATTGACTGAAGCAGCTGAGAGACCTGACTGTGCGCGCCATTTCCAACTCTAGGTGAATGACCTTGGAAGGAAGGTCGGGAATGTTATAATATTTCTGCGCTTTTTAATGCATTTATTTATTTATCGTATTTATTTGTTTTTGAAAATATTTTTAAAAGAAAAATTAATTTTTCACTGGATCTAACAGCAGCTAAACTGATAAAAACCATCTCTATTTGGGTTTCCGTCGTGGCCCGCCATTTACCGGTCTAAAGCGGATTATGGACGGTTAAATATTCGCCCCCCCTTTTTTTTACGAACCCAGTACTGACCCACTAAGCGCCAAATTTCATTTCAGAAATGGCAAACGAACGCTGGTTTAAAAAAGGGTCCAGCCGAAAGACTGAACAGAAGACAAAACAGACGTAGAACAAAGGAAGCAAAACGAAAGAGGTAACACATTTTATATTATTATTAATTGTTGTTGTTGTGATGCCTTGCATCTTGACCTTTATATTAAACCGCATTCATTATTTATTGACATTGATTTTATATGAGTTAGAAACTGTTTTATCAATAAAAATGACTCCATCTTTTAAACATTCCAGTAATTTTTTGCTTAGATAACGCGCACGCGCACCGAAGCCTAATACTAACAGTGAATGCAAAGAGTATCACAGATTTTTTTTCCTTTTTATTTGCCTTTATTCTTTTATATTATACCATAGCAACTGGACAATGCAATTTCAAACAATTAGCTATATATTTATCTTATATTTGTTTTTGATGAAACTATTCCTTAAATAGGTAATTCAATACAAGAACATTGTTGTAATCACTCATCATAAAATCTGTATTCGGTTATTAACTCCCTTTAAAATCCACCAGAGGCGCACTATTTTCTTACCTTCCGGTAATGTGCAAACTTGGGAGAGAACGACTACAGACTGGGTAATACGTGTGCGTTATCATCCAGATTTGGCAGATTCGCTGGCTACCATCGCGGAGCAGCCAACCAGAGTGGTATGGTTACACGATTTTTTAAAGTTTGTTCCAATAAATCATAAATCATCAAAGACAAATAAGATTACTGCTTGTAAAAGTGTTGATGAAACTGTCACGTGACGTTTATTCCTATATAGTAAACAACTCTGCACGTACACCATTAAAACTTTGAGAACCAATATATTTCACGTTCTAATCAAGATGTTCCGTGTTGCTCAGGTGGATATAACGGATAGCTGAGGCAAAGAAATGGCACGCTGCCTGTCACGTTAAAATAATGAATTCTACTTTATAGGAAAACTTTTTAAAAATCCGCTTTTAACCTACACCAGTGCTCTTGGCATTTTTTCTTTTTATGTTTTTATTATCGTTATTTAAAAGTTTGACAGTTGGGCACTGAATAACAATTATCGCTATCTTATGACCAGTAACTGCACTTACTTATATCTCCCTGAAGAAATAATGAACGTACTGTTTGAAAAAAAAAATGCTGTTATATCAAGAATGTATGAAATTAGAGTTCTAGGATAAATTGGTTATAAAAATTGCTTTGTAATTTTGTAATTAGTTTTAATTTTGTTTCGGTATTAGTAGCCAGAATTTGTTTAATATCGCACAATTGAACATTTATGACTTCAGGAAAGAAAATATTTGTTCAAACTAACATAACTCGCGATAACAACTTAACTATTTCGGACAAACTCTGGTATTATAAATAGACATACAGACCTCAGGTGTCGCTAATAAAAGAAGGCAATCAGAAAGTGTTTAGGTTTTAATGACGCTTAAGAAATAATTTCAGATAAAATCAGAATTGACATCACTTCCACAAATAGCAGTTGTTTTGCTTTTATTTCCTAGCCCTAGGAAAGTGATTATAATCAAGAATTGCGCAATGTTGGTTGATGGGTAGTTTGTTAAACATGAGTTAATACATAGAGTTATTTTATTCTGACACTGTTACTCTTAACTACAGTTTTCTCTATTAGCATAAAGACAAAATTACCTCTCCTCACACATTCTACACTAAGTATATTTTGACATCGTTTAGGTAGTTATATATTACAGCATAATTTATCAACTAAGATAATCAGACTTGTTTTTCTTCCATCATAAGCTTAATATGCACTTCAACATAAGTGAAGCACAATCGAAATTTTCATAAAAATACTTCCTGAAAAGATACTGCCTAACTTAAAATTCATTTTTCATTAAAAAGTAAGTTGGTGCGACAAAAAGTACCGATATTTTGGAAAGAAATAAAAGATTTGTTTTCTGGTAAACGGAATGGAAAAAGTAGAAACTGTCTGCTGAAAGAATCGTAAAACGCTTGGTGTTAGATGCATAGTCAGTATTTTAGAAAGAAAGTGTCACTTAATGTCCCGGAACCTCCATCTTTACATTTGCTAACGACATTAAGTATAACCTCATCTTGTACAGTTGGTTTCCACCCTTCTTTTCTCCATGCTGCTCATAAGACGTCAGTATTCTCTGCTACTTTGCGAAAATCCTATGCCAGTTCAGTAATATTTTGAACAGGAGGGTTCTTCTTCTTGACACTACTACTTATTTTATCCCAAAGATAGAGCATCTTTCGGATCAAATTTGGTGTAGGTTCGAATCCTGGCTCATAGCAGCAAAGCAAGGGACTAATTTGCATTACCCTGGAGATATTGCACTACTGCAGTCGCACGGTGATGCATGGTGTTGTCAGTCATGAATATCGTTTTAGTAGCAAGCGGATGATCGTCCAAATGAGGACACCGACAGGCTCAATAAAACAAGATCGAACCTACAATCACAAAATACACATGCCTAGGCCATGACGGATCCACCGCTACCACAACCAACATTTCCACTAATGTCTCCTGTCGCCCGTATCGCCAAACTCTCGGACAAATGTACCTTCCTCTATGTCCTCCAATTCCATTGTAAGTGTTGACGCTGGGCCTATCCAGCTTGTCTTGATCTGACAACAGGTATACGGGTGTGGTAACCAGGGTCGTCTTTCGGCATCCCGAACACTGTTCAGGTAAATACCCTGCTGCACGGTTCATTGTCGCACTTCGTGAATAATTGGCCCGTGTTCTCTAACCTAGAGCCCCTGCTCTACCAGCAACAGTATTTAACAGTAAGGTTTTGTATTTTGAGTGTGGTAGTCAAAACGACGTCTTCACCTACCTGCTATTGTTATCCCGGCTAGTGTCAAATAATCGTTTTTAGTATTCTTCAGTGCTAAACTGCATAGTTTATTAAAAGTGTTTTGCATTATAGTTTATTTATTAAACATGCTTTCAAATTTCATCCTACATTGGATGCGGACAACTCAGCACCAGAAAAATTATTGTAATTCATTTCATTCTTTTGTTTTGCAGACTGACTGAAAAAGAAGGGGGGAGCTAGAGGTCGTTTGGCGCGTTTCTAGAAGCTATTTTTTAAATGTTTTCTTCGTTTTTCGTTTTTTAAACTTCATTTGTAACAGTTCTCGTTGTATAATATTCTATATCATAAATAAATATAATTGGTCCAAAGTTCAGTTCTTTTTAAACTCATAGGTAATGAAGATGTGAGCGGTAAATACAAAAAGGGGACTCTCACAAACTGTCAGGGCGCCTAATGTGACTAGGAATCCCCCCATATGTTTTTTTTTACTTTTGCTCCCTATTCGGTGACGAATCAGAATCTCGCCGGCCGGCCGATTCTAATTCTGTTCACCAACAAAACAATACAAATATTAAACGTGAACACGGTACACAGCACCTTTTTTACTTACATGGCATTTACATGGCGTCAGATGTGCTGTGAATACCATGTAAGTGACCTTTTGGTTCTTTATGGCTTTCATTAAAGATGAAGGATCGGGTTTGTCTAGTGAAACTTGAGAGTTGCAACGAAGCCACTAGAAAGGCTGTAACAATAATAATGATGATGATGAATGAATGAAATTCTTTGCAAAGTAAAAAGACAAGAAAGTAAAATTTATTGAAAATAGACGCCATTTAGCAGATATGTGTAATAGTAAGAACTTGAAATATTTATAAAGTCTTACTTTCTGCTTCTATGATTGTGAAATAAGTGATTAATTGTTATGTTTTGAATGATAAACAAGTCAACCTTTTCCTTAATGTATTCTGAATTTAGATACAGCCAGGTTTTTTCATAACTATATGCATAATAAATGCAAGTTTATAGTCAGTTATAGCCATTATCTAATTCACTGTACGTAAAGTCATCTTTACAACATCTTTAATGACTTCCGTAAATAACAAACAAACATCTTTACGTGGTATTTACCTGACGCTAAGTATGAGAGAAAGAGAGAGTAAATAAATGTCATGTAAATTCCATGTAAGGATGAAATACTGAACGATTAGAGTAAATGTCAAGAAAAAGGTTTTCTATAGACTTTTGAAGCAGCACCATCTTCCCGTTCGGTAGATTTTTCTATCTTCCCTGCCCTTTAAGTCCATGGATAAGCCGGTTGATTTCATTCAATAAATTATAAATGTTTTTCGCCCGCTACTCCATGTAACTGCACAATTTTCCGCTGGGTGTAACCAGCTTTAATGACAATAAGGGGTGGTTTTCTTTCATGTGGATTTTCACGTTTATATGCCATTTCCATCTACCAGAGAAAGCAATAGCAGCCATCAGGAGCACAGTTATTGAAGAGATAATAATCATTTAGGTTAGTAATAAGATGGAATTCGATGACACCAACGTCACAATTAATGATTTACATATACAGGTGCATCTAAAAAAATTAGAATATCGTGGAAGAGATCATTCTTTTCCCTAATTTAATTCAAACAGCGAAACTTTCACATATTCTAGATTAATTACACATAAAGTGAAATATTTCAAGTCTTTTTTTTGTTTTAATTTTGATGATTACGGCTTACAGCTCATGAAAATCAAAATCCACTATCTCAAAATATTACAATATTTCATAAGATCAATAATAAAAAAAGGATTTATAATATAGAAATGTCGAACTTCTGAAAAGTATGTTCATTTATGCATTCAATACTTGGTCGGGGCTCCCTTTGCATGAATCACTGCATCAATGCGGCGTGGCATGGAGGCGATCAGCCTGTGGCACTGCTGAGGTGTTATGGAAGCCCAGGTTGCTTTGATAGCGGCTTCAGCTCGTCTGTGTTGTTGGGTCTGGTGTCTCTCATCTCCTCTTGAAAATACCCCATAGATTCTCTATAGGGTTCAGGTCAGGCGAATTGGCTGGCCAATCAAGCACAGTAATACCATGGTCAGCAAACCAGTTACTAGTAGTTTTGGCCCTGTGGGCAGGTGCCAAGTCCTGCTGGAAAAGGAAATCAGCATCTCCTTAAAGCCTGTCAGCAGACGCAAGCATGAAATGCTAAAAAAATCTCCTGGTAGACGGCTGTGTTGACTTTGGACTTGATAAAACACAGTGGACCAACACCAGCAGATCAGATGGCACCTCAAATCATCACTGACTGTGGAAACTTCCCACTGGACTTCAAGCAACTTGGATTCTGTGCCTCTCCACTCTTCCTCCAGACTGTGGGACCTTGATTTCCAAATGAAATGCAAAATTTACTTTCATATGAAAAGAGGACCTTGGACCACTGAGCAACAGTCCAGTTATTTTTCTCCTTAGCCCAGGTAAGACGCTTCTGACGTCGTCTCTGGTTCAGGAGTGGCTTGGCACTATGAATGCGACACTTGTAGCCCATTTCCTGGATACGTCTGTACGTGGTGGCTCTTGATGCACTGACTCCAGCCTCAGTCCACTCCTTGTGAAGCTCCCCCAAGTTATTGAATCGGCTTTGCTTGACAATCCCTTCAAGGCTGCGGTCAACCCTCTTGCTTGTGAACCTTTTCCTACCACACTTTTCCCTTCCGGTTAACTTTCCATGTATATGCTTTGATACAGCACCCTGTGAACAGCCAGCCCTTTCAGCAATGACCTTCTGTGGCTTACTCTCCTTGTGGAGGGTGTCAATGAGTGCCTTCTGGTCAACTGTCAAGTCAGCAGTCTTCCCCATGATTGTGGTTGTGTGTACTGAACCAGACTGAGAGATCCATGGTATTTATACTGCATAAATAGTGATTTACTAAAACTCAAAATGGAATATTCTGATATTTTGAGATACGTTCTATTTTTTTTAGCTGTAGGCCGTAATTATCAAAATTAAAATTAAAAAATGCCTGAAACATTTTAGTTTACATGTAATGAGTCTAGAATATATACAGTTTTCACTTTCTGAAATAACTGACAAAAAATATTGAACTCTTCCACGATATTCTAATTTTTTGAGATGCACCTGTATTTATTTTTCATGGTTTCGGATTTTTATTAATAATAAAGTGTAAAGGCAAATAACAGTTTTCGTATAGATTACTCATAATTTTGAACGCAGGTGTATATATCCTCGTATATCGAAAGGTTTCCCTCCAGCAGTGCAGAGAGCGCACTCACTTCGCCCAGTCAGACTCGTTTCACCACTGTAATTTCAAAGCGTCCGCCTCAGATACAAGTGGCGCCGTACCGAGAACAAGCTGAAGAGACGTCTCCACCTCATCTGCGAAGGGTTGGTCATAAATCGCTCACTAGAAAGGGCAGTTAGTACTTATGTTGATGAACGTAAATTAAAATAAATTTTTCTCTCCTTTGTTACAATTAAAGTAAAATCTAGATAAGCGTCTGCCATCCGCTGTTTAAATCTTGTGGGGGGGATTAAATTACAAAATACGGAATTATATAAAAACTAATTAATATGATTATCATACTTTGCTAATGGGTGTTTCTAACACGTTTTGGGGGGTTCATCATGTTAGCCATTAAGGATAGGCTTCTTTCTGATGATTTAATTAAGAGACAGTTGATACAGAGCGAGATCAGTCCACCCCGTTGATGCCAGTATCCTATCAATACAGGTCAAAGTCTGATCTTCGGCGGAGACAAGAAAAGTCCACGGTATTTATCCCACCCAATAGCGATGCAGATGTTGTGATTTTAATAAAAACTGCGTACGGAAAGTGTTTAATCTGTCATCTTATTCTGATAAATTCCAATGTACCGATGAAGTTCCACACCCGTATGTTAAACGTATTGAAAGAAGGCTGCAAAGATACCTTCTTACAACCGGAAATAGAAATATTGCTTCAGATTCTACATATTCTCGTCTATAGGCACCCGTATTTATAAGCTGGCTTTCGTGGTGATATCTGACAGCTTATCGCTGACAACCAAATACTATTGAAGACTCTTCATTTTAATCCATCATTTTAAACTCCAAAACAAAATTATAAGTAGTTTCGTTGTTAACTCATTATGTACCAACGTTTCATTGCACTACGCTATAATATGTAGCAAAAGGTTGTACCGTTGTTCTTTACCTCCGCTAATGTTACCTGAGGCGGTATTACGCAAGTTATTTACTTTGGATTCCACTGGTATTTGTTTTTTTGTTTAATAGAAAATTGTTTATTTAACTAGATGGGGTGATCATGGGTACTCCTTTGGGCCCCATTTTATCCAAGATTTTTATTTGTTCTGTTGAGGAGAAATTTAATTTACATTCTAACCAGCTCCCTCACCTGTACTGTAGATGAGTGGACGGCACGTTCACTTTATTTCTGTCTTGTGAAACTGCTCGGGATCCGACTAACTTTATTTTTTTGACACTACTTTAACATAATGAATTATATGGTGTGGATATTTCCAACTCCATAAAACTCACAACTACTGAAAGCTGAGAAGAGGGAGAGTTTTACGTTTAGACTTTGCGAACTGAATTTTTCATCTGTTAATATTTACACCTGTAAGATCCGCTCCTTGCATAATTGAATTCATTAAATATTAAGACATGATGGGTTTCCCGTTTTTGCCATGTAATGTTATACTTTCAGAGTTTTAAATACATTGTGGAATCCAATTCTTTTTGCACAAAGTGTAGCTAAAGAGTGGTTTTTTGGTCGTCGCTTATCTTAGTTTCTATCCCAGGCAATAAAGTCAGCTAGAAACTGTCACTGGTGATGTTGTTGTTGTTGTTGTTGTTGAGCGAGTGGACTTCCGAACGAGGTTCTTGCAATGGCATCGCATCCCGTAAAGACAAGTGGCCTGTTCTCTGTCGAGTCCTCCTCGTTACTGAGAGATGTTCGTCGAGCCGACAAACGGCCCGGTCCCCCGACACCGTGGGCCCAAGGACCCGGGAGGTCTCTCTCACGTCGGACACCAAGGAGATGTCGTACAGCTGTTTCACGCTATGGCGATCATCAGCGACAACTCTCCTCCGACCCCAACCTGGGATCGAACCCGGTACAGGAGCAACGGTCCCCTTACGGAGCTAACCCGCTACCACCTGCCCCACCGGGCCGGCTGTCACTGGTGAAGAAGGGAACTTGGTCGCTACTGAGTGTTAGAGAAACTTAATTTCCTTCACACCAGAACATTTCAATATTATCACCACATCTGCTTACAATAAATATCAAAACCTAAAAAGTATGGTTATATGATGATATCAGCATTCTACACGTTTAAATGACTATTTGAATATTTATTTGGCAGCAGTTTCAAAGCCACAATAAACAATAAATTGTCTTACCATATGAAAATAGCGAATATTCACAACACATTTTTTCCACTGTATTTGTTATACACAGTGTTAGGTGATACACTTTTCAGGTGTGCATGCAGATTCCAACCACCGCTTTGTCAAAAGGTTCTGAGCTGGATGATGCGTCGTACGGACCTTATTGGAGGTACAAAACAAAGCCAACAGCTTCCTTGGATTCTGGTTGTATCGTTATATATTTCATTCCTTGCTTGCGTTTAGAGTGAAGATTAAATAGTAAGAAACACCGACTGGTCCATCACCGACAGCACTAACGTAGAGAAGAAACGAATGGCAATCGTTTACGAGGTGGTGGTGAGACATTAGAAATCGGGAAGCAGCTCTTCGGTTCATGGTCGAGTTCTCTACATTAGATATTCTCATCCTCGGCTTAGAGACATCTCGAGACCAGTCTGACAGTCGTTTTACCACAAACAGGACGGAAGCTGTAACGAGTGCGAAACTTCTCGAATCGCTTAATTCTGTCGGCAGATCTCACTTTCGCATTAGATAAAATTCATCTGCTCTGGTTGTAAAGCAGGTGATTCTAGCCAATGCCGTGTACATTGTCTACACGCAACTACAGTGAATGGAGCCCACATTTTCTCCATTCTTTCCAAAAGCTAGCATTCTAAAACACGCCCCTGACACTTCAAGACGTGTGCACGAGGGCACTTTTCTCAGCGCTCCGTCTCATCCAAAGCGTTTTACACTCCGAGACTTTGGCAGTTCAAGAAATCTCTTCTGTCGTAACGAGATTAATGGATCACTGACTAAACACTTTAATTATCTTCACGATGGCTTCAGGATTTCGCTCCTGATCAATTATATCAGCCAACATTTTCACCCGCAGGAAGAACGTACCCTTTCCATTTCGAGGTGATACGACGGCAACCCTACAGTGAAATTATTTACTTCTTGAAAATCCAGCTGAAAGTTATCAAAACAGCTTCTAGCCAACACATTGAGCGGAGCTGGGAAGGTGAGTAGTGAAAGATCTATCTTAATTGAAGGAAATCTGTTTTCACTGATGTCGATCTTTGTCTTTGTCATATTTAAACAAAACCAACCGAGAAATCAGGAACAGCAGCTTACAGAAAGATTGTTTTTGAAAAAATGTCCAAGACAAAATTTAAGCTTTGTCAAAATGTAGGACTTTCATTTTTACCTGAGACAAAACTAGAGATTTAGAGAAGGAAAAACGATAGGTGAGAACATTTCTGATCGGTTCTACGGAGTTTAACAGGCGCCACGTAATGGCTCGATTTTGTAAAAAATCCTCCCCTCACATTTTAGGTGGACGTGTTTCGGACAGTGTACCGACATGCTCGCTTTTCCCTCCGGTTAGTTAGAAGCCCCAGTCGCCCGCCCTTTCGTTCATCCTATCGTTGATAGAGAGGCTCAAGGGCCTTCGTTTCAGACCTGAGGTCGATGTGTCCGCTGCCCATCCAGTAGAGAGAGATGGAGGGGGGAGGACGCCATACTGCGTAACCGCCCATATTATTTTCTTGGTCTACAGTGAAAATACGGTCTAAGGAGAAATTTTTTTAGTTGTCTACATTTTTTGTTTAAGTCTTTAATATTGTTTTCTACAAACGTTTACTTCCGCTGCCATACTGATGCGATAGCTAATCGTTCGGATGTAATCGGCAATGATCGGAACCAAAGCAGTACGTTCTGGCTATAGTTTCCAAAGAGTCGTGGGGGAAAATTACAAACAGCCTTTAAAAGTTTAAGTTAATTAAATTTTATAATTTTCATTTTCCGAGCCAGTTAAAATTGTATCACACCTGAGACTACGTAAGATGGCGCAGTGATCTCAGCACACCAAAGGTAACCGGTCAGGCGAAACTCCTCTAGCACAAAGGGGTGCGCGCGGCCATTATATGAAAAATGGCGTATAAAGCTTTTCGGCCATCGATTTAAGCGTTCAAGGAGATGCGGCTACAGAACATAAGATGGAGCAAGCAGAAATGAATAGGGATGATGCAATATTCTAACACATTCTCATTCATTATTAACGGTATTTGTACTGAAGCCGATCTGGGCTACAAGTCCCGGAAAAATTTTGAAAAAAAAAAGAATCAATATTGCCTGAATAGTAAAATCATGCTAATAGTTTCGTATTAAAAAAAATATCGCCTTAACGGTTGTTACCAGATTCATCTAGTTTTAGTTTCATATTAAAACAAAATGTGAATAAATCATACCTTTTTTCCGCATTCACTTTGCCGACATTTGTTGTTGTTTTGCATTTATTGCAGAAGCAATAAGAAAATGTTCCTTTAGCGGGACGCCATAGCTTCTGGTATAATAATACTTCATTATCTGAGCGTAATTCTGGAATTCTTACGGGTTTTTTTCTATAGCTAGTACGCCATATATTCAGAGTTTCCTAATTAAAACCTTCCTTAATGAATATTTTGCAAATCTTATTCCTTAATATCGAACGCAAGTGTTCTGTTCAGCAGTTCGCTTACCAACCTGGCCTTAGCACGTGCATGGCGTGAAAAGCAGGTTTTTATAAGAAAAAAAATGTCATGTACATTATTACAGAAATAACGACGATAGACATAATTAGATACCTTTTCTCAAACAGTAAAAAATGACAAAAGAGTCTATTTTTTGCATGTATTGTTATAAACAATAGCTATAATGTGATACTTTTTATAGTTTCCTGAATCCTGCCTATCGTATGTAAGATACATTCCATATAGGACCGATAAACAGGTTCTTATCAACCCCACAATTACGTTGTGGCAGCTATCCATTCTGGATGATCGTCTATCCATATGGCCCAAAACTGGCTCCCGATCTATTTTTAACGCTGTTTTTGTCCCGTTAAGGTATACATACATGACATACATTGAAATACGGTAGTTACTGCTGTTCTTGTAGTTACAGTTTTCATTTTCAGTCAGGGTTCGAGAAGAGTCGTTACGATATCTCCGCTCTCCTAACCTCCATCTCTAATAACTGATTCCTTCATCCCGTTTGATGTCCAGGATAAAATCCAGATTACATTTGAAATATCACTATGAACGGGTAAACTTAAAAAAATAACTCACTTCAACTTTCCTAAAGTAAAAATTGTCTCTTTTTTTACAATTTTGGGGTGTGCTTTTTATAGAGGCCATTACGCGGCCAATAAAAGATAAAAGGGAAGATTCCACAGATATTTCGGGAAAAGGAACCACATTTTATCAGGGATGGCGACCACTAGCTTCAGCAAAAGCCTCAGTAATACTATAGGGTGTCCCAGATGAAATTATTAATGACACAAAGATAAAGCTGGTACTTCTATACAGCGGAAAGTTGTGCGTCGTGCTCCGTTTGTGTTTTATAGATGGCGTGTTTAGACGGAAGCATGGCGGCCCGCAGGCTGGCCGTACGGCAGATAAGCCAGGCTTGTTGAGTGGTTCGCTAAGTCGGCCGTGATAGCGCAGAAGTACAAGGAGTTCATTACCCTTTGGGTCAAACACTATAAGTCTCGGATTGCGGGGAATGCGCGTGGACTGACGGAAGATTCGCCGTAGGGCGATTGACAGAACCCGAAAGAAAGAAAAAAACGTCGTATGCCAGTGGAGGAGTCCGTCAAAAAAAAAAAACAGCCTAAAGAATTCTTAGGAAGAACTTAAATATGTTTCTGTACAAAATCCATATTAGGCGTACACTAACAGCGGCGAGCAAAGGAAAGTCTCCAAGCCTTTGGCGAGATTTTGGGGCTTGTGGCTGGTTTCTCCGTTCTCGACATGTTATGGTATTAAGGGGGCACCTTAAGGTGAAGCGAGTCTGCAAGATGGCTACTAGGGCTGTCGGAGACCAAGAAACAGTGATCCAAGATTGCATGCTTAGTCAGAATGGCGGTCATGCTGAACAGACTCTCAATTTACACTGTATAGTCTGATGCCAGTTTTTTGTATGTCATTAACAGCTCATTAGTAATAAAAATGTAAAACCTGGCGCTCTATCCGAAACAGCCGGTATTTCCGCTAGAAACGTCTGCTAAAAGTTCGCAGAATCAATTAAATTAATTCAGTTGGATAACAGAAATAATAGCAGATGAAGTCAGTCGTAATTAAGTCTGTTAACGTATTATTTTATAGTGGTATAATGTCAAGGTTACTTGGATATTTTCTGCTATCCCGGCCAGTTAACTCTTGGACTTGCAACATAAAGTATAGAACTAACTACGTAATAATGTAGAACACTACCTTGTTATGGGAGCGACGCAGGCTTATTTTGAAATCAGACGAATCCGTTGAAGAGTTCCACATCTTTTCTGAAAGAGACTGACTTTTTTAAAATATCCTAGTCGGTTCTTCTGTTCCCGCAGCACCGATTACAGAAACAGTTTCAAACGAATCCTGTTTGATAAATGCAGAATTATGAGGGACTGATATCCTAAACACCGGTCACGGATGTAATACTTGATTTCCTTACTACCAATGACACCGGGAAGTCTGCGCTGCCATTTCAAACACGAAAACACCGGTATTCTAACTTTTGGCCATATAGGATCCAACATACCAATGGAAGATGCTCGGAACTTTAAATCTAGCCAAAACAGTGCTTCATCTTCTAAATGTATCCGGCCATTATTAAGATGATTGAAATTATCAACCTCGAAAAGTGCTACCCAGAGGAAAAATTTTAGTAAAGTAGCTTTACTTTTCAAAAGAACTACCACTTCTGTGCAAACAACGGCGGTCGTAGGACATCGCTCTCTTTCAGCTGATAATTACTTACTCGGAAAGTGCCTGGCATTTTTGGGATGAGCTACGAATGGGTACATAGTTTATTAACGCGTTCATTCCGCTTTCGATTGTTTCTACCCACAAAGAGGCAAATCGCTGTTTTTTTTATACCGTAAATCATGGAGAGCAGATATTTCAATAAACTCCTTAATGATTTTATCAACAATGCTCATTATAGCGGGCATATTTTCATACGGAAGTTCTAATGAATTACAGCTAATTTTAAATGATTACGAAGTAAAGAGATATTTTATATTCTTCTTTTATTGGATTTTCGTGCAGAAATAATTACAGATATATCATAAAGCTTAATCAGTAAACGATTCTGTGTTAACCAATATATCAGCCGCTTTCACGCCATTTGTAGTAGCAGGACAGTGAGCGGGCACGAATTTAATGAATTGAAGTGCCCAGCCCAGGCACCCAGCAATGGCGGTGAACTGATTTATATTGTTTTCCTGTATTTGCTAAGTTCCCTTCTGGAATGATGGGTTTTTAAAAAAAAAAACAAAAAAACCACCAAGTATTTTCAAGTTTTTGTACGAAATAAACAACACCAAAATTATATTTCATTGAGTGAGGGCCAAATTATTACACTATCCTCTGTTTTAAAAGAAACGTTCAGTATTCACTGTGGGTGTTCTGGTGTGCAGATGTACCTTTATCATCATGAAGTTAACCAAGTGTTGTTTTAATGGCCGTCGAGCCTCAGGGCTGCTAAACTTTCCTAATGTAGTAATTTCGTTTAGAGTTTCAACCAATAGAGCAGTACATGTCATTAAATGCACATTTTGCAACATTTTTTTGACTAAAAAATATTATTCTAACAGGACAAATCGATAAATAATAATGCGTTAGTTATGACACACACAGAGAGAGAGATATATATATATATATATGACGTCAGTACAGAGAGGGAGGGAGAGGAAGAGAGAGATTACGTCAGTACAGAGAGGGAGGGAGAGAGAAGAGAGAGATGACGTCAGTACAGAGAGGGAGGGAGAGAGAGAGAGAGATGACGTCAGTACAGAGAGGGAAGGAGAGGGAGAGATGACGTCAGTACAGAGAGGGAGAGAGACGGAGAGAGAGGAGAGAGAGAGAGAGTTATACTTAAAAACAAAAATTCGAATTATTTTGAGGGGATGAAAATAATTCTGGTTAGTACCATATTTGTACTAGATGGAATAATACCGATCTCAGACTTCATTTTAATATTCTAAGCAGCCCGCAATGACTTGTTTTTGCTGAGAGCACAGATGATGTAATTAATAGAACAAAGTATGCCAGCCAGCATAATTCGAGATTGAGCCTTGAAATAACAGACGACACTTGGCACGTGTGCGCGCGAGCAGATGACAACGGTTTTAACTTATCTTTGGAGCAGAATCGAAGGAATTAAGTAAAACGAAACCGGGTAAAAAAATGTGTTCCATTTCTTTCAGAACTACTGAAGACTTATTTCTTCAAGAATCTCTGTTATCCACCACGAAAATCAGAGCGGAAAACCCTAACCCACTCCGAAAACGGTTTTGGTCTAGTTTAAGGTAAACTTTAAGAGTAGGTGCAGGGTTAAAAACAGAACAGAATTTTATCCCGGATTCCCGGGCCGTCTAAGACTTCCTCCAAACATGCAAAAAATGTATGAGCCAATCTACGTTCTGTTCTCCGTAAAAGCTCTTTTACTGTAAACCAGAAACTTTAATTTTATCCCACCTGAAATAAATTATCTTTTAAAAAATTGATTAAAACAGAGTTTTTTCACTGCACCCACTAAGGAAGTTTTACAAGAACAGATTAAAACCGCAGGAAGCTGCTTAATATCGTCATAATACAGCATACGTGTTATTCTAGCGCACATGTGGAGAGAGAGAGAGAGAGGAGATGGCGTCAGTGTGATCAAAGAACTGCATCTCTGATTTCTGTATTATTTTGTTAGCTAACCAGAGAAAAATTGATTAATAAAATATCCTGGACATTTTTATTTTTCAAACATTTAATTTGATTTTAAAAAAGATAAGAGAACAGAAAAATTAGAGTTTACTAAAACTTAAAATATAATTAAATTCAATTAAATCTAGAATCATTTAAAATGTCTCTGATGACGTCACCGTAGATGACAGTAGTATTAATTAATAAGCTCTTAAGACTTTCTCGATGTTGTAAAATACTAGTATAATCTGGAATAAAACGCCATAAGTTAAGGAAAAGTCAGTTATTTCCATAAATTACGGTTTTTAATTCTCGTTAAGATTATATACTAAGATTCGATAAACAGGATATCTTCCGTTAATTTTGGCCTTTCGGGTGGTAAACTGCTGTTATTTTAGCATCAGGAGAAATAGTAAATAATAAAAATGTAACGGAGAGTGGATAACATCGATTGCAGACTTAATATGAAGTTGTTTTCCTCTCTTAATTAATCGTATTAACGATCAGCGGACTCCACCAATAACCTCCCGGTGAGACCAGTCGGCTGTGGTTGAGGTCTTGGCCGAGTGACAGGAGAGTTCTGTACTGTAAAACGTTTGCAAAATGTCTCCTGAGTGCGGACTGCAGCGACCTTCCCTCGGATAGCTGCTTCCTGCGCTAGTTTGATTAGGAAGCAGCTGCCGATGACAAATGATTCATTGTTGATTGAGCAACGAAACAAAACAAGAAGGTGGTTGAACTGGCTATGCACATATAGCGATAACGACGACCATTTTGCCGTCTCCTCAGGGCGATGGTCTGAGCAGATCTAATTACTCTCGATTGTGCCAGTTGGAGTCGTAGCTTCAAGCTTCCGTTAGGCGGGGCTCAGATGTTGTTTTGCTTAAAACCCATTTTTTTTTTTTTTTCTATTTTAGGGATCTGGGAAAAGACCAAATGGAAGAGGTAGCGAAAAAGGAGGGAATAAAAAAAAATCTGGTTGCTTTTCTTCGCTGTATTTATCCGATTTCAAACTTCTTCCTCATTTATTTAGGCAGCGTTTCGGACTTTTCCCTTACCACACCGGTATTATCTCGCGTCAACCGTGAGGTTCCAGACGGATGGAGACCCAGCACAAAAATCTGGAGGGGAAAGGTCTTTACTAACACCGAAAGCGAGATATCTCCCTCTACCAGTTAGCGTTCCTTCCGCAAAGCAAAGCAGCGGAATTCAATCCACATGGAAGAAGCCACACCGTCGTGGTTTATCCTTAAATACAGGACATTTTCTGTTAAATAACTTCTAGCACATCTTCTTGATTGCGGTCAACCGAATTTACGACCCAGAAGCAGCTAACCCTATGCTGAACTCTCCAATGAATTAATATACTTTATTCAGGAAGAATTTTACTCGTGCACTGCAGTAGTGGACGAACCAGAGACTCATACAACGGAACGAAGATTCCCCTACTCTTACATGTGCTACTCTGGTTAATTACTCTTAAGTTTAGCATTCTATTCGTTTTGTTTGCAGCAATGCTCTTCATAAATGTGATTTTAGTTAACAATAACCCTTAAATTCTTTGCTGAAACCACGTTTTCCAGTCTAGTGTCTCCCAAATTAAAGTAATTTTAACATTTTCTACTGCGTCGTTGAATAACTTTCCCTTTTTAGCATTAGGGTAAATTTTATAAGTAAATAACTAATCTAAAAACATATTCAAATCTATCTAAAGCTAAACTATAGCAATAAAACTACGAAACTCTTTGGATGTTGCGTAATGAACGGTCTGTTTAAGATGAAAAGTTTTTTTTTTATAGCCACAATAAACTCAAACATTAGAAAATGAAAACAAGCAAGCCATAGTTTTAAATCAATGAAACCTAGGGATAAAAAGGGAGGTTGATCAACAGAGGGTATTAGGAAATGCCCTATTAAATAAATAATCAATATGTTTACCATCTACGTCATTAAACCAACATGTTTCCTACACAAAGTACGATAAAACTGCCATTAAAAGCAACTGACTCATATCACTTGCCAAAAAACATTTTCGTCTTATATACCAACCTAATTCTGAAGTCTCTCTAGAAATGGAAAACACAATACAAAAACCGAACTTCACGTTTGTACATTAGAATATAGCCAAAAGTAGAAGTATATTTTGAAATTTCACCTTTAAAAACCTGCTGATAATCAAGTGTGGATTACTTGAGCACTTGAAATCAGATTACTAAAATGATGAGAATCTTTCAAAAAATCCACATGTAGAATGTAATTTATCCATCTCTAGCAACTCCACTATTCCAAAACAGGAGTGGAATTTTAATTTATACAAACTCGTGTACTTTAAATACACAACATTTAGTTACTTTGCTATCATATAATAAGCGCTAACGATACACATGTGCACACTGGCAGAAATACAGATTGTAGATTATAGAGCATCCATATCAACTGAACAACCCGTCCTTCCACCAGTCTATGCGTTCTCTGCCATGACATGAATAATACAGCCGCTCTTTGTCGGTCCAAACGCTATCTCCAGTGCTACCTGTAGCCTTGTGACGAGATACAAAAACGTTCTCACGGTCGCAAACCATCGTCAGGAAATGTCATATTCCAGTAAAATCCCATACTGGGTTATTCTCGAGAAGTACAAAATACGAATTTATTAACTGTACTGAATAAGGGGAGGGAAGGGGTCTGGACATATTAGCCGCATGCCAAACGGTCGAATCCTTAAAGACGTGGAATATGGAGATCGAACTGGTGGGTCGAAATCGATTAAACGATCAAAGCTTTGTTCGGAATTAAAAGTAATCTTAAGCTGTTGAACATCGAAGTTAACAGCTGGAAAGAGCAGCGACAGGAAAATGTGGCGCTCGCGAGAAAGGAACATTACGAAGAAACCCAGGAGAAATTGGAAAGCAAACGATTTGTGTCAGCTATGTGTAGACGAATGCTTCTTAAAGTTATGGCGTAAAAGGAAACTATTAAATAAGCGTGTGCTTCATTTACGGTCATAGCAAAGCTGGGTTTTGTAGGGTGGCCTCTGGGGCAGCCTTGGATCCTGAGGCACCTTCATCATAATTTGAGGCTGCTATGGCGGCTATTTTGAACGAGTTCAGCGACCTAAATGTAATCTATAAAGCCTTTGGTGGCCTCAAAACGGCCCTCAAGGCCGACGTGGGGCAGCTTAAAACCTCGCCCAGATTCTCAAGTATCTGCACCCGAAATCTGGAGCCTCTAGGGGCTACGGTTCGGCCGTGAACAGGTAACAAACAAACGTAAAAAACACTTGAAAATATGTATTGGACTTGCTCTTTGCTTTAAACTAATGTACTGCATTATACAATGTATTCACACATACAAAGTCAAGTACGGAATTAATTGCACTGCTAAATCGGAGAGTTAGGAAATCTTCACAACCTGATCAGGTAAGTACCATGTCAAGTCAGATCTTCATCGCCATAAATGGCTTGGAAAACTAAATATGCTCATTTACATTCCTTGTTTATTTAAACAAACATGGAAATCTGTGTACACATACCCTGTTTACTAAAGGCATGCGGAATCTATAACTGATAATATTAAAATATAAATTACCACTAAAGATCTGCCAAAGTTTCTGGGTATTCTTTAATATTTTCACGTAGACTGAATTAAGTTTCTATTTTCCAGTGACGCAGGATTCCGTTTTAAAGGGTAAAGCGAAAGCTCAATAGCAGAAGGATTGATCCGTTTAAAATAGCATCATCTACTGTAAAATAGAAATCTGAAGGCGCTGACATGTTAATCTGATCTGGAAACCTGAATAACCGCGTGGTAGCCACAGTAAGGGGTTTTCGCCGAACTTTTTCCTTATATGACAGGAAAATGTCGCTGATTTTTGTTGCTGTTTCGCAATTTCAAGAAGGGTTTGTTTTCAGTCCAGATCGGGCTAATCTGCTATTTAAAACTGTTAATCTGATCTGGGAAACTGGCTGAGTAGAGTTTGAGGCTCTTTCTATTTCGTCGACAGCCTCCTTACTAAGAAGTCAGAGAAACAACAGAAATTCTCTCTATAAAAGTCAGATAAACAGTTAATATTAAACTCTACCATCACTACTTGGTTCGTGCTTTAAAATTTAGTTTTGGCATTTTGAGTAAATACGGGGAAGGGCAGCTTTAAGTTGAGAGAGAGAGAGAGATGAAGAAAAAGGGGGAGAGGGAGAGGGATAGACAGGGAGAGAGAGATTAAGAAAAAGGATAGAGAGAGACATGAAGAAAATGGGGGAGGGGGGAGAGACAGAAGGAGAGAGAGATGAAGAAAAAGGAAAGAGAGAAGGAGAAGGGTAGAGAGAGATGAAGAAAAATGGGGAGAAGGGAGATGAAAAAAGGGGGAGAGGGAGAGAGGGAGAGAGAGAAGGTGTAGAAAGGGAGAGAGAGAGATGAAGAAAAAGGAAAGAGAGAAGGAGAAGGGTAGAGAGAGATGAAGAAAAATGGGAGAAGGGAGATGAAAAAAGGGGAGAGGGAGAGAGGGAGAGAGAGAAGGTGTAGAAAGGGAGAGAGAGAGATGAAGAAAAAGGGGAGAGGGAGAGAGGGAGAGAGAGGAAAGAAATGAAGAAAAAGGGGAGAGGGAGAGGAGGAGAGGGGGTAGAAAGGGAGAGAGAGATGAAAAAGGGGGAGAAGAGAAAGAGAGAGAGGTATAGAGAGATAGAGAGAAGAGAGAGAGAGAGAGAGAGAGAGCTCGAGAGAGAGAGAGAGAAGAGAGGGGTCCGGGGAAGAGATCTGAAGAAAATGGGGGGGGGAGGGAGAAAAAAGGGGGAGCCCAGGAGAGAGATGAAGAAAAGGAGGGGACTGGAGAGAGAGAGAGGAGAGTTTCTTAACATTCGGAGGTACCCCCCGCTCTTTGGTGTCAATTGCTGGACTTTTCAGAAAAACAAAAGAAAGAAATTTAAAAAACCGTATTTAAGAAAAAGAAACATAAAAGGGGAGGAAACGAATGCGAAAGGAAAATTCTATCGGACGTAATGTTGAAAAAAATTGCAAGGAATAAATGATCGGAGAGATGTTTCATAAATAATCCACTTTGTGTTGACAATATGTCAGATTTTTTTATGATGATTACAGCTGTCATAAAGGTCAATATTTAATCACTCTAGACTGTCATGGGAATAAAATATTCTCAGTAATGCATTTGCTATTGTAATTCAAGGATAATTCAATAATACTTGGGATTGATTAATAACATCTTTATAAAGAGCAGCTCCAAAGCTTGGCCAGTAGTATCCGCTTATTTCTCCGTCGCTAGGCTTCAAAACGAATAAGTTCCGACAGAGGACTTGAGCATCCCTGAGAAGAGTCTCCTGCCAGCAGTTACAGGTTTGCTTGTGCTTTCGATCGTTGGTTGTAGTATTAATCTTTTGTCAGTTTAATACAAACTAAAAAATAACAAGTGAATACCGATTTGTTTTAAGGGGAGGAAATAATGGAGTATTAAGATTAGAGACGCGACAGTGGTCGGTGTTAATGACTTAATCCCGTTTATATTAATTGCCCATATAGGAAATGTTTTATTAACAGACAAGGAAACTGTTTGTTGTTGTTTTTTTTAAATGTGATAAGAAATTATGTTTATTTATTGTCAAAAAGAAAATATGCGCCCGTGTCGGATTTACGGATTTAAAAAGAAAGCAAAAGAGAAGAAAACAGTCAACCTTTCACTAGAAACTTTAAGATATATCGGCCTAAAGCAGTAGATGATTTGTTACCCCGGGCGTCAGAGAGACAGGCGGAAAGGGAAGGATTAGTTCTCGTCTTATTATCAGTAGGGAAACTAACGGGTGAACGAACCCATCAGCCAAGTTTCGTCACTGCTAGGATGGGAGGGGGCACCTATCTTCTGGAAATAACCCATCACCGGTAACTTCATGTTGATACGATATCACCGTTTCTTAAGAACTTGCGCTGAGCCACGTATATGACTGAAAAAGAGGTGGTATCCTGTTAAAAATGGTCTGCACAAACGTGGTCATAGTTAATGGTGATTGTTGACGCAAATATATGGCACCTACATTTGCAGCCGACTGCCCTCCGAAGCTCGCCACGGGTGCGCTGTGATTGGCGCTCACGTGGTCTACGGGAGAACGACAGGAAAGAATCTCCTCATTTTATTCCTTTTTAAATGCAGTCGTTCTTCATTTCTGCTCGGTGAAAAACGTCCATTGTCTCCTATTTACATTATCTGGCTGGTAACTTCGGCCTGCACAGTAAACTGATAGCCTTCTGGTCGCGGTCAGTTCACTATGGAGGCGGACAACCGAATCAGACGACTGAGCGTAGGCGACAGGGTAGTCCGGTGGTTAACCTGCTAGACGGCTGAGGTTGAGCAGATCCGAGCTTGAATCCCGCCCTGGTTCCTCTTCGCACTTCTTTCCTAATCTGCAGTGTGGCTTTCCACCCACGTCTAGAAGTCAAGTGGCTTTAGTACGGACTATCCGCTTCGCCGCTCCCACCGACCTCCTCTCCCAGTTACTACCGGATAGGGCGGGCCGGACGCTAGGCTAATCACCTGTCTCCGTCAAAATGACCCCATGGGCACCCAGCCCTGTTTCCTTTAAACTAATTACACATCAATTAAAATAGTTACGATCACTTGCATTTTTCATAATTAGTATTTTTCTTTTATGCCGGCAGGTTGGTTTGTAATGTAATACAAGTGATAACATACATTCGGTTTTTAACTGAAACCATTGTTACCTTAAGATCGTTTTGATTGATCTAATTCGGTAACCTACAGATCCCTGCCGTGATAATCCGAGCACCCACGGCTCGGCCTCCAAAATTTAAAAGAATTTTAATAATTTTTAGAAAAACGAGTTTTACATATGGTTTAACAGACGAAGCGAATATATTATTTTCTAGAGAATGTGATGCCACGAGATATTTCCAAAAGTGTCGCTGATTGGCCGATCTAAACGTGGTATTGGCACCGATTTCTCGCGGCCCCTACGCGTTGTCTTTCAAATAATTTCTTCTTTTTTTGTGGAAACTACTATACCACTGCACGTACAAGATGGTCTGCCACGTTTGCACTAGCAGTGTACGCGCGCACCTTGTGATAATCATATCGCGCCGTTCTCCCGACGAAGGTCTACCGTGGAATATTCTAGCGGTACGATGCTCAGTCTGCGACCATTAATGCACTGCCTTGTCCGCCGCCAGGCCCGAACAAAATTATTATTTCCCCAGGCCTTACGATAAGAGGTTCGTAACGTCCACTGGGGCTGATACTGACCGTCCTGCTGCTCAGGTAAGGCACTAAACCCCAAACCAACCCCCTGTCTTCAGGTTACTAACCACTTTTTATGGGAGTGTTTGCTACCGTGCTACAGCATCAGTCACTTTGATTTTTGAGAATAACTTTATAGATACACGGAGCGGACTCTAATGGCGGACACGAGCTATCAAGATTTCAAATGCTTTTGTTTAGCTAATCATATCGCTAAGGCTTTTGACAGCACTTCTCTTTTTCTGTGGACTCGCATTAACTCTCTCTCTCTCTCTCTATATATATATATATATAATATATATATATATACTTAGCTTTAAATTTTAACCTGTGCATAATCCAGATTGTTGCGTACAGACAAATAAAGTGTATCTTTAATATTTAAGATGTACTCCTCTCTCTTCTTCGACGTTTTCCATCCATGATTTAAACACAATACAATACCTTAGACCTAACCTTAACTTATTATCTTTTATTTGGATCTTTTTCAAGTTTGTTTCCCTTTTGATGACTTAAGAGCTGATCCCATAATGCAAATATTAAATATATTTAACATCACGCAACTATAAAATTACAGATGATAATTAAACTGTCTACAGCATATTGATTTATTTAGATTTTATAAAATCATAAGTCTGTATTATAAAATGGATGTTAGACTGTTCTTTGTACTTTATATTAAGCTTCTTTTCTGCCCGGACATCTTTAGAACTGAACTGAAAGGACGGCGTCCAAGACAAAGAGATTTATGTAAGAAGTGACTGGTCGATCAAACGGGGCGTCCCTAGAGGCTGAAAATTCCTCGCGCGATGTCAATAAAAGTTAATAACCATGACGAATGCTCAGACCGAAGCTTAGTTATCCTTTTAACATACTAATGTCTCGTTTAAGATCTAAAAGATGGACCAGTTAATTATCATAGCAAGAAGAAAAAGGGGGTGTGTTTAAATACGTTTTCCAGTCCCAGCCTTAGGCATTCCAATTCGATATTTACTTGCTGATCTCACCGGCCCTATCTTTCAATCAAGCTGTTCTTTACGCAGTTTTACTTACGTTTAAACAAAAGTTTAGGAAATAAACGTATCAACATGAAAAGACATTTTCAAAAAAAATTGTATTTATTGACAGGGGGACTAAATCTAAAATGAGAACCGGTTTGGCAGATCTAGGTATCGTCTGCTACTTTGGACGAAACAATTCCGAAATATCACCAGACGAAGAATCGCCATCTTTAATGACTGGCATCAGAACCAAAAAGCCATCTTTAAGCTAGTTGATATTCCAAAAGGGGTCGTCAGGGTTTGCCTTGTCGGTGAATGTAGTATAATTTCCGTAACAATGTACTTGGAAGAACAGAGCACACATCTGAACAGAACCTCCCCAAAACTGGAGCTAGATAACCATTCCCTGCTCCACGTCAGCTCAGTGTCAACACGAGAAGCCGGCCTAGAAACGTGCAAACAGAATGTCGCAGAAACGGGAGACCGTGTTTCCTTTATATTCGAGTTTGAAAAGCAATAAAAGATGCATAGATAAAAAAATAATAAATAGAAGGAGGTCAAGCAACACAGACGTTTTAGGCCCAACTCAAAGCCGGCTTGGGATATATGATAGATGAACCTTCGCGAATTTCAAGTTTCAAATGCTGGAATTCTCCCCGCCGGGCACGCGGGTGGCGAGCCTCTTGTGGACTCCTGCGAGGTCTTGTACGAAGTAAACAACTCGCGACCTGTCCAGGAAGGGAAATGTGGTCCTTAAACCGGAAAATGAACTAATTCTTCTGCAAGTTGAAAATGAAACTTTAAAGTTCCAAATAGATAATTAATTGATTACTAAAAGGGGGCGTGGCAAAGCTTATTTAAAGATTGGTTCGCCGTTCCAGGTTTCGCCTTGAAGACAAGAAAACTTTTGTTCTGATTTCACTTATTGTCGCTCTCTGTCTGATAGGGTTAAAGTATTTAAAATATACTATAAAAGGTAAACCACCGTACAGCTGAGTGATCTCTTATGGATAAACGGGAGAAGTAACCATTTTCTTACTCTGAAAATATATTTTGCATGGTAAAGGCAAACTATAAAACGCATAAACCCTGTAATTACGAACTGTCTCCGGTAAACGGGACAGGCAACCGAAACTGCAAAGACCTCGCTCTTTTAAAATAATTTTTGAAAGAATTCTTTGCCGTCTGTTCAAACTTAGCTTCCATTTCCTGGAAGAGGGTTAAGCTAACGCTATTTGCATGAAAACGCTGAAGGAAGGGAAGATGGCTGTATTGTTGTTACATGTTGTCAGAATAGATTTTATTGAAATGTCTGACGTAGTTTGTCTAAAGAAATCAGATGGGTATTTTTTTCTTTAAGTTTGCAAATTTGATTTTCCATTATACCTATTCAGTGAAATAATACGATCATTATTCTGATATCGCTGCAGTAGAACGCATTGATGCAAAATGTGACCTATTTCTGTCCCGGCGCCTTCAGTAGTTATATATGCAGCAGTTACGCCTGGCAGCTTTGTTGGTTAGACCCTTTTTTTTCTCTTAATGTGGCCGATTCTCCGCTATGGATAATCGTTTAGCCCTGTTACAGACGGCTTTTACGCACGTTTTGTAATGCATACAGATATGTGTGGTTCTAATTCCAAAAACCTGCCACAATCACGACATTTGGTGAATTCAAAATGTAAAGAAAGTTTAATAAAACAGTTTACAACCGATCTGAATACATGGGAAAGTGGCGGTTTGAATGGCGTCTTTTCTTGTTCTCTTCGTTTCTTCTTCTGCATCGGTTTACGTCCATTGACATTTGGATGAATGTCGCTGGGTGCTTTCCCCGCTTGAGTCAGGAGCATTAGACCTACTTACGAGCAGGCGCGAGCCATTTTAACCGAGATACCAATTGTGTCATATTACACAGATTTAGAGGGAACAAGGAAACTAATACAAAGTCTATTTGTATCCTCATTAATCCAACATACAATTACCACTCCCCAGAAATGCGAATATAGACGTACACTCCTGAAAAATGATACTTTTGTTAGTTTTTCCCCTTTTAATTATGTAATTGAGGTTGAGGTTCATCGGGATGGCGATACTTTCTTCCCGGTCATTTTAAGGAATGATAATTATTCTATTATCACAGAAGTAGCACATATTCATCAATAAACTGCATTATATGTTATTGTACTATTGTCTTCAGACAAAATGTCTATTTTAGGGGCTTCTTTAATACAAACAGTTAACCACTGGCGATTATTAGCAGGCATTTTAAAATCTAACAGATGATTGCATTGCAACTATGGTGTCTAAACCTGATGATTACTCCATCACTGCCATCTGCTGGCAGACTCTTAGGTTCGCTTTGTTTTCTTTCATACTGACGGAAGAGTGTTTTAACGCAAATATACAACTAGTCACAGACTTCTGCGGTGACGAAAAGGGTGGATTACTTCTGCCGAGCCCCGAATTCTAAATCGTTGCGAGCTTGTCTATTTTAACGTTAGCAATGGCTCCGGTACCGTACAGAAAAATGTCAGGATTTCAGAAGAAGAAACGCAAAACAGAAATACAAAACATCAGCTGAAAACACACGCAAAGTTTCCGTTCAAATTTACGCAAACAGCATCTGAACCCTAGCAAAGTTTGGCTGGCTACGTATCGGCACAGTTTAATTTTAAAAGCAATACAAGAACGAGAGACCCCTATTCCCCATCAGGAGAAAGACGGCCCAGAAATTCAACAGCAAAGTTGAACTGGATCCGGAAAAATTACTACCTGAAATTCCGGACAAACGGGCTACGGCCTCGGTACGTGTTCTGGGCAGCAAACTTCATCAGTCAGTTTTTGATCGAGAAAGATCCAGTAAAAGTTGAAAGAACAAAGCATCCAGGAAAATAGGAGTAGATTTACTGAATGCAAATTATTTAAGGGCACTGGCCCGTTTATTTTAATAAATCCAAGGATAGAATTTCATCGAGAGTCGGGTACGAGCGGTGTTGGCTTGGATTTTTCCTTTCAGGAAAGTAATAACACACTCAGTATTACGTCCAACCTCTTTCAGCGGGAAAAAGTAATTCCACTTTCGACCGCTCAACAATAAAAGTCTATAAATGTGTACAGTGAAAAATGCACGATGGTCGCGCCACCTTGTGTCCAGAATGTCGCTTTTATGAAAATAGTGTTAAAATTGCTTGGTTTTTTTTTAGAGAAAACATAATATAGGCAGAGATAAGGGTTAAAATTTGTTTCTTTGGTTCTGATGTTATGTAACAATTATCACTTTTGCTCACCAGGCTAGATTAGCCACCTATGGATTTTGATAATGATAATAATTTTTAAATATCCAGCTTTTTAATCACCTACAAATCATTGGACAACTGGGCTAGGAAATAATTGACGACTTCGCAAAGGATGCATCATAAAGGATTGAGTTTGATGCTGATTCAGTTAGTCACACCTAGATTGAGTGGGCCTGACTATACGAAGAACACCCCAGACATGTATAATATATACCGCTTCTTCAACAAAAACAAAACAGCTGACCAGAGCGTGCACCGCAAAGCTTAAACACTCGAATCTAGCTGATTTTACTGGTGAGTTTGCATTTGTTGCTATTTCATTTTTAAGCCTGCCTTTTCTTCTTTTTTCACGACGCAACCTATTTCGCTATTCTTTAAACACTGAACAATCGAAAGCTAACCCGACAGACATTTTTGGAGCTAGGTCAAGTAATTTCCGTAAACAGCTGAATGTTTTGTATAAGCCTGGACCGCTTCACTAGCTTAGTACGGTGAGCCAGTCTTAGCTGCTGATCCCCGCCATAGTGATCTGATCATCAGCCAATCAGACGACTCCTCCGGATAAAAGGGAGAATCCACAGGTTTCTAGGAAAACGAGTCCGCGCCCACATTTGGGTAGCGAATTTTAAAGCAGCCACAATGGCCAAATTTTGAAACCGTAGATGCATTTACTTTTAGGTTCGCTACAATTATTAAAGCAGGTTACGATTTAAATAGTATTTTCAAACTCTCTTTTTTCTCTCGCTAACTGATTAAGAAACGTTTATTTTGTTTGGGAGGTTTTCACGTAATATCGAGGCGGCTTAGAGGGCGCCTACCGCAGCCTGCATATATGACCAACACCTCATCATCATGGCGGCCATGACGCATCATTTACATATACCATCCCTCACACATCTAACTAGAAATATGCATATTAGAACATTGCTGTTAGAAATATATGCAGAATAAAACGTTTATTCAATCAATATAGTGTTGAAACCGCGCGCGAACAAAATGTTTTTTAATCAAAGTATCTTTCTTATTATTTTTTCCATTGACGAGTCTTCAGATAAAGCCACCGGTGCTCAGCTGTGAACCAACCGGTCTTAAGTTATTGTAAATAGATTCAGATATAAGGTCCCGAATTCTTACTGTAATACAATACCTTCGTAAACGTCTCTACAGGCGCTTAACGTATACATGGAGCAGTTCATCGATATACCCGTGTGAACCAGAGAGTATATCTTAAACTTCGATGACGTGATCGGCCTTATTAACGGTACCTACCCTTTTCAACACGACTGCGGACTTCTCTCCATATACATCTATGGAGATCATTCGTCGATATCCACTGATAGTTACGTACATAATTCTGATAAGTTTTCCCTTTCTTTTTTTTAACATTCAGGCAAAAATGATCACAGGAAGAAGCATGTGTGTCGTGATTTTGCTGCTCACCGTCCTTACCGCCGAAGCATCAGCGAGCATGTGCAAAAGTTGTGTAGTGGACGACGAAATCTACTTGTCACGGTTCCGTGTATGCAGCGAGTGTAGCAGCATGTACAGTCGCGAGCTCGAACACTGCTGCTACTGCCACAAATTCTACTACGATAGATGCAGCAAAGCCCTTTCCAAATGACTTTCATTGCCGCCAGGGAGAGGAAAACTATCGAGTCTATATTAAAGTGGTTACACAAATAAAAATGTAATAAAGCAAAATAAGATGCTTTAGACGTTCAATTTCTGCCAGTTTTGTTACGAGATGTCCGAAACAAAGAGAGAGTTTAGTTGGTGTTTCATCAACAAACTCCAGGTTAAGATTTACCTTCAACCGAAATGTGCAGCTTACGGCAAACGTCACCAGCTCTTCTACATGATCGGTGATAAAAATACTGTCTGTTTCCCAGAATTAAGAGCTCATTTGAACTCGCCTAACACAAGGTGTTTTTTTTTTTAAATTTATTTTCACCCGAGCAAGCAGAAATCATCCGACTAGACTTCACCTCGTATAGAAAAAGTAGACTCATTTTAGCGCAGCGATTTGTTTAATTCCAATCATTGGTGCTAAACAAAAACCGAGATAGAAGTCCAGTAACGAACTGCTCTCTGCATGAGGAAGTGTATTAAAAAGCAATCCAACAAATATTTCCCATTTTAATTAAAACATCAAATAAACAGACAAATAAAATTATCATATAATAGTAATTTTAAATTTCTTTAGAATACTTACTTTATCGCCATTACAGCCAGTCTACTCAGTACTCACAAAGGTGGTTAAAATGTTTGGATCAACTTGTTTTAAACAAAATACTGAATATTCGCTATGCATGTTACAATAAACTAGCATCTCTAACATAACAGCCACGTTTTAATATTCAGAGGGTTTCTGTACTGCCCATCTTTAATGTAGTAATTTGTGGAGATCTAATTAAAGTAATAAATCAAACAATAAATGCAAACTTTGGTATATTGTTTTGACTGAAGAAATACATTTAGAAGCTATCACTCACAATACAATTTGAATTAGTTTGGGTGGTGTGATAATTTTGGCCAACATTGTAAAGATGCAAGGCTTCAATGCAGTTAAAAATAACCAAAACATGAAATATTACCAAAATTTACATAAATTTTATTTTTAAAATATCGGCAACTAGCTATAATTTCAATTTAAAAAGACAGTTTACAGACAAAGAAAGACTTTTTAAAAAATCAAACAGAAAGCGTTTAAATCAAGAACTTCAAAATGAAAACTTATACTGTTCCCATTTTTTAAAATTGTAAAGCAAAGTTATATTGTTAGCAAGCATTGTCGACAAACTGAATGCACACAACGTTTATGTATTTTTATTAGAAACGATTTTTATTAACTGAATGCATGTTTACTCTATAGATTAGCCAGCATTACAAGTGTTCTCCCTTACATCACTAACAATTTTTTCTTCAAACTGCAGCCATAATAAAAAATATCAAAGTCATTGATAGATAACAAGTGAATTACGAAATAAAAAAAAATGCTTTACTTTTGTGCAGATATTCACTCAATGAACAGTCAAAAGATGGATAAATTTGGAAACACAAGCCAAATAAAAAAGAAAAAAACAGTTATGTACAGTTTCCCTGGTTTTCTCTTTCAAATAAAGGCATGTTTCAGTAGTCTTGATGATAATGAAAACCTGCTTGTTATTCATATGGTTTATTCCCCTTAATACTACTTATCAGGGGAATAGTCAAAATGGCACAAGCGATGAATATTTTTTTTTTTAACACTAAGTAATGCTCAAGCTATTTTGTGTAATTTTCTGTCAAAATAATGCACGTACAAAGTACAAAGAACTCTGCAACATGTATTTTCACTGGTAATTTAGTTTAACTTCATTAAAAAGTTAACTAAATTATCACGTTTCTTGAGAGGAAAAAGTATCCAACTCATTTTTGGGCTTCGATGACAGACTATACCTGTTTTATTCAGGAACCAATATAGCTTGGTTTTAAGATTGTTTAGTTTTTTCAAATTTGACAGACCACAGTCCACATTGTCAATAAGGTTCGATAATAAATGCCATCAAACAGATCGCAGAACATCGAATCTCAATAAAATTCTATTATCCAGGGGAGATAAACTGTTTTGTGAAAATAGTACTTGAGAAAAATAAACAGATTTGAGAATTATTAACAATAGTCCAAATACATTTTTACTATATGAATATAACAGATTTTTATTGTATAAATTTTAGTACTTATTCACCCCTGCAAATTATTGCTCGCTATGATTAGTAATGTCAAAATGTGGTTTAATATTTACTCACTGAGCTCCACAAGGACATTAACTCGTGTTTTCCATCTCTTAAATATTTTAGCATAACCAGAATTTCTCCAACCCTGTCAAGCAAGTGTTAGTATTAAGCATCTGACCAACTTAAAGAATTCCAGAGACACTACTCTGAGAAGAATACAGTAATACATGTATGAATTAGGAGAAATGTGCAAGAATAATCCATACGTGTACCATTTATCAACCATCAAAACATTCTAATGAAAGTTTCTAATCAAGCAATATAGACAGTTAAAATCTTATTCTGGTGCTTTAAGCCCCCCCCCCACCACACACAAGAATATACAACTAATCTTCCATAATTTATTTAGTAGAGCTAAAATGCTTTAACTTTTGGAAAAAGAAAAATCTAAATAAATAAAACTGCTTCAAAACTGTAAAACAGTTTATTGGACAAAACACACCTGGTGTGGCCAGTTCATTTACAAGATAAAATTCAAAAGATAAAAAAGTGGTTAAATCTTTTCTGAAAATTCCATTTAATACTATTTTATCTTGAAACAACAGCAAAAGTTCTCACTTAAAGAAAATATAAATAGTCATTGTCTGAATGTAATGCAGTGACAAATCAAAACTGCCGTAAGCATAATTCTATATCCGCAGATAACTATACCAACATGAACTGCCAACCATTAGACAGATTTCTTGAGATTTAAAAGGTTTTAAATCACAAGTGAATGGGATCGAGTTTACTTGCTGTAATCATAAAAAATGAAGTATCACTAGATTTTAAGAAGAACAGATACATGGTATCCCATAACTGAGATAAAAATTCTTCTAGTTTAAGTGTTTTGGCAAAGAGGAAATGAAAAAAGTGTCTCAGTCTCTGTTGTCTTCACAATCTGATTATACTCAAATAATTTCCAGTTGAGAGAAATACAATATTTCTCAGAATAAACAAAGTTTTTCAGGAAGCAACTCTGTCCTGATAAGTCAAGAAATCTTTTTGTGAATACTTAATACATGATAGATCACATGACAATCTAGTGCTTGTTCTAAGTAGTCTTCAGTGGATTTCTGTGATAACGCAAAATCAGAAAGAACAGAGACTGCCCTACATACTAAAACAGCTATTTCTGAACTCAACATGATTGTCACACTAATTATCTGCCTGTAATTACTTTATGTACAGCATTTCATGTAATGTATATGTAAATTTAGTTAAATTTCATCATTTCTTGTTGCTGAGCAAGTGATAACAAGTGAAGATATTTGGCAACTGCATCAAGTTTCCATTTATAACCCATTGAAATTCTTAAAGGCAAATAAATACTCAGAAAAAAAAATTGGAAAATGTCAATGAAAATATCCACAAGAGATCTTAGTTTTGCTTTTATTCTTTTCAGAGTGAAAAAAGTGTGTAAATTTTAAAAAATAATTGTCAACTAAAATGCAGCCAAAAAGGTGTTCACAGCATCAGCACAGAACTTCGTTACACAGAGGCGTTGTGCAGTAATGGTCTCACCTGTAGAGAAAAAAGACATTTGAAAGTAAAGATTTTTCAATTTCCATTTAAAGTTGGTTTTTTTCTTTCACTATTTACTGGCAAGAACACAAACAGGAGAATTTTCAAGAGCTTAGAGAGAAAAAAATCTTAATTCATCATAACCAATTTTTGACTGTCATCTAAAGCACTGACAGGGTTATGGTTGAATTATTAAGAATAAACAAACAAGAAACCAATTTGACTACTATGTAAAAACTTTTCCGGAATAAATTGTAGAAAATTATTTCACATCATTTAATAAATATGTTGTAAATCACCAATACAAGTTCAGTAGCATTTTGATTTGATCAGAAATGGTTTGAGAAACGTTGCCAGCCACCCCTGTAGTGCATTATTTAAATAATTAACCAACTAGTCAGGACAAGCATTGTAAAAGTTAATTATTGATGTTGATTATTAACTACAGCTATTATTACATGCAAACAAGATAAGCTGGTTTTAATCTGTGAATTCAAACAAACCTCTTTCTTTATTCATCACCAGGAAAATCTGCTTGTCTTTGCAACTCTTCTTCTTTCTCTACTTCCTTCTTTACTTTTTGCCATTTCTGTACCAGAGATGAAACATTCTTTTTCTTCAGAGCCAAATTTGTGCTAGTGATTACCTATATGCAAATAAGAGGAAAAAAGCCATAAGTAAAAAAAATTATCTTAATATTATTAACTACTACAAGTAATAATGTTTCTATAGTAAAGTTAAAAAGAATATTAAATATTTATAATTAGAAACAAATCAGGTACATAATTTTTAAATTTCAACTTAAATAATGGCAACATTTTTCAAAAAAGTTTTATTACTCAACTTATTCATAATGCATTAACTAAATGTTTACAGAATTCATGTTCAATCTACAGGGTGATCCTAAAGTCTTGTTACCCCACTCAAAAGAACTGAAACATGGATATAGGGTGTTGCAAAGTGTAATGCATAAAGTAAAAACGGACGAAATGTATATATAAGTGCTTTATTACATACCAGTCAGAGAGGGGGCCTCTTTAAGGATCCAGAAGGTCAGTATGACAACCATCATTTATGTGACACAAAATGATCTGGCGCCATGTTCTATGGGATATTTTGCGCAGCACAGCCTTGTCGATTTGTGTAAATACAACCTATTACTGTCCATACTTCTTATTAATGATATCTAACATACTACCACAAAGAAAAATGTGGGGATAACAAGACTTTTGCACCACCCTGTACTACAATCCCTATACAAGTATGGTAAGTACCAGAGAACATACATTCATGGCAGTTTTGAAAATTGTCCCAGTAATTTTTCAGAGCTCTTACTACTCACATTAAGCAGACTATTTCATGCAACAAAAGCATCAATTAAATGAAGTATATCTAAACAAACAAAACCTGTGATATTTATAGGATCTTCCCAGTCAAAATGGTAATTTTGTAATACTTACAGAAAATAGGTAAAACCAGGCAAGATGGCATACTGACTTACAGGTAGTGAAAAAGAACTAAACAAAAAGCACACCCTATTTTTAAATTGTAAATTAAAAATTAAGATAATCATGCAAAATTACTGACAACAAATAATGCATTTGTATAGCAACTAAATCTAACAAAAAATTAAAGATAAAACTTATAAAATAAAGGATTACTTAGATAAATTATGCACATCAACAATACCTTGTCTTTCTTTTTCTTCTTTTCTTTAGCATGAAGTATAATCTCAGCAGCACTAGTGTCTGGAGGCATTGGACTGCTAGAAGAATCTCGAGAAACCAGATCTGAGCTGATTGCTGTGTGCACAGAAGCTTGACTCTCCACATTTGATGTGCTAGTAGGTGGAACTGAGGTCAGAGAACTTGCATCAAATGAGCTGCAACTTGTTGATGACACATTGGCTTCAACTGCACTTGACGTGGATGGTGTGGCAGACTCTGAACTGACTGGCCGGTTATACTGTGGAGGTTTCGATATAACTGCAGCAGATTGTGTACTGCTGATGTCCTGAGAATTTGAAAAGCGCAAGAAATCACTGGACAGAATGCAACCCTCATCATCATCCTGATCAATGTCCATGTCATCTCCGGCGGAATCATCAACTAATCCGCAGGGCTTGGAACTACTGTCGCACGGACCAACAAGGGTAGGCTGCACAAACGGCTCTGTCCCAGGGGGTGGCGGTTCTCCCGGATATACCTCTGGTTCTTCAATGAGCAGCAGACTGGGCTTCTGGCTATCTGTTCATTGGAGAAAGCCACCAAGAGGCAATAAATGTATCATTTATATTTAAAACTCCTTTACTTTGGTGTGGAAAAACACAGTAAATGGACCAATAAGTTGTATGTAGAACAGCACTGGTTCTTTATTATTTTAAGCATCCTCTAAAATACTAATACTCTCTCCATGTAAAAACAAAATCAAATCACTTCCGAGAAAGTCCCCCTTCAGACAGGAAGGGGTTAACTAGTCAAAGCAATATAAAGCAAATAAATTACAAAGTCCCTAAATTACTGTTTAAGCAGCAGTTCATAGTTCAACAGGGTAACAAACTCTAGAGAATGCAGATTTAAAACTTTCAGTACAGTTCCTGAAAACCTGTTATGAAAATAATTTAATTTACAAGTTATTGTAAAAAGCAGTAATTACTCCAGATTATTACCAAAGTTCAAAAACCAAAATATGGATTTTAAAAAAATCTTCATCTGCATAAATATCATTTTAACGTTTAGTAAACTCTGCATCAGAATGTCCAAAATGGTTTAGAACACAACAACAGAACTCACTTCAAAAGTGATGCAAAACTGCTGCTGAAAGATTAGAGTAGATCTGTATTACTTACCTGGCTTATTTTTTGTCTCCTCCTCTCTTTTGGAACTCATCACCTAGAACAAAAGATTTTAAGAATCATTATGCAATATTTTCAATACTACAGAGGAAAAAAAAAAGGGTCTTGTTGTTAGAGGCCAAAATCGTTAAATAGAGACTTCTCAAACTGGTTTTACCTTTTCTTTAGTATTTACAGCAGCATCAACAGTACTGTCGTTGTCAACTTCCTTTGTTGGTACAACATCCTGCTCATTACTAGAAGGTGAAGGCATGTCATCCAGGTTGTCAGCTACATCAGGATAATCCCACTGAGAGTTGCCAGAAACATCATCCGTGTAGTAGTAGCGCCTGTAAGTTCTACATGGGGAAAAGTCCATGAAGAACGAGAAAGAGAGAGAGATAAATTGCTGTTCCAAAGAATAGGAAAAGTATATTTTTTGTCCAGTGACATTTGGTTCAAACTCCAGGCCAAATTAACCATAAGGTTTCTGTTTTGTTTTTCTTTTTTTTCTCCTCCTCTCACTCAACACAATTCTGATAAGGCAGGTGCTTTTAAAATTATGCTTCTAATGGGAATAAACTCATTTTGTATCCCTGATTTTTAAGCTGCTCCATTGGCATTTAAGTTAAAACTAAACAAGTTTCTCCAAAATTATAAAAACTAAGGTCAGTAGATAATAAATTCATCTGAAATCATTTTTAACCAAAATTCACTTATACATTTGGCAGCATTTTCCTTCCCAACCCTCAGATGCTTCTATTTCAATCTTTGTTTCACCTATCCCGTTAGAGTGACCACTATTCATCCATAAAGGCCAAACAAAAGTGACTAGGCATTACAAACTTGTTGTGTGTGATAATTAGGGTGGCCTTAACTATCAGGGGTTCTTTTGTCTTAAATTTCTGGACTTAATGTTTTTTTTTTAAAGTCATTTTAAATCCAGATACCCTTTTTCTCCCCAAACCATCTTTAAAAAATGTAGCATAACTGAACGGGCTCTACCAAAAAAGAAAAATTCAGGCTTCATGACTTTATCCATCAATTAGTTGAAACTTCCAAATTATCCTTCAAACAAGACCCCATAATACCATCATACATTAGCAATAAGGCTTGATAAGTTTAAAATGCATTAGTAATAGATTTTTTTCTCTACCATTAGATAAAAAAATGAATACCTAATATTACACTATGAAAATTCAAGTGCCAAGGTTAGTTTGGTTGCTCCTAATGAAATGATTTAAATGTCAGCAGCAAATAAAATGGTTGATAGACAGTAAGCAAGTAAATTTTAAACTAGTACCAATTCTATTAAACATTTTTTTTTTTCTTTAAATTCACCAAATGTAAAAATCCCAAAATATAAGCATGGAGTAATAGCATATAGATCTAAATTGTAATCAACATCTGGTAATAAACAATGCCATTACAGTTTTATTTGAAACAGATTTCATAGCAAATGTTTATGAATGACTGACTAATTTTTAAACCTTTATCTGAAGCTGCATCTAATTAGTTCAACTTTTAACAATTAAAAAATACTCATGCAAAGAATTAGAATACAGAACTCCAAGATACCATCCATTAAGATTATTCAATTTCAGTTCACTTTACCTATCATTAGAAGAGAATGCTGCTAGGAAGATTTTTCATCTCTCAATGCTGTCCTGTAACATTTTTATTGTGCTAAAACCCAGTTCTGTTTCCAAAATTGTCTTCACATTTTCAATTGATTTTAGTTGAATATCTTAAGATTTTAAATTGCACGTTTCTATCACCAACCTTTAAAAGGTGTACAATAACATCATAAAACATCTATCCAAATTGCAGAGCAATGTCAAAGGTTTTAATAATATTTTGTTAATTTACAAAAACAAAGTTACATTAAACAACAAAATTAAGCACCTGCTTATCAATAAATAACAGACATAATAAATATAGAAAGTGATTTTATTTCATAGCATTGTTTTTTTTTGTTTTTTTTTACAAAGAATCATTAAATAAAATAAAAACTCTTCATAAAAAAAAGATGAATTCTATAGCATTTGCTATTTTCTCCTATCAGTCTTCGTGCCACATGTACACTAACAGTCATAAGTGTTGACTCACAGGTTAAATGTCCCAGGAAGATATTTTGATGTTCAAACTCATGCAATCAAAGTTCCAACACTCGTTTTAACAGTTGTATGCTTACATACATGGAAGGAACTCTACAGATGCATTAATAGATTGATTATATATGAAATGTGGACAGTTTCATTAGTGAATCTACAGTCATGGCCATTAGAGAGAGAGAATTATTTTTTCTTAGTTCAGAACAGTCATCAATGCCAGGATTTCCCTACAAAAAGAGTGCCAGATAAAAGATTATATCCTGATTTTAGGAAAAATTGTTTAATCAAATCAAATCAAAAATTTTCAAGTATGCATTTATTTTTTAAAAAGTTAAAAGGTGTTAATACAATTCACAAAAACATTTAGAGGTAAAACAGTTGTATCTGGGACATTCAAAAGGAATATTTTAAAAGCTCTTGGTGAAGTGTCCTTTGTGACCCACCAATAAACTATGTAGTAGTAGTAGTTAATATTCAGAAATATATGCCAAAACTTTATTCCTATTAGAATTTTATAAATAACTGATGTACTAGAAACAACACTTTCAAAATCTATTTATTCTGGTGTCAGCATTTTTTTTTTTGTAGCAGCATAACAATTAAGTTATGTAGGTTTGTTTATTTTTCTAACATTAAAATAATTCTCTTGCAACATAAAATGAGTTAGTAAAACCCTAATTACTGTGTATGGGACTTAGCACTCTAACCAATTCTGTACTGACCCTGACAAATACCTGAAGTACAGCACGACCTATTAAAGACCAGGGCAGGCATCACTATTTATAAAGCAATCACAATACACATGAGAGAGAGATAAAATTATAATTCCAAAGATAAGGTCATTTGAGTTTGGACAGTAAAAATCACTCATCCTTTTCAGATAATACCACTAAAGTCAGTTTAATTGGTTAGATAACAAAATAATTTTATCTCTACATAAAAATGGATGTCTTCGCCATATCTACATTATCAGTGCCAAAGGCAGAGTCTGTTTTTAAGTTACAGATTATATGATCTAAAATAACAGTTGAGAAATGGAAAACTAATTCCACAGGACATTGAGATTTTTCCCTTGTTAATTTTGCATTTAAAACAAATGAAACAGGTCTGAACAGTTGTTTTATTTTTCCATTTCTTTCCCAAAAATTTAGAGGGAGAAGAAAAATAATTAAAACCCAAATTTTAAATATTTTTGCTTTTCTGTTAAACATCAGGGGATCTAAAAACCACCACCCACCCCATCCCACCCACAAAAACACCAGTCCATCAGCAGATCGTTCTGGCCATTCATATTCCTTTACAATGATTTCCATAAACAGAAAACACTGCTACAGTAATTTAAATAGCTTCATTTTTAAATATATCTTATAAAAACTGTCATGAAAAAATATGAATGTACAGATTTTTAAATAATACACCAATTTCTTAAAAATTCCAGAAGGCCATCTGAAATAACATGTTCAAAAAGTTTTTGCGCATATTTGGTACAAGCTATTACCCCACACATGCCAAGTGGCCATAAAGTTGCTTTAAGCAGTCGATTAACTCCCAAACTGTAACGTCTGTTAACAGACACAAGGGGGGCGGGTCACAGAGAATGCATTTTCCAAAGTTAACAGATTTTGTCAGGGTGGGTGGAACAAGGAAGCACCACACATTCACATTATGCTATGTGAAATTACACTCAAATAACTATCAGTTTTAAAAATAAGTTTCTTCTGAAGTCAAAAGTAAAACCGAACGTAGCTAAGTTGCAAAGAGCAATTCACTGAAACAAGCTTATTAACAGTTTGCTGAACTGGTTTAACTCATCACAGTAAGTGTTCGCAATGTCTGCTGCCATTCTCAGTAATAGTTTCCAGACAATGCAACACACAATACGTAACTGACCACTATGATCTCAAGATCAGCAGTCACCTGCAGACAATCAGGGTCCTCCAATGTTTTCAGATAGCCCCATAACCAGGAGTCCAAAGCATTACAGTCACTGTTGCATAGTAACTACACAAGTGCTGTGTAATCTTGGAGACAAGAGAGAAAATGTCTGCAAGCAAACTTGTCCGTGGCTCTCTCACCACTCCCAAAATGAAGTTGCAAAATCTGTAAATATTGGCTTTGTATTCCATATCACCCGAATTATGCAAAGTTCCATCAACATGTTATGATTTGGAAGTTATAAGCAACCAACTACAAAAAGTAATTTGATGGACACCCAGTATGTATCTAAAAAAACAAAAGAAAACAGATCCAGCTTCATTTTTCAGCAACATCATCACATCTTGTTGGTTCTTCTGAAACACATGAAAAATGAGGATTTTTTTCTGCTAAATCAGCCTTAAAAATTCAAATTTTAGCTTTAAAAATTTCCAAATATAAAAAATAAAGAAATGCTAAAGCACCAACAACAATTTGGTTGTACAGAGACTTATATCTTACAAAAATGTGTGAAAAGATGTCAATTTCTGTTAGCACTTATCAAATATTAAATTTTTAAATTACAGAATTAAGTGATAAACTGCTTTAAAAAAAAAAACATTAAGCATTTTATTAGCAAAGAAAATATCAAATAGGTATTTTTGCAGTTTCTACTAAAGCTACTGTTTATTTAAAAGCCAAAAGTTCAAATCGCCCACACACCTAACCACATTAGCTGTATTTAGGACACTATTTTTAGATTAGAGAGTCTGTACAATAGTAACAGTCACATTTCATAGATGTAATGGTAATACAATGTAGTTGAGAACAAAGTCTTCTGTGAAGGGGGTAACACTGACAGATGACAACTTATTTAAGTAACATCTGAACAGAAAAACAAATGATCAAACAGAAAAGAGCCCTGAATGACAAGATGCCCATCACACCCTGGGAAAATCCATTCGCTGCCACCATTTCTTCTTCTTGGTAGCTGGAAATGAATAGTTACTACATTAGGGTTTGTTTTGTAAATAAACTACAAAGAACGTTTAACAGAAGTGCTTAAATACAGAAATCATGAAACAATAAAAATAACAACAAATGAAAAGAAAGGTATTAAGGATACTTACCCATGTGCTGGAGTTGTCACCTTCCATTAGGAGGCTGCAAACAGACATCTTGACCTTCCAGGTTTTGAATAGCTAAATAATTGTATTGTTTAAACACAGAAAAATAGAAAGCAGGTTTCCAGCAGCAATTATTTAATCCATTAACCAAGAGGAAAAAAATTTCACTTAGACAATTTTTTTTAAAATTCTTAAATATTTAATTCATAAATTACTTTCCAGCATTGCTTAAAACACAGCAAACAGAGTGATGTGGGGTTGGTGAGTACTTAGGGTTTTTTTTAAATAAAAGATTGAGGCTCAATTTCTGCTGGAAAACTACCTGGTTAAACACAAACTGAAATATTAATACTTGTTAAGATGACAAAACTTGTGAATTTCAAGACAGAACAGCGGTACTTAGAAATAATAGGTGGGAAAATTAAATAGCCACTGGAAAGTGGAGTAACATTCACATCAGTGCCTTTGCAATTTAATGGTGTTTGAAAGGGCATTATACATTAGCATAACAGAAACAAAATTAAATTTATGCAATTTATGAGTAGATGTCAATCAAAAGTTCCCCAAGCATATGCTGAAACAGAAACAATTAGACCACCAGTAAAAACTGTTGAGCAAATTTAGATTGTTTAATAGTAAAATCTCACATTTCTACCAGCTACTAATGATTTCTACATTAACATCTAGTGATCTCAAAATCTGCTTTCAAAATTGTGTGGACATTAAAAGCACTATACTATCACAAAAATGCCAATGTTTTTTGTTGCAGTAATCCATTTAAATTTGGTGCAGGAACATTTTGTTTCAGCAAAGGGAATGTTGCTTTTATTTATATATTTAGCATTGAGCAAGGAAGGGTTCTTCACCAGGAGTTCCACTTTTGTTGCTGCTATAGCCAGATCATCAACTGAAGCCACATGCTGATTTAAGATGAGCAGCTTGCTTAGAAAGAATACTCATTTTTACCAACCTCATTAAATAAGCCTGCAGTCTAAACAATTTAGAAAGTTAATCAAGGTTTTGCAAAAGTAAAAGCTGGACTCGCATAAATAAAAACCGTTTTATCTGATGTTTCTGGAAATAGTTTCATGTGGCTGGTTAGATTGCTATGGTTGAGAGCCCGAGTTTGATTCCAACAAAGAACATGGTTTGGCAGTGTACCTCCCCAATGTGGTTTCGCCATGCTGCTCTTCACCAGCAGGCCACATGGGTTTCCTCAATGAAGAATTCCACTAGAGACTTTCAAAAGGCTGACTCAAGTCTGAGCACTTCCATGCTGGCCTGGAATCGTGCACTTGCTTCTCCATGCTAGCCATGGTCAGGCGCAACAGGGGACAAGAAACAAACACTTCTGCTTTACACTATTACATGAAGCATCTAAAGACCTATTCTAGGTTAATCTGAAGATGACCTGTTAAGTAGCGTAGCCTTGGAAAACACAAGTTTTACCATCAATTAGCCTAATAACCAGAGCACAAAATAACAAATAAAAAGCTGCTATCATCCCAGAATGATTTTTCTTGCACATACAAGTCCCAATCTTCAAAAAAAAAAAAACTTTTCACATGTGATAACTTAAAGCTAAATGAAGTCTCTGAAACAATTTAAAAGGTGTAACTAAATAAATAAATGCAAATATTAAAAAAAAAAAAAAAACTAAATAAAAATAAGACTTGGTTCGGTTCAAACCAAGGCATTTAGTCTTAAAAATTAAAATTTTTACACAACAAATTAAAATGGTGCCCAAGTTACTTTGAAAACTGTAGAATCAATTATTTGTATAATTCTCCAACATAAGTTGTTTAAAATTTGAAGTTTATTTCAATGTTATTTGTACAAAAATTTCTGCTTGTAATAAAATATTGGGTGTTATGAACTGATACAACAATGCCAACAACTGAGAAAGAAAAAAAGGAGCAGCTAAAAGATGCTCTAGTAGGTGAAGGTGGTTTAGTGGGTAAGCTACTGGGCTGCCATGGTCAAGAGCCGGAGCCACTCTCCAGTGGCTAACCATGACACTGCTCTCTCTCGCCAGAGTTGTCTCCATTATTGAGACTGGTGTATGGCAGTTGTTATAAAAATATTTTTAAAATGTTGAGAATCATTTCTGCCTGTTTTTCTTTATTTTTCATCTATTTTACTCTTAATGATGTTGAGCTTTATTGGCCAGTGATTTTAAATAAATTATCAACATTTGTGTATATAATAGCAACACAAATTATTAAACAAATTAAAAGGTTTACTAGCATCAGTTTATTCGCATGACAGAAAAGATCATGTGTAAACGATAAGTAAACAGACTACAAAACATTAAATGCCAAAACAAAACAGCAGAAGAATTAAGACGATAATTGTATGAAAAATATTAATTTTTCATACAATTATCTCGCTATGCAAAGTTCTTCTAACTACTAAAATCTAATTAGAAACAAAAAAAAAAAGATTCACAAGATTTTATTTGATACATATTGATAAAAAGAGCAATAGAAGAGTACATTATATGCTTTCATTAACAGTAAGTCTCTGAATCACACATTTCCAATATAATGCTGACCAACTGCAAGGAGTTTGACATGCAGTATTTCTTTTTATGCTTTTACCACTACTTTAGAATTAATAGCTTTCCAAGCATTCATGACACACTTTGCTAACACATTTAATTTTCCTTGTTGGTGCGAAGTCACTTTCATCATTGTTCATCCACTGTATGTTCTTGATGACTTATTGATACAGATGTCAAAGTTACAACTATGAAGGCATATCCCACCTGGAATGATAAGATCAGTCTAATGGTCTTAAACACTTCTTTAGTGATATGCTGCCTTTTTGAATGCATAAAGCAAGCACCTTCAGTGTGACAAAACCATACACATCGTAGCTAGTTGTGCACAAGCTCAATGTTATTTCAGCCTGTGTTTTCATTCTTTTGTACAGTTTTCCTATACAAAACTACTTATGATGGAAGCAAAGTGTTGGCAGTACAGCGCATGACAATCTTCCTTTCTCAACAATTGGCATGTTTGAGGCATGTCGAAGAACATCAGTATTTGGTCCCAGGCATAGCTTTAATGAATTGAGAGATTGCTGGAAATAGACCAACTCTCTTCAGAATCTCTTGCCAGCTGCTGACAATAGCAAAGATGGTCTTCATTGTAGGCTATTTTGTTTTAAAAACAAAACGATGTGGAACTTGCTTAATAAACTGTTACATGCTTTCATGATAAGCATTTTGATAGTAATGACTTTATTGGCCAAACATAAGCAGCAAATAAATGCAGAATTTCCAGTTTGGGGCATCATCCACTTAACAGCTCTTTCTTCTGTTTGCACCACTGTTGAATATTTGCTTTGTGGACTTGAAATCATAAGTAACATTCCTGTTATTTTCTTAAGTGAACTAAATACTCTTTAATTTAATTTGAAAGCAGCTGTTTAACTGTAAAAACAGTTTTATTAGTTACTTACCATGGTACATAAACAAAGAGAAACCAAAAGTGCTGTTTCCAAAGTCATCCATGCTGACTTAACTTGCATTAACAGATAATCAACATCACCTGTGTACTTTGATCTGCATTGGTGACAAATGAAAGGCACTTTAAATCTAGTTATTTTAAAATATAAACAGGCATCTTAGAATGGAATACATATGATAATCACCATCATGACTCACCAGCAGCCACTGCAAATTTAAATATTCCAACAAACCAGTACCAAGCATTAACTATGATCATCATTCTTGAACAGGTTTCATGTTCTACGCTGAACAATTATCCAGTGAGGAAAGTGAGCATAGACATATTTGAAGCCTTTATTTATTAAAATGACCGTTGCAAAGAGATGCCAGGCTGCCAAGAATATAACTGTGAAGTTCATCAAGAAAGAAGGCACAATTAAAACAAAGATAGTCATGGAAGAAACAAAACCACCCCCTTTCGCTAACTTGAAATCTAGGAATCATTAAATTGATACCTTGGCCACCACAGTAACTTGATATAAATATGAACGCCAAAGAAAAGATGAAAACTAACTACAAGACACTTGGGAAATTTTTTGACAATATTTGCAAAACATTTGTAACAAATTTCATGACATTACATTTTAAAAAATGTTTGAGGATATACTACACCAAGCAAAATGATTACAAACAAAATATTAAATTGTCTCCTAATTCTTCCTATGTTACTTTATTTTGGCATTTAATAATATTTCTTGTTTCTCTTACAATCTACATACATCTTTTCTGTTATGCAAATAAACTTATAAGTGAGCCTTCTAATTTGTTTCCATAATGTGTGTCAGTGGTGGTGCAAGTAATCCCACCAGTGCATTTAAAAAACAAGAGATTTTTAATTGTTTTTTTGTATTTATGTAGAACATTTTTACAATACAAAAACAGATACAGCATTATAGAAGTGTGTGTATAATAAGGAGCAGATGGAAACTATGGGTGCTATTTGAAAGTAATGCTATTGATTTATTTTCTCAGAAAATTTAACAAAAAACTTTGAAGATTACATTTTAAAAAATGTAAGCATTCTACAGATTATTTTTCAACAATCCCCAGCAGGATCTAAGCCACATGTGAGTGCAAAGACAAAAGTTCTGTGGCTGCAATGAAAATAAAACATTCCAATGATCCACAGCAGAAAGATTACAGAACCCTGTCTAGTCTGTACAGGTGATGCTAATGTTGACATTATACAGACTGATGTTATCCTGTTGTAAAGGAGCACCCTCATGGTCTCTTCTATTTTGAATGCTTGTGCAAACATCCTCAATGTGGCAATTTGTTGTTCCACTCTTTGTGAGAAAGTCCAAATGAATAAAGCTAGACACTACCCCCAAAACACACAAGCCAGCCAGCCAGCAACTTTCCTGTGGACTTAACAGCCTTGAATATTTAACTGGCTGGAGAGATGAAACCATTCCATGCTCTGACACCATTTCAAGTTCAAAAAAGCTGAATCCAAACCTCATCACAATCATTCTCATTAAGTCACTGCAAACTTCAATTCATTTTGCAATGTATTAAACTTTCTGAGAATTCAATCCAACTTTTCCTCTTGTATTATAATTAAAGTAAAATTCTGTTGTAAAATAAATACTGAGAAAACAAGTTTTAAAAAGGAAAATGTCTTTCAGCCATGTGCAGTGTTCTGAAGGTTACTTATTAATCAGAAACAAAATTACTACAGATGTGCAGATAGAAACTAGAATGAAAATGCTTCTATTAGGATTTAAAGCACCCTGAACAACTCAAAACAAATCAAATTTTCATCCATACACAACACCTAATGTCACAAACATTTTTAGATCTGGAATTACTATTATAAGCAGCTGTCTGAAAATTTTATATCAATTCTAGTCGTCTTTATTATGATGTTACTTTAAAAATGCACAGAAATCTGAGAGATGGAACAAGATGAGTAAACTACTGGGATAGGAAGCCAAGAAAAACTAATGTATTTTGTGCACTAGTTTCTGTTAAAAGCCATTAACTTAAAACATACTTGAAGAAACCAAAGAAAAATGTTGACTCACCCCCAGCTCCTCTTCCTGGTCATCAGGTCATCATCTTCTCGTCTCGTCTCTGCTTGTAGATAGATGCCACAGGGGCACGCACTATACACTGACAAATAACACACAACTTACATCCACAGCTTTTACAGTCTCAATCATGGCAAGAACCCCATTTCTTTTTTTTCTCTTTTTTCTTTAAATCACCCACCCAGGGTCCACTGTTCACATGTGTATCTGTCTGCTTAAAGATCGGCCAGTATAGAAAGACAGTGAAGGTGTTTGTGCTGCATGTCTGGCCCATGCATGGCATACTTGTAAACTATGCATAGCATATTCCAATAATAAGAAGATCAGCGTACCTGTCCCAGTTGCAGGACCAGCCCAGGGGTGCGGCACTTTGTTCATACTGTTGGAGTTGACGGTTTGCCTCCTGCAGCTTTCCATAAAAGTACTTGGTGCTGAGCCCGCCAGCATGCCAGTCCGTTGAGCGAGTCTATTTGGTTGGAAAACAAGCAAATAAACTGCTTTAAGTTGCTGGGTCTATGTACAAAAACTTGTTAAATAGCAGCAGAGTTTGAGTAATCCATAAGAACAAAATATTTCTATAGTTTCAGTGCATGTAGACATTAACCAGCTAATAAATCAATTTTAAATATCACTTCAAATTTGCTATTCTACAGAGAAAAGCTTCTAAAAACAAATTTTTAATTAAACATGGAAATTAATTCAGCAATATCAACATGACTTCACTGAATTAAAAATTGAGGGAAGCGGTCCCCCAGAGACATTTCCCTAAATTCCAGTAATTAAAAAACATATATAAAACAACATTCTCACATGGCATATCTTCCCAGCCAAAACAAGAATTGAATCCTCATCATTAGAAATTAAAACTTATTTAATCATTAAAAAATTAATTTTCATTATGTGATTAAAATTTCTTTGATAATTTAAATTAACTAACAACAGTTTTCATTTAACAAACATTTCAAAATTAGCACTGTAAATCTTATTAAAGAAGGGGGGAGCAGTCAAAATGCCAATTGATGCTTATTAAAATAAGGTTCCATCCTTATCCAAACATTTTCAGTAAAGCTTTGGTGTGTTGTGAATTCTTGTAAGATTTCAGCCACCATTTCCTACAAAAACAAACACGTTTAACCCACCAATATAAAGAATGCACCAATTGTCCTTTTTCTTACACAATTTTAAATCTTTAACCCTGTTCTCCAGTTTTAAACTAATCCATGGGACACATTGAAAGAGCAAAACGATAAACTCTTTAGTTTGGACTAAACTCAAGAAAGGTTCTCCTCCCACAATCACAAAGTATGTTCCACTTCCATTCTCTTTGAACAAGCTCAGACTAAAACAGAACAAAAACTTAACTGGAAATACAAACTTGAAAAGCTCACCTCAAGTTCTATTAGCAGGATCTGTAGCTTGGATAATCCTTTTTTGGCAATGTCCAGAAACTCCAACTTGCTCAGCACCAGCTCATTCAGGTCTAACACATCCTCCTTTAAAATAGGGTCTCAATTTTAAAATGTGCAGAAATAACAAAGCATTACTGAGACATTACTGACCAACTTTTGAACAAATCTACCTTTTAATATCAGCGTTTGTGCTAGAGTACACCCTTTTTACTGGCAGCATTTTACAGCATGTGAAAGTAGTGATATAACATGATACATTGTTTCAATGGCAGTACATGTTCCCCACTATGAGGTCAGGTCACATTAATTTTGTGATGAACAGGTAACTATGAAGAGATTTTTCTTCCTGCTCAGTAATTTGACAGTGTGCCTAATAAACATTTCATATTGTTTGCTGATAAAATAAAAATCAATTCCAGATCTTCTGTGGCCTTGTACCACTATCTATAAATAGTTATGCTGTTTATCAAGTTACGTCCCATCGTGCAGTGTATCGGGTTGCAGCATCAATATGGTGTCATTACTATGGTTTGGGATTAGATCTTACAAAATCAATTGGGAAAGTGAGATTTCTAGTCCATGAAAAAAGAATCTGAAAAACTGGCATTGACCAAACAGCCTCTGACAATAATTAAAATCTTCCAATATAAATGGTTGTTGAAATTATCCTGGTTTTCTCAAGGTTAATTGTGATGTAATAAAGTGTGGGGTTTGCTGTGAACAAAATGACTGCCACAAAAATTTTGGGAAGTCAAGGCCATTCAGCTCTTGGCACTGGTTCAGCACCAGAAATCACACTCATATCAAATGTTCAAATCATTGGTAATCCAGAAAAGCACTGTAGCCATTTTAAAACAAAAAGGCCAGTAGCCAAAATTCATCTGAATAGTTGAATTCTGCAGTCAAGCAGCACTGGCCTATACAAAATTTCCCAAAATTGTTCAGCATATGGTAAGATACAATTAGCTACAGAAATATTTAAAGTTCAAGATCATGCCAATCTAAAGACTAAATGGTCATATGGCATTCTTGCTTGGAGTTGGGAAATTTCTTTTTTTTCAATCCATACTACACTTTTGAATGCTTAATAGAAAGCGCACTGAAAATGTGCCGCCAATGAAAACCCTTAGGTATCAGAAGTATGTAGAAACGCTAACTGGGCCATAATCAAAAGTTTTGAACTTATAAACATACAGTCATTCTTGCTTTACCAATCAAATTTAAACAAGTTTTAAAAATGATTCATCTAAGTAAAGAAATTATTCTTTAATGGAATTTTTCTTGAAACTGAGCATAAAAATCTAAATCATACCCTAGCTTAAACATTGTAAAATTGCATTTATCATGACTTCTGCATTACTTCATTTGTATTTGCTTATACCCCATGCCAGCAGTTCCCAAAACAGGGGTCGGGGTTGTGGTCACAAAGCCAACTAGTATTATCATTAATTTTCATACAACATTCAATCTTTTGACTGCTGTTGACGCATCCACACCCCATGCTATAATCTATACCAATGTATTGCCAACCCAACACCAACCTCCAAACAGCACTTCCAAGAGTGTTATTCTGTAGCATAGAAAGCAGGAATTGCATTATTTTGGTTTTCTATAGAAAAAAAAAAAAAAGCACCCCCACCAGATCACCCAAGAACAGTGGTTCCCAACCAGGGGGTTGCAGAACCTTGGGAGTTTCAATTTTTGTCGTATGACTGAGTCAAGAAACTGTTCACGAGTATGTATTTCTTTTGTTTATAAGTATCGTATTTGCCGGCTTATAAGACCCACTTTTTTCCAGAAAAAAGTATACAAAAATTACCCTGCATCCAATACACCGGTATCACGGATGGGAGGCCGAGGGCTGAAGGTGTAAGGCTGGTCTCCCACAGCAGGCACTCCCGTCACAGGCCTCTGCGGTAACACACTTGCATCACACACCCCTAACGGCTTCCTGTCGCTCTGCCACCCTCAGAAACACGGACAATACACGCTGGCAACAAAGGCTGGAACTCAAACTGTTACCACAGTAGGACTGACGCAATCAAGCTGCGCTCCCATTGGCTAATGCCATTGGGGCCTGCAGCCAAAAGACTCGGATCACGACCCCTGGGGCAGTGCACGCTACCAGGACTGGACTGTGACTTCAGCCAGACACACACTAGCCAGCTCGATTGTAGGCAAACTTGGGCACCAAACAGTCAATAAATTCAAATAAAACTCTTATATGATTTTTCTGCTAAATTTATTCTTTGATTTTTTTCAATTATGGAAGTGTAGCATGGAGTCTCAGGTCTTCTGAATATTAGAAAAGGGTCCAAGAGTCCAAAAAGGTTGGGAACCACTGGTCTATAACAACTTTTATACTTGTGATGTTTAACCTGAAAGTTTTTCAAAGCTCCTAGAAACTGATCATTCTAAACTTATTGTAAATAATTCAGTAAAAGTAATTTCATTTAAGACTATTTTTTTTTTTTTTAGCTATTCTTTTATCTTACAATAGTAACACTTTCAGTACAAAATAAAAGCATTTTATGCCCCCCCCCCAACTCAAGATTGCAAAGCTACTGGAGATGGTTCAAGATCTATCTTGTTTAGTATTTTACCCTATTTTTCTTGTTATTACTATTAACTCTTCCCTGCCAAAGTCAGATCTCTGATTGATGATCACATCCCACTGATGGTCAGTTGAAAATTACCGATGTAATGTCGTTTTTTTAACACTGGCTGGTCAACAGCACTGGATATTGTTAGTTTAAACACTGGCAAATTGCCCTGGGGGGGGTGGGACTTCCAAATCATGTCAATCGTGGAGTGAATCTTATTGGAAATGCCAAAAATCTCAACAGGAAAAGGGTTAAACAACCATTCTACATCATTAACTGGCAGTATTATCCTTAACTAACTTTGCACAATTTGAAAATGCTACTCCAATGACAACAGTACAGCTATGACTAAAATGTGAAATGACGACTTTTTAAACCAAATACAAATGTAGCAACATGAACCGAATTCTGCAGACTTGCTTCAAGTCCTGATTGTAACATTTGTTGAAAAAAATATATTCAAAGGTTAAGGTAAGCTCAACTTCAAAAAATATCTAGGGCAGAGATGTGCGACTTAGCTGAGACTTCTGTGACAAATTTTCATAGAACAGGTCTCAAAACAAAATCTTCATGAGCATTTGATACAAATCTGAAATAAATTAATCTGTTAAATAAAAGAAATTAGCCAAATTTCCAGAATGAGATCATATATTTACAGGTTACTGTGTTTAAAGTTAGCTTTAAAAATTTGTTGGTTTTTAGAGCAATATTAAAATCCAGGTAACTAATGTTTCATCCATAAATGCTTCACAAGTTGGATGTTCAGTAGTTTACCACATATAAAGACTGCCCCTGAATCCAAAGAGAAGGAATATATCAAGCTGGCTAGGCAGCTTTTATTAAATAAACAATTGCTCCCAAGTAAGAAATATATATACACACGTGTGTATAAGTAAATCTTAATTCTTTGTTTTGTTTTAAAAAAAAAGTTTAAGATTAACAAAAATTACACTGTACCATAGAAAATATTCCCCCATCAAAATTAAAAAAAAAAAAAAATGAAAATTTCCTTAAGTTCAGCAGGATATATAATTTGACAAACATTCCCTCAAATCTTTAATGTATAGCTTGAAAATAATTAAATTTGAAATTTGAGATATACAGTCAACCCCCACATAATCGCGGTTCGGCATTCGCGGAATTTTCCTTAGAACCTAACTAATAATTGTCTGTGGAAACCCCCGCATATTTGCGGAATCACAAAATCTTCCGCGATTTTTTATGGCTTTTTCATGACAATATACAGGGTGTCCATAAGTCTCTTTACAATTTAAAAAATTTATTACAAAGACAATTGATGAGATATCTTAATCAAATTTGTTGCATGTACTCGGTGGTTATCAAAGCTTTTAATCACATTACATTTGTGTGTTTCAGGTACCCTGCTGATGAAATAGGTAGTGTTAAATGAACCCCTATAAAAATGGCTACTCCTCAAGAGAAGGCACAATGTGTATCATGGTTTATTGAAACAAAATAGGATACGCAGACTCAGCGAAACTACAGAACTAAGTATGGAAGAGATCCACCGTCATGTCCATAAATTTGTGCATGGCACAAGAAATTTATGGATACAGGGACAGTGTTGGATAAAGGGAGGAGTGGACGACCAAGAACATCTGAGAAAAACATCGATCGTGTTAGACAAGCTTAGATGACCTTCAACCGACCATCATTTTCCAGCAAGATGGTGCACCACCACATTGGGGATTGCATGTTCGCCATTTCCTAAATCAAACATTTCCAGACCGGTGGACTTCTTTCTGTGGGGTTATGTTAAAGATATTGTGTATCGAACAAAGATACGGGACATCACTGACCTAAAGCAAAAGATCACTGATGCCATTGCGACCATTGATGAGGCTATACTACAGCAAACATGGCAAGAAATAGAGTACCATCTTGATGTGCTTCGTGCAACTAATGGTGCCCATATAGAGGTGTATTAAATGAGGCAAAAAAACTTCAATATCTACTCCTCATTTCGTAATAATTTCCACATATTTGTATGTTTATTTGCGTTTGTAATAAATTTTTTAAATTGTAAAGAGATTTTATGGACACTGTATATTTTTTCACACTTTTTAATGCTAAATTATTAACAACAACATAATTTACTAATTTTGTAATATAAATACTAATGTAAATTCAGCAAAATATCAATATAAAATAAACGCTATTGGCTGGAGGTTTGAAAGTAGCCAATCCGAGAGCGTTATTCATTTCTCCTTGCTGCTGATTGGCTGCTGCCCACAAGGTGCTGTCTCAGGCAGATGCAGCCCAGCATCATCCCAGTTTACTGCGTGTAGCTATCTCAAGTGTTTCGCTGAGTGTTGTATTTTTTATTAAATTATTATTATATATTTTTTATTGTATTTTACGTTATATTTTGACGTTCATAGGCATTTTTATGAACCATGTCCAATATTCGCGGTTTTTCACTCTTCACGGGTGTTCTAGGAACGTAACCCCAGCGAATACCGGGGGACAACTGTAAATGCATACATCTACAAAATATTCATGCTGAAATCACTGTAACTGGATTTTAAGCAAGAAATTAAATCTCATTTTATCCACAAACTTAAATTTCCAAAAAATACATGTTTATTTTAATAAACTACAAAACTGCACTCAGCTTGCTTCAGTCAATAAGAGTGTTACTGGTTTAGTTCAGACTTAGTAGTATAGTAATGACTAGCTAGTGAACACCACATTTTGGTCACCTTTCCCACCACCAGGGTTTTAGCTGTGAGAGAGACTGTAGTGTTGCTGGAACATTCAAGTGGCTTGATCTAATATCTAAACCTGAAACACATAGTTTTGTTGCTAAGTTTTTAGATGTAGTGATTCTAACCAACACTTTAACCTACTCTGCCACCAGGAATCTGCGAAATGGTACTTGGATCTTTAGAACTTCCTATCAATTGATATGGATACCCAAATATTGCTGACTTCAACACTAGGCATAGAGCATATTGGGTTCTAGAGCCATGCAGGTTGCTGCTTTTGCTTTTCTTTTACAATTCTGCTACTCATGATCTATGATGGAATTTACTGTTCACTTAACTTGGTGAATGCATGACTATGCATCATCTACTAATGAAAGCTTTTACAGGTTTTCTGTGCTCTTCTATTCTGGTAGGTCTGTCTTGCCAATGTATTTCCTACCCCAACCACAAAAGATTGAATAAATCGTAATTTTGGCCAATAATGAGTCTTTTTGTTTTGGGACCATGTGTTGACTGAGTCTTAACCCTACAGTTCTTTTGTGAATGACTTTTCTGTTCAAGTCCTCGCAGATTCAGGCCAGGAATCCAACAAACCAAATAGAATACCTAGTGTTGAGGTCAGAAATATCAACCCAAAAATTAACAATTAAAGCTAGTCAAAATCACAATATCCAAAAATTTAAACACCAACAGGTTAAAGACCAGCTTAAACCATTTGAATATTCCATAATGGAAACATCCAATGCAAAAACATTACACATTCAGGAAAGAAAGATTGCTGAAAATACTGGTTCATTAATTAGTTGTATTACTAATAAAGTAACTGAAAAAGCAAAAAAATTAACCCACTAACTTCTGTAAGTAACAAATCACCAATATTTTTCTGCTCTAATCAAGTTACTTCTAAAAAGTAAAAACAAATTGTGTGCTCTGGATTTGCACTCCTTGTTTAGATTATGAAATTTATTACAAGTTAATAACAATTAACACCCAGCTTGCGAGACAGCCTAAGTATAGTCCCACTGTTGAGAAAAACTTTGGGTTGTGGCTCCGGACATGCCTTCCATGACTAAAATAGCATAAATCAATACTTTATGACAAAAGATCACATTTTCACTTTTTCATTTTTTCGAAAAAGTTACGACACTTCAAATATTTGAACATCATAGTAATGATCTTGGTAGAAACAGCATGTTAATGGATTTAATAACATTTACATCCTTATTTTTTTCATTTTGGTTTTCAAATAGAAGGTATTCTCCACAATCTAGCTGCCCAAAAGATATAGAGCACTATTTTCAGGTTGGCAGGTGTAATTTGGTTGAGGACATCACTTCTTGAAGAATTAGCATTTGCTGGTGTAATTTTACCATTGTACATTCTACCTGGTTCCATCTTTTTTGCTTCATCTTCAGCACCATCTCGAACCATAATAGGATTCCCACACACTAGTTTTTAATTACCTAAGCCATGGGAGAAATTTCATTACTATGGAATGGCACAAGCTCCTCTGGAATTCTGAGATACTAAAATAAGAGATTAATTTCATTTAAGTAGCAATGACCTATAACACCTTTGCATCAGTATCATTTCAGCATCAATGGACATGAACAGAGTCATTCTCACCAGATATGTTGGAATTCACATTATCTACAAAAACATGTGCAGACAGTCTATTTTATTCCAGATTATACTTGTACATGCACTTCCTCAGATTCATAATCAAAGTCACTTTTGTTGCACTGACACTTTTTTCCATTTTTCCCACAAATAAGGGTTAATTAAAAACAAGTCCAGTTTTGGGGTTTTCAGATAAGCCAATCAGAAAAGTTAGATGAAACACTACTAGAAAAAATCTGATGTCATAGGTTCTGCATAAAACTAAGAAAAAAAGTTCCAGCTGTTTAACAAACTGGGTGCTAAAAACAGCCCCCCCATGTTCTTTAACTGTTTTACTGCTACATTTTCTATATCATATTACACTGTAAAAATTGCTATTAACAAATCAAAGTGGCTGCTTTACAACAAGTTTGGCAGGCCACAATGCCAGGCCTGAAGCAGCAAAGTTTTAATTTTTATTGCCAACTTAGAACTAGAAAATCTAAGTATAAATGGTACTCTCTAATTATCTGCATAATGAAAACAAGGCAGATATTACTTAAAACTAGCAAAAAAACTTATTTATTAACAATCTTGAAAATATTAGCTGAAACTATAAGAAAAAGATATGGGTAACAGTAAACAAAGCAGCAAGCTATGCACAAGGAAACAATTACATTTTGTAAATAAATATTAAATCAAAATCAAATATCAATTTCAAAAAGAAAAAAAAGTCAATGCCTTTCTACATTCTAAATGCCAACAGTGACCTATGACCATAGTGCAATATTTGATAGTTAATGCTACATTTCTGTGGAAGTCACTAGAAAAATTCACTATTTTATTAGTTAAGGCTTTGTTTTAACAAATTGTTTGTTTTTCATCTCATTGCTCCAGGTTTCACAAACCAAAGTTTGAGCAGAAATTGCATTTGTCAGCATCAATGAGATGCTTTGATGCTACTGAATCTCAGTAGGTACTACAGCTGTTTTGAGTCCTTCTAAAGTCAGTGTTTGAATGTGTAAACCACCACAACAAAAAAAAAAAGAACAGCAACAAATATGTCCAAAAAGGTTACTTAGAAAACTAGTCAAACATTTTAAAATTATTCTCACTGAAATAAAAGTATCAAATCATTGGTTAATAATCTGAGAAAGCATACAAGTCATTGCTCAATGCTCTCACTAGTACTTGCTGAGTCATACTAAAGAGACTGAGGAAATATGGATAATTTTTTTTACATAATCTTACCTTCATAGGGACTTAAATTATTAAAAATGGCCAAAATTAAATCAAAACAAATCAACTACTGATCTCACATAGATGTTAAAAAGGAAACTAACATCTTTTGGTTTGCTTAAGTTCATTTAATGTTTTGTGCTGCTTTTCTCGTGATAGAACAAAAACTATTGCATTAAAGAATGAAATTTATCAAGATTCAAATATGTAAAACATTTAGAACATTTTTATTTTGTCTAACTTTATTTAAAGAAATATTCTTATTTCAATAAATAGGTATGGCATGACGGAAGTACAAAACAGTGCTCATCAGATTCTCAGTGTGTTCGGGTTATTTAAAAAAAAAAAAAGTGCCATGAGCATCATTTTAAACATTTGTCATTAGTTGTTGAACAGCTTCTATGAAAAAATAGTTGAAAAATAAGTGAATTTTTATAAATACAGTTTAAAAAAAAAAAAACAACATTTATTTATCCCCCACTGTTTAAACATTGTATCCTAAACCTATAATAAAACTATAATAATATAATTATCATAAATGTTCAGTAAACTTAAGTGTTTAAGAAAAAGGTGGAAGCTTGTTGCCAACTGCAGAAGCTGCCAAAATGCAAGGAAAACTGGCCTTTTTGTGCCCTATGGTTTGAATGTTGATTGTCTTTTGTCCAATCTGATCAACCATCCAAGACATGGGCATGTCAAATATTAGTGATACTTTTTCCATATTGATCATCTGTCAGTCATGGGTGTAACATTGGTGTCGAGTCTCTTTCATGAATTGTCTGTTGTCAATCTTCTCTTGTCATCACTTGGTGACTGTTGGCTGACTGCCTTCCTTGATCTAGTGGATAGGTGCTTTCTGTGCATGAACTGAAAACACCAAGATAGGCTGCCTTGGAACTTGTCAATGTTCATCTTTTTGGCAAGTTCCTTTGCTGTGCTAACACTTCTGCATTGCACCCTCTGTTCTAATATCCAGCTCTCTATGTCGTGTTCAAGTTCTGACCAACTTGTGCATGTGTCAACCTGTGCCTTCTCGGCACCAGTTGTGAACTTGCTTCTCGTTTACTTCATACTGTTTGTCTGCAGCTGTTACCATGTTCTTTTGTATACATCATGACCTCTAGTTTGAATGCTGCTGCATATATCTTCACCTTGATGTCCTCTTGATCTTCAAAGGGTTAGATTATTTATTGCCACCTTAGGCAGTATATTAACTGAAATAGATAAATTATCTGTAACAAAGGCAAATGATGTTTGTAAAAGTTGGGTTACTTCCAGTCAGCTGTCAGTTCTGGATGTGCTGGCAGACCAAGCCTTGTTTCATGGCATCAGCCAATAAGAAGAGTTTGTCTATTGATCATGGTGGAAGGTGAATCATGGAGGAAGGGACTTTTACTGCCTGGCGTGAGCAGGCACGTTACGTCTTTATTCTTATGGAAAGAAAGCATTTGTGCATGGTGGCCTTTTAGAAGTTTCAATGAGGCTGCTTCGCTGTCAGCTGTCAAGGTCACAAAGGAGTGACAAAATTTGAATGGTAAGATAGAAGTGCACATGTTAATATTGAAATTTTGTTGAGTCTCTGGATCACAAAGGAGAGGCATATTTTTGACTAAAAAATGCAATGTACCAGTAGACTGAAAAAAAAAAATTACCTGATGACGTGTCAACAAATGAACTTTGCATAATCTGTTATTTTCTGAAGTAAACTGTAAAGTTGTTCTTTTGAAACAAATTATAGAAATTACAGTCCAGAACATTTGCTGATTAGGTGAGCAATTCATGTGTTCACTGAACCATGCAAAATTATCCAATCAATAACAAGCGCACACTTACTAATTATGTTTCATCCATCCTTTTCAATCCTAATTATATGTATAAATTACCCCATATCTCATCTCAAAATGCCTGCCATAAAGTCACAAGAGTTACACAGCAGCTTTTAAGTTGGAATTTAAGTTTGTTGAAGAAAATGGCGATAATATGGCCATACAAAAAATATGGTTGTCAGCAAGAAATGTGTAGGGACTAGTGCAAAGCGAAGGATATGTTATGGACTACAAAGAAAACCTAGGCAGCAAATTGTGGTTGCAAAGCTGGGTGGACTAACATTGAGGATAAGTTAGAGATGTGTGTGTTGGTCCACAACATGCAGCATGTTGGGTTTAGTACTGTAGAGTTGAGACTAAAGGCAAAACAAATCACAACTAATGATTGGTCTTTACATTTCTCCCTATCTATATTTTGCTGGTGACAGCATTTACTTTAGGTTTCCTGGAGGTGTGCATCATATCGTCTAATCATAGAACAGCTAAGGGTGTTGACCTAGTTGTGAATCCCAAATGTTAGACAACTCGAAACTGAGTTGAATATCGACTAGTGCTATCAAAAAATGAAATTGAGAGTTGAATTTATGAATTTTAATGTGATGTAATATCTCAGATAAAACTGACAAGTTTGGCTTTTTAAAGGTGATTCAACAATGCAAATGACACGGGATCACCTGATGATCACAGATGTCATACAGTGACTAAAAATAGACACTAGGCTTTTGATACCAAAACTGACAATAATGACTGCAGTTTGTTTCAGTTATCTCTCCCTGATCATAAATGTATTGAAAAACTATTTCAACACCCCATTTATCCAGATCATTCCACAAAGTGGTTCAATAATAGGTCATTAATATTCATAAGCCAGGAAGTACTGTAGACAGTGATGTGATGTGACAGTGTTATAAAATAACGGATCTGAATGTTTGAAAGTCAAACTACAGTAGTTAGCCAATCTATAGCTTCGTCTTATACTCCAAATCAATTTATCTATGAAGAAAAATGGGAAAATTAACCAATTCAACTTATGTTCAACAGAGACTTATAATCCAAAAAATGCAGAATTTTGTTTACTCAAAAGAACGTCAAGTGATATTTATAATTTTTCTCAAAATATTTCCGATATTCTTTTATTACTAAAATTGTAATGATGTGCACAAAGAAACAAGTTAATACTGTTTTAGATTTGGCATCATACTTTTCATTTATAGTTGTATGCAAAAAAAAAAAAAAATTTTTTTTTAAAAGCACAATATGCTATGTAAATTAATGATAAATGCATTTTAATAAACAATGCAGTATTGGAGATTTATTTAGCAATATAGTTAGTACATTATCATGGTCACTCCCTACTAAATAACCACCAGTTTTACTGTCTTGTTTGAAGCATGTTGCATGATCATTTTACTTCCTAATAATTGTTAAAAAGAACCAAAATATTGTTAAATACAAGCAAATTTGTGAATATTTTTTTCAAATTTTTAACTAATGAAACTAAATAATCTATATTAGTTTTAAGTTAAACAAAAATATCTTATTAAACAGTCATATGAAGAGTCTAAATATATACACTAATAGCCATATTGTGGGTTAACCAATTAATATAATTTATTACATAACCAAGTTATTAGTGCATATAGTTAAATACATATCAGTATTTGACTGTTATGACAAAATTTGTTACAATGTGTTTATCCTTCTGGGATATTTAATTGATGAATCCACAGTTATGGCCACAGTATGTACATCTATGCATTTTAAATAAAGTGCACATTCAGTAACCAAAGTCAAACATTGTTGCCGAAATATCAGTTGAAAAAGAAAATTTTTTGTTACTGTAATCATTTCTATTTGCAAATATGAAAGCAGACAAGCTACATCTCCTACCTTGAATCCTTGCTCATCTACCACCTCAGTTGTTTCCTCCAAACTAGAATGAATGGGACTGTGATGCCTGTCTGTAATGTCTTCTATGAAGGAAACAAAAAAACAACTTAGTGAATAATTTATATAGATATATTTAGCAAGTCTAAATAAATGATGTTTAACTACCATGTTATAACATTTTTAATTAAGGTGAGATAGTGGAAAGGTTAAAAAGTTTAATAGAAATGAGTTTCAAAACAAACTAACATTTAAAATTGAAAGTTACTTTTATTAGCATTAGTTAAGTAGTTAAAAGACAGGAAGCTATCATGGCTTCAGCAAAGACACACTGGCAACAGAATAGGCCATCAACATAATTATTTAATTAATACCATCACTATTAACTGCACCTGCCAGTAATTTATCCAACTCTAACAATTCTATTACTAATTGTGCTGGGTTCTTACCTAATTTGTAATTATTAGTAATTGTAAATAGCTTTAAAACTTTGTTACTGTCCACCTGGTATCCCGTTATTTTGAAAAACTCTGGTAGGTCCTGTCTTAAATTCTCAAATTCAAACTTGGTAGATCTAATATTTTTAATTGTTCAGCATATTCAAAATATTTAAAACTTGGAAACATTCTAATAAATCTATGTTGGATCTCTAATAAATCCAGATCTCTCTTAGATAAAGACTATGCCTGCACAGCACATTCAATATGTAGTCAAACCAAGGATTAACCTTAACTTTTCTGCTCGATTTCTAATTGATTCTATTATATTTGCTTTGTTTGCAGCTAAAATGCACTATTCTTCACATCTCAGACCATATGATTAAAAATTACCCAATCCTTTTCTGAAACTATACTTGCCAGTTTAGAGTCACTCATGATAATAATTAAAATTATCTTAATTGCCATTAACTTTCACAGATTTAACAAAAAAAAAAAAAAAAATGCAGACAGCAAGTAAGCGCGTGTAGAATTTAAAAGTGGACATTGATATAGAATCATTTGTTGCCAAGTGGTGCCCCTGTTTGGGAATCTTCAATCAGAGTTATGCCATGTTCTTTGAACACCGAGTTGCAACAATGTTTTTAAGCAGTGGCTTTATACACATTATCAAAACTTGTCATATGGTTGCCAATAATGAACAATGTTTGATATTACATTTCTGGAATTGGTAAATATTCCTTAAAAGAAACTAGTCAAAGAACAAAACAGAAGACATTTAGTATGGAGGAATTCAGAGAAAAATGTTTTAGTGTTGACAACACAAATAATCTCAGCCAACTCATGATTATTTCAAAAATCACAATTACATTGACACCTTTTAAAAAGCCATTTAGTAGGTTTTGTCCTAAAAAAATCCTCTTTGTAAATGGTGTTTGCAATGAGCAGCATATTTTAATAAAGAATATAATTATACTCTTTAATTCATAACCCCACATATTCAAAATTCTGGCCACTTATTTTGATGCATAATGCAACTACAAACATGTGTGTAAAGACTCCAGCCAGAAGAAAACAAGATAATGGTGGATGAAAGCCATAATGCTACACATATATCCACTCTTTCTGGCAAATGCACAAAATGTTATTTTTCTGTGGTGCGGTTTTCAGATGGAAAATTTTCTCAATTTCCATAAAGGTGAATTTCTGGGCCGTTTCCCGAATTTGGTGGTCATGATTTACGTTTTCTGTCGCAGGGATCACTGTATCATATCTCTATTGATTTTGTCATTAAGACAGGCAGGGAACAAAAAACTTCTGAGCATTCTAAACCAGTTGGAATTCACACTGGACTTAAAGAGAATCATCCTTACCTTTCCTAGATGTTACCATAACCAAGAACCTCTCTTAGAACAAAGTCTGGACTCAAATTTATAACTAACAAACCCATTATGACCAATATCTAAATTTCCTATCTCATAGGCCATCAAATGTGGAAAAAATATAATTTACTTAATAATCAACAGAGCATTCCACATTTTCGACCATAAATAAATGATTATCTACCATCAACAGTTGACAAGGCTATTATTCCTGCTGGCTTGAAAAACTTAAAAACCCTACTAACTTGGTTAGTACCAACTCAGCAGAACCAAAACACGCCCATGTTTTATGAGCATGAAAAAGTTGAGAGTGCTAAAGAAAAACTACAAAATATTTTAGAAACTGAGTTACAATCTGAGATCTAATATTCGATGTAATAACAGACTTTTAAGAAAATGTAAAGACAGGAAGCTCCACATAATGAATTCAAATATCTACGATGACCAGAATCAGCATCAATTACCTTCATTACTATCCACCATTTTTGATCGCTTGACTTCTGGTTCTTCATTTTCTACAAACTTTTTATGTTCAATGTCATGTTTCTTTTTAAGAATGGATTTTAATTTTTTTTGAGGTTTCATATCATGTGAGGGAGGATCTGGTATCTTTTGTGAATCTTTTTGTGAACTGATGTGTTGGCTGATCTACTTTCTTCTTTAATATGGTTTCAATTTTATCTTTGAGCGCATCCTTTCTTCTTCTTCCAGTCTTTTCAATTCCTTCTGTAATAAAGAAAAGAATAAGAGTATATGTATACTGACATTTTAAAAAAGTCAAAGACATATTGGTACACTTATTTTTTAAAGATTCAAATTAATAGGCATTCTAATAATTTAGAAGCCTTTTTAGTGGCTACTCGTGCACAGCTTATTGACAATCTGTCTTTAAAATGCTTTTCAATATTATATCTACTATTCTAGGAATGGAGTAAATTTGTTAAAGAATACACAAAGTATAAAATAACAATTTAAAATGTAGTGTTCATACTGTCAACTAACTGCCATTAAGATAACGGAAAGGGCCTTCTATTTTTCCAAACTTAAGATTTTGTTCTCTTAACCTCACTTCATAAGGTCTTCATTCCTGCCTCATTACCAGTCTCAAGGGAAAAGTAAATAGCATCAATGATTCTTAAATTGATTAATATTATTGTTATTAGATACATTTGCTGTTAATTTATTCAATCATTAACAATCTGTATAATAAAACACACACCTGTACTTGCTTTAAAACTAATACTGAAAACTCATTTTTAAGGTCTATACATTTGGAAACTTAAATTAATTTTATGAAGCTCATCCTCTAATTGATAAAATGAATAATAAACAGCTTAGAACAGTTGGTTCTTTGACTGCCTATCAGAATCATATCAAAGATTGCAATAACTCCTAAAAACAGCGGGATAAAAAAATAGCATGAATAACTGCAAAGCAAGATTTACCATCACATTCATTTTCACTGGTCAAGATTTCAGCAGTAATTTTTTTTTTTAAAACTCCAATCTGTTTTTAAAAAGTAAACTCAAATTTTTCCTTTTCACAAACATTATGTCACAGGACTATTAACAATAGTTTCTTTCTAATTAACAGTAGTCAACTTAGCAACAAAAGAAATGTATATATAATATACTAAGGGTGTTCAAATGAAACCTGGCCAGATACCATTACAGTGATACTATTTCAGATGGGTTTCATTCGAACAGCCCCACTAAAATGAAATACACACCTTTTTTCTTTCCAAAGCAAGCTCTAATTCCCGATCCAATTCATCAATATCCAAATCCATTTCTTCATTATTTTCAATTGGCTTTGGCAAAGTTTCCATTTCAGCACCATTAGAAACTAGGACACCCTCCATCTTTTTCTCATCTTTTGTACCAATGTCACTTCTCTCTTCGTTATCTGCATTCACAGGTGAGGCTGAAGTCATCTCTGAATCTTTGAATTGCACAGCACAAGTATCAAGTCCACAATTGCTGTTTTCATCTGCCTCACAAAGTGGCTGGCTGTTGCTAGGTGGGGAGAATTCAGCTGGCACTTCAGAACTACAATCTAGTTTGGGAGGCAGTTGGGGACCAAACAATAGTGACTCGTCATCCGCATCATCAGTTTGCTGTTGCTTATTATCAGTGAGTAAATGAGGTCCACAAATATCAACTGGGATAGCAGGAGGAATTTCTTTATTTTCAGCAATTCCATCTTGTTTATTCTCACTTAATTTTTAGAAAATAAAATATACAAATTAGTCAAAAATAGTGCATGAATAGTAATACAAACTGAGTAATTTAGCACTGTAAAAGATTAGAATATTTTTGGTTTATGTATAATAACAAATATAAGTATTCTTAAAGCTTCACAAATTTGAAAAAAAAAAAAAAAGTTAAAAATTTCTTTAATGAAAAAGACCTTGATGTTACCATAGACAGTAAGTGTCATCATGGAGTAAAGCCAGTATGTTAAACCCTACTGCTGCTTCAAAACAATCGAGTCACAGCTTGCTTATATAAATCACTAATTAAACCCATGAAAAACCAAGTGACAACATGAAATCCTCATCTCCAAAAGGCTGTTGCTTGTTTGAAAACATTTCAATGCTTTACTAGAGTGAATACGCAATTTAAGTTATCAAGAAAGACTATAAAGACTCAAACTGCTATGGCCAACATCTGAAGCATTTTCAGCTAGAGAAAATACTTATATTCCTTTTCTAACAATCAGATTATAAATGCTTAATGCTGTACCTGCTGATAAGCAGCAAAACATTTGGTTTTTTTTTAATACAACAAAACCTAACGAGTCCATTTTCAGGCTAAATGGACTGAATGCAATTTTTAACACTGACTGAAATAAGATTGTATAACAGCCAAGAGGTTGACCAGTTACCGCAAAATTAATTTAGCACATTAACTTCTTGCATGTTGTTGCTAACTAAGCAAAAGAAAATGCAACTATCAGAAATTCTGAGCATCTGGAAAAAATATTTTAAAAATTTCTGTAAAGCAAGAGGTCAAACAAAAAAGGGGCTAGAGAAGAGACACTTATCACAGCAATGGTCCAGTCAGCCTAAGTTTGAACAGGAACTGATTTTGTAACCTATTATCTTATAGTCTTTATAAAACAAACAAACAAACAATCATTGTTAAACTTAAGTTAAGAAAAGCAATTTATTTCAATTGTCAATTTTTGTTTCTTTTATCTAAAAGTACAAATTCAAAATGTTCACCTTTTTGTTTTGGACTTTTTTGGTACTTTTCCTTCCTTTTTCAGTTTTTCTACTTTTTCTTCAAACTCTCTGAACAGCAGCAAGTACTGTGTGAATTCTGGTGGGATCTCCCAAGTCACCTCATTGGTATCTACATTCCAGTAGTAACAGCACCCGGTGTTATCATCCATGCACTGCTGCCACACTGACTGAGGTTCTAGAGGGAGGAAGACAAAGGGAGGGGGAAATTGAAAAATCAAAACAACAACTGTTCCAAGATCATCTGTTAAACTTCTTCGGATTACATTAAGATGAGGAGCTAGCATCTTCCAAGATTGCTTTGGTATAATTATCATTTATCGATATTCTCCATTAGAAGATTTTGGTAAAACCTTTTTGTATTACCAGTAAATACTGTATAGGATAGGAAACCAACTAATGCTGGCATTTCGAGTATAAAACAAAAGAAACAAACTTATTACACCTAGAAATCAAATTTAACATATCCATAAAAAAACAACAAACTACACTCGTGTAAATTTCTGATTGATTGTTTTTTTTCTTCCTTTTTAAAATGATTAATCCCTATCTACACTAAAAAAAAACAACACTTCTCACCACCTTGTTTTATAATTTTATAAAACAACTTATTTTAGAAGTACTGCATTGCAAAGTTAAATAAAATCCGTCATCCTAGCAGTCTGATCTATTCTCCATCACCAGATTTCAAAGAATCATCCTTTAAACAATATACAATCTTTAAAACAATGGCTTATAAGAACTTTTCTGATCATTTAAAAAGTTTTTACATTTAGCCGTACAGTCAGATAATATTGCAAACTTGATTCAAATATGCATGTCAATAATGATTTTAAGTTAGGATTCATAACAACCTTGATTAATTTTGACTGATTCTGAAAAATCTTATTAAAATTATTCAAAATCTCCATGCCTGTGTCCTATACTGCAAAGCTGTAGCTTCAATGGCTATTTTAATTTGTATTTTTATCATAGTAACAATCTCCAGGCACACACAGCTACAAAAGTCTCAAGATGTTAAATAATCAACTAATGCCAGAGAAATCAAAAATTCTTTTTAAAAAGTAGTTTCCATTAATTAATTGCAACCACCAATGAATAGCCTTTAGTTTCAGGTTAATTTGCAGATAGTATTTCAATATTATAAAAATCAAAACACCTTCTGGCCAATCAACTTCGTCTTCACCTTCATCTGATTCCATCTCTTCTGTTGCAGAGCATACTTCACTTTTCTGGGGCTGGCTCCCATCAGGTACATCTCCCATTCCTTGAACATCTCCTTTAACCCACTTCTGATCTCCCTCCTTTTTTGAGACCACCTCTTCCAGATCACATGCAGCGTCGCTGCCACCAAGTGCATCAATTTCCTGCTCATATAAATGCACATTAATTACAGCACAAAAAATGTATTACATAACAAATAAATACATAAATGCATAAAACTTACTATTAGGTTGTCACAAAAGTTTTGTCGGTTTTTTTTTTTTTTTTTTTTTTTTTTTTTTACTGCAACAACGAGACTTCATATTGTTGCTGAAAGTGAAGTTCATTAAAGTAAATTCCATTACAATCAATTCATTTCTGCCAAAGAGTTACAAGCGGATTTATATCATTGTGAAATAAATCTGGATTTCTGGAGTCAATAAACTGTTGGAAGACAGTTTCAATTGCTGCTTGGTTGGAGAAGGATTTCATATGAAGGAAGCTGTCAAGGTGTTTAAAAAGGTGGTAGTCTGTTGGAGAAAGGTCTGGCGAATAGGCTGGGTGAGGGAGAACTTTATACCCCAATGGGTTCAGTTTCTGAAGAGCCACGTTTGCAACATGAGGACGAGCACTGTCGTGGAGCAGGATTGGATTTCGATTCACAACAGTACCTTTCAGCTGTGATGGTTTCGCCAGGTTGCAAGAAGTTATAGTGAATGACACCAGTTGCAGTCCATCAGAAGATTTTGTTGTTATTCATTCAACTCGTGAGGCACCCACTTGTCAAGCTTTTTCACTTTGCTGATTGAGTCAAGATGCCGGAAACAGTTGCTGTGCTTACATCAAGCTCTCCAGAAATTTCTTGCACCCTTTTTCTTGGATCGGCTTCAACTGAGGATTTCAGATGGTCGGCATCACAGCTGGAAGGACGTCCGCTACCTTCCTTATCTTCAAGGTTCACATCACCTGATCGAAACTTTGCAAACCATCGTTGTACTGTGCGCTCGCCCCATGTTTGCTGAATGTTACGAGTTGCCTCGCTCGCTTTGTGGCCTGGTTTGCCAAAGCACACAATAAAAAAGGATAGATAACTATCTACGCACACTTCGCAAGCATGCAAAAAATGAACCCCAAATTAACATATAAAAATCAACAAAACTTTTGTAACGACCTAATACATGAAAATAGCCGAATGATTGCAAGTTTATAAATTAGCAGAAATCAGCCAAAAACTTTGTTTTCAATGTCACCCAAATGTAAAATGGCACTACCAAAGGCGGAGCACTCTTCTAAAACCTTTAGGCCTAATTTTACTCTTTTTTTTTTTTTTTTAATAAATTCATGGAAGTAAATTAACCAGCCAGACTTGATTAAGACGCACCAACCAACCATTTATAGAAGTTATATAGTTAAAATAGGTTTTATCCATCCTTTAGATAAATCCACATTTTGGCACACTTGCCACCATTATTAGGTTTTAGACAGGGCTGTATTTTGAGCAATTTTGTTATTCTTTTTGCAATAACTCATTTACGATGGGTTTTCTAAGTGTTCACACGGATTAATTAAGATATCCAAAAATTTAGCAACCAGCTCAACCTTCCAGAACACTTGGAGAAAAAAAAACCCAAGCATGCGAAAAAGATCTGCAAAAATAACAAATAACCCTTCTTTATTTTTGACATTGCTCTGGCATTCTTCCGCAATGACCATAGTTTTAAAAAAATAAATAATAACCAAGTAATTTGATGATGAATGTCAACTTTAAGAATACTGAACTAACTACATAAAAGTAATTTCATCATTAAGGCTGAAAAAATTTTCTATGAAAGTAAAAAAAAAAAAAAAAAAATTGAGAATCAGTTTCTCTATGTAGTGGTGATGGATGGATGGGCAGCAAATAAGGCACTACAAGAACACACCTGAGGCATGTTTTGGCAAAAGCACACTGAAGTGAAGGAAGGAAGAAATGTTCATCAAAGAGATGAACAGGGGAATCCACCAGGAATGTGGCTATGAGAGGTTTGTGGGAATCTGTCTATCATGCATTGGCCTACATGAGCATAGCACACGCAATAATCATGAATTATACTTCCTCTCTTGAACTTAACTTACACACATCAAATTTAAAAGTTTATATATAATTTTAAAAAAGAATTATATAGGTTTTTTTTTTTTAAAATTATTAAGTAGAAACAAATCAATTTAAAATAATGTCATAATTAAATAGACTGAAAGAACTTAGTTGTTGCTACTCACGGCAAGAAAGGAGGCAACTTGTGAGTCTATATCACTTGCTGGAAAAATGTTTTTGTCTTTGGATTCTGCATGTTGTTGGGGTAGCTGGAGCTTCTCAGAGTGGTCAGTGTCCTGTGGTTGCAATTGTGGTTGAGGTGATGATGGCATGAGCTCAACTAACTTTTCTACATGGTTGCTTGGTTCCACTTTTTCTTTGTTTACAGAATCACTTTCTCCTGAAATAGGATGTCAAAAGAGCTATTTACCAATTAAATTCTCATTAAGACATTGAGACTTTTACCATATCCAACATTTCCTACTGTTTCCTTGTTACTAATTAATAGACTGAGCAGTCATGGTTTGTCAACTTTAACAAAAATATTATGAAATCACCAAAAGAGGTTAAATAAATAGCAGATGCAATCCAAGTCATACCATTTTCTTTATAAACTGGCCAAGCATGTGGCTTATGTCATTTTAGGAATGCCTAGGCATCATTTAATACCAAATTTTGTGGCTCCTACCATCAGGGTGCTTTGAGGGGGAATGATACAGATTGCTGTTTCTTCCTGTGCCATTTCCAGGGCACTAACAAGGCACCATCTGGAGTAAAACTGATAATGATTTGCTTCAATCTCATAGGGGCCAGCTTGATGGTATGGGCTAGCATTCAAGTTGGCTAAAGAACTGATCTGGTCATAATTAGGAAGGGTGCCATGACTGGTGTCAGAAACAAGAATGTGCCTATAGTAAGCTCTCTGGCCTCGATGGAAATCACCCATCTGTGACTTGCACACTGCCAATGCCGCACTTCAGGTCCACAACATTATTCGCATGGTGTGGCCTGCACAAACTACAGACTTAAATCTGATTAAATGTTTTTTAAACGTCCCAGGAAGGTGTACAAGCTTGTATCAGAGTCAATGGTGGTCACATTTTATTGAAGTCTTTTGTCTGATTATTTTTTAGGAAAATGTCATTGCCATTTTTCAGGTTCACTTTAGACAGCCATTTTGTTTTCACCAAATAATTTAACTCAGCTTCCACTGACACCATCTTTTCACACACAGTTTAGATCAATATGCAGGTCCTCTTCAACAAAAATGTAACATACAAGTAGTACAGACTAAAAAACACTTGTTTTTTTGTTTGGGTTTTAGGAGTATATTTTAGTACAAATTTTGCTTTTTCTTTCTAGAAACAGTTAGATCTGCTTATTGCTAAAGTTTCTTTTCTACAATGATGCCCATTGACTAAATCCATAAGAATTATTCAAAAAATAAAAGGAAAGAGGCTTCTACTGTTATATTTTCAGACACTAAGCATTTAGATTTTAACAAAGTCATGGAAATAAATATCTTATGAGTACCACACATGCTGGAAATTAATGTCACCAGGAGCCAACTTGAACATTCTAGAACTAAAAAGAAGGCAAGTTCATCAAGGCAAATAGTCAGTATTCTTTTGATTTGATGCTTCAGAGAGATTTAGCATATGAGATTGGTAAAGATTCAGAGAAAATTGTGCATTATTTCCAGTACTTAACATGCTTATGAAAACTTTCATGCTAAACAAAACTTAAATTCTGTATTCATTTGCAGGTATACTCTGCAAAAACATTTTCCAACTATTAAAAAAAAACGTTCTTAATAAACAAAATGCAAATTTAATGACATCAATAAATAATTTTCTTTAAAATTCTACTCTTTAGGAGATATATTATTCAAAGTGATTTGAGCAAAGAATCAGAACTAGTCTATAATATATTCATAAACAATGAAAGATGTTAAGTTTTATACATGAATAATTGCTTTAAAAATATATAAACAAATCAACATTTGTTAGACTAGTCTTTGAAAAGTACAATGTGTAATATATTGATACTAATGTTAAATTCAGTTTTAATCATTAACACCTGCTTTAGCTGGCTCAGATTAGTTACCTAATGCTGTGATTCTTACAACTAAGAGAGACGACAGTTGTATGACCAGTCAGCGGTGAGCAGAATGAATTCAATATTACTCTAGAAAGGGGAGGATTCAAGTATAAAGCAACCGTCTAACCCAACACTACATGTTATAGCCTTCAAATGAAACTGGCCCAATAGCAATTTGAAGGCTATAACATGTAGTGTTGGGTTAGATGGTTGCTTTATACTTGAATCCTTCTATTCAGATACTGAAGCTAGACTACTAGTTTTCCAATTTAAATTTGACCACCAACAGTTTTTATCACAGCCTTGTCAAGAACACAAAACAGCTGAGTTTGGCAAAATACCATACGCCATCTGTGTGATTTATTGTATTAACTTAAGTCATGGTTCTCAATAGCGGATGTTATGAAAATAACTATAAAATAAAGCCTGCCCTATTATATCTGTATTGTACTTATTTATATCTGACAGACTGCATTCAATGTTACAGGAGTTAGTAAAGTAGCACCATACTTCACTTACTATGGTGATTCATTTTTTTTTTTTTTAAAACTACATGCAAATGTCCAAATAGTATATACATACCATTTGTGATGGAATCAGTATCCTCATCTGAGTCGTCATAATCTACAACTAAGGATTTCACGTGTTTTTCTAAAATAGAGAGAAAGAAAAATGCAAAAGCTATATAAGCATACAATATAATTTTTTTTAAAGATACAGAAATTTCTCTTATGATAGCAGTACATTACTTAAAAGATAATTCTTGTTTTACTGACAATATCTCTAACAATTTGACAGTTTATTCCTTAGGGTAAGAGCAATGTACTGAGAGTATTCTTAGAAAGAATTAGAAACCATCTTACTGTTGTGCAGAGCAGCAGTATAACAATAAAACCTGCAGCCTTGTTTTGTTGATTTTTTATGTATTTAGTTTACTATGTAGCAAAGACAAATGTGAAAAGATACATTTGAATTCAAATATCCAGGAGTAAGGTGGCTACAAACATAACCAAAATTGATGATACCTTGTGGCATACTACTGAGAGAAGGGGAGGGGGAAAAACTGAAATGCATATTGCAAGTCTACAAGTAACAATGTACTACATCTAGCAAGCTGTTTTATTAAACATCTCTGGAACAATGTATACTGAGTCTTATACAAATGAGTAAACTTTTTACTTAAGTTCTTCTACACAATGTAATTAGCATAATTCTCTAGATGTACCAGCAACAACTTTTCTTTCCTCATTTATCAACCATTTTGAACAAGTTTATAACACACTTCTTTGGAGTCATCAAGGCTATCCAAACAACAAAATCAGGTAGCCCCACCAATTTTTATGTAGTCCACATTTAAAAAAAAAAAAAGTTTTATTTAATGCATTGTCACAATGAAGAGTCTCTTATATAGACTGCATGTGGTATTCTAAGATAATACAGACTGACTTTTATACATTCATAAAGTATCTGAATCTGACTAGTAACCAGGATCTCTCCATCTGTGCTATCAGAGTCAACATTAAGTACTGATGTTAAAGGCTCAGTTCCAGGACAGTGAGCATTTTCATCTCCTGACCCATAGGGCACTACAGTTAATTTCAAGAACTGGCCTGCAGACTTTCCATCCTTATTGCTATCAGAATGCTGTGTGTGATGTCTTCAAAGCAACTGATCTCCACTGCATTAAGTACACTGGTTCCATCATGTTCAAAATCAAGACAGTTTTCTTCCATGAGTCCACGCTCTTATAAGATTTGGTCCATTCCTTATGATTTTCGCAACGTTACCTCTAAGCACTTCCACTAAATAAAATACATAGCAATACCAGCATTTTTTCTTGGAGCTTCTGCAGAGCACTCATAAGAGATTGAGTAGAAAGTGGGAGGTAAGTTTAAAACAAATTGCAGTAAGGTTGGCCATCATGTCTATACTGACACGCTCTGAGCAAAGAGTTAGTTGGTCACCTGCAGTATGTGGAGTAAAATGTCAGGGAAACTGCCAAGAAAATGTTCTAGTTCTCTCTCCGTCCGTGTGGCTGTGTTTTTGTTTTTCTTCCCTATCCATCTAGTACCTGCAGCTTCACATGCTTAACCAAGCATGTTTTAACTGAGTGGGCTATTATGATAGAAACACAGTCAAAATTGTTGTTTTTGTTAAGTAGCATATTTCTTGATTTAGAGCTTCTACACTTCACAGCTACACCACAGCTTCTCACGGTCATTACTACTGCCCTATTGTTCCTGAAATCCCCACGTTTCTGAATCCAGGTCTGATAATCCAAGCCAGTAGCTTCCTGAAATGCTATGGAAATTGAATTGTAGATTGCCTGCCTTTTCCAGCCTCTGCAGTAAAGAAAATTTGTTTGGACTTTCCCTAAAAATGTTTTTACATACATCCTCATCTCCTGCTCATAGATAGCACTGTCTGTAGAACTGCCATAAATCAATGAAACGAACACTGCTTTTTAAAGTTGTTGTCCATTTTCTCTCTTTCAGTGTCAGTATACATTACTCAAATAAATGAAACAAACAGCATGAGCTTCCAGAACTGCACACTTTTCTAATTAAGAAGCACATTACAAAACTCTGAATATCTAGTTTATTACCGGAGTATTTTTTCTTGATGCATTTTCAAAATATAACTGATTTAGCAAAACAACAAAAAGCACTGACACTTTAATGTCTGTTTTAGAATGGATAGTGTTTTTGAAAAATAAATTATTCACAAAAATGTTAAGAAACAATTTTTAAATTATATTAACTAGAAATTCTAAAGATCAAAGAAATTTATTCTACTCAAAATTCAGCAATTTTTTGTAAATCTCTCTTTTAATACTCATTTTACATAATATTAGTTTACATTTTTATTCACTATGCTTAAAATAATAATAATAATATATTCCATAAAACTATTGTCATGGTTAAACTTAAATATGTGAGAAAAAGCTAAAAAGGGTAAACATTTCTAACTGTGTCAGACCTACCAACATTAAAATAGTAATCCCTACCAAAAAAAAAACAACTAATCCTTGCCAGGAGAAGGGAAAAATTGGAAAAAACAATTCAAATATATATTAGTAATAAAACCATTTGTGTTTTATTTAATTAATAATACTTACTAAATGCAGTGTACTACTGACTAAGAGCCCTATAAGTAGTACTCTTGGCTTTTTTTTAGGAACTCATCTGTAAATTCTTGGGAGGAACATGGCTTTTATGCCATCTCCAATCGAGAGAGGAAACCCTTGCACAACCTGAATTGCTGTGCAGTATTACAAGGACAGACCATCATATTTGAAGTTCCTTGGCTCATCTTTCATTTTTTTTAAACAGTATACCAACACTTGTCTGCTGGACCTGCTCTCATTCATACCAGTCAATGGATCAGCTTGGTAAGAGAGAAATTGTTGTTGAAGAAAATTTACTGTACTAGCCCAGGGTGCATCCCTTGCAATAAATGGCTTGAATTTTCTAGCAAAGTACTCTATCAATTCCAAAGAACAACTCTTTCTAACAAATATTCTGCTACTTCTGCATGTGTTAAAGTTGTGTCCTAACTAAAGTGGGAACTTGGCCTTCATGTATTCCAATGCAGTTTCATAGTAATTTCTTAGATCTTCATAAAAAGAGAACTGACCTCCTTTGTCAAGCTTTGCAAAGGAATGAATCAATTTCATAACCAATTACCAAGTTCTCATTTTTTTTTTTTTTTTAACTGCATGTGGTGTCAATCTGCTTAACAAATCCTTGAATAAAACCAACAGGATTCTCTGTAAACAATGGATGAGTAGGTCCTCAGACTGCATAGTGCATATACAACACATCTTGATGTAAGTAGCTTGTAAAGTCATTCTTCTTGCAAATAAGTGTTTCCTGGAGATTTAGTGTCAGATGTGTCCTGTACCTTCTCACTTGCCTTTGCAATTTTGTCTGCTACTTTCTAAGGGGAACTATCCATAGAAGATGGAGATCCTGCTTGGGAAACAATGACTGACAGCCTCTGCTTGAAAGTTTTTTGTATTCTTTTTAGCAATCACTCTTTCTCCACTGATGCTTCTTATTTGCCTGGAACAAACTTTGCCTTTACATTAACCTTTTCTTTTTTTTTCATCATGTTTTCCTATGAAGTTTTGCTTCAAAGGTCTCTTCTACTGTTCAATTAACCTCTAAGCATTTTCCAAGTGACAGCCAACATGTGCACATATGCTTCAGAATAGTTTGAATACATACATCATAAACTCTGGAATTCCCTAAATTTTTGTTTCCTATTTGCACTCTTGTCCAAATAGTAAAAAATGTCAATGAGAATTTCATCAAACTGATAAAGCAGCCAAGCAGTTGCAGTTTCTGCTGCCAAATGTAGGTGGTGACACAGGCATCCCTTAATCACCATTTCAGGATTAAATTTCAGGAGGTAACCTGCAGCTCCTTTTTTTTCTCCCTATCATCACATTTACATTGTCAGTAGCTAATAATATATAATATACAATTTTCCCACTTTAAAGACTAAGGCTAGTCCTTCTTTAAGTCTTGCAATATTTGCAATATTCTTACCAGTTGACTTTTCAATTAAATTGGGATTAGAAAGTAATGCATTTACAATCTTTTCCCTGTTGTCATCAAAGTATTTCGCTACAATAGAGTACAATTTACTGCCAGCATTATTACTGCCATCAGTGGACAAGTTGAAAGTCCTATCTTTCATGCTATACACAATTCTTTCAGTTGCACTGCTGGCCATTTCTCCAACTATTGCAGTGGTTTTAGTTCTAGAGCAGCCGTATCTTTTGTTTCCAAATCCAGAAACATTTTGGTAAATATTTTGAAGCATGGTCTGAAACTACCAAAGGAAGATTGTGTTCCACAATGAAGGAAGTGAATAAACTCTGCTCTGATCACATTATTTTCTGATATGCTATCAGATTTTATGAAAAATGAGTCCAGTTTATTAATTCCAGATGCTCTCAAACTGCTGCTGGTGCTGTTGTTGTTGTTGTTGTTAAGCGAGTTGGACGTCCAAATGCCGAGTCCTCCTCGTAACTGAGAGATGTTCATCGAGCCAACAAGCAGCCCAGTCCCCCGACACCGTGGGCCCCAAGGACCTGGGAGGTCTCTCTCAAGTCGGGCACCAAGGAAATGCCATACAGCTGTTTCACGCTATGGCGATCATCAGTGACAAGTCTCCTCCGACCTCAACCTGGGATCGAACCCGGTACAGGAGCAACGGTCCCCTTACGGAGCTAACCCGCTATCACCTGCCCCACCGGGTCAGCTGCTGCTGGTGCATAGAAATGTTGAAATGTTTTTCTTATGTCATTTTCACCTCCATGACAAATAGAGAAATCACAAACTATATATCTTGCATACCCTTTGAGGATGATACAATATCAATGAACTTCTTTGAATACTCTTGCCTAAACCTCTGCTCACTATAAACTTTTTTTCTTTGTTGTAGTTATTGAGACGAAGCAGAGCCACATTTTTTAGCCACTTTTCTCTAAAGATAAGTGCACCCTAGACACTTACTACTGGGTGCATAGAAAAACCAGAATACACCAAAATACACAGGATTATACACACAAAAAGGCATAATTACTCATTAAAATTCCTAGTTTAAAAAAAAAAGCATGTCAATATTGTAATCAACTATTTCAAGCACCTATAAGATCAAGATACAAAGGAAAGAAGTACATTATTTCTGGAAAATTTCAAATCAGCGAAAAAATTCCAGAATTTTGCCTAAATCATTAGAGTTGGCAGGTCTGCAATGTATGCAAAAAATAAAAAAGCATGATTTATAAAAAATGTCTACATTTATTCAGAAAGAGCCCAAATATAAAAGATTCATGATTGCAAACAACAGACCTACTGCATTTTGATAAACATCTAAAAATCTATCAAGCACCACCAATGCAGTAGAATTACTAACCAGATGGTAATAAACACAGGCAAAACAGTTCTCTAAAATTCAAAGTTCAGTTTCCAACCACATCTAAAAATAAAGGGTTCTAGTAGGGATTTCATGCCTAGCCAACTGCAGCACCTTAATTTAGTAGCCCCTCCATTTCCCAGTAACTGTGAGAAGGGTTGAGTGTCAGATAAACCACCGGGCATCCTTGTAACTTGCAGTAACTTTAAGGTTGGCATTTAAAACCTAAGCAAAATTTTGAAAGAAGTTTTTCCAGCTCCATTGGCATCCCCTTATTATATGATACCAAAAACGTTTAAGTTTTACAAGACCATTTACCTTAATATGTTTACATCCTTCCATACATCATCATCAGGTCGATAGCAACCATGGTTAGCTGGAAAATAAATTCCAATACAATAGTTTGTTAGCACCAGAGTAAGAAATAGTAAGATAATGCATGAAAGGATCTTAACTATCTACTATTTAAAAAAGTATAATACAATCTGATGAATTGTTTAAACAAATGAAACTATTCTTAAAATGTTATAAAAAATCTTCAGCACACCTGAGATAAATACAACAACAATTGAGAAGGGGAATCAGATGCATGCCAAATAATAAATATTTAAAATTTCAAATACATTAAAGTTAATTTTACGGAGTTTTTATCCTAAAGTAGAAATTCATTATATTTTTTCAACAAAAACAAAATTCTAATAAATTTAAATGAAAAAGAACTTTTTAAATGTTAAGTGATAAAATAAAAGTATTATTATCATGTACTTATTTTAAAGCTAACTATAGATATTTGCATAAATATGATTGTCTTTTAATGATTGCTTTGGTGATCTGGTCCACTTATAAATGCCATATTAACCAAGAATTTAAAATCCTGTTTTTACTTTCTAAATTATTAATGAAAAACAACTATTTATATCAGTGGTAGTTTTATTCTATCCAGTGAATGACACTACAATTTTTGTGTAATTTTTAGCAATCAACAAAAGCAACTTGTAGCTAAATGCTAGAAATATTTACAGCTAAATGTGACAAAACAACAAATACCCAAATAGCTATTGGTTTTTAAATTTGCAGAAGAATCCAACTGTAGTGTATGTCTCCTACGACCTGGAGTTGACCGATCCCTACGACCCATCTCAAAGAATCTAAAAAAGAAAAAATAAATTCTATAATTTAACTTTTATTCTTTTCCTTCCTGGGAGCTGTGGCTTTAAAGTGCTAAAAAGACACCAATAATGTGAAGAAATCTTGGCATATTGGGGGATGTCCAAATATTGTGATTGAAAAATAGCTAATTTTTTTTAACCCTCCATGTATGTCACATGATCAAGTCCATAACCATCACCTGTAGATCATGTGATCATAAGCCAAAGTACATCTCAAAACCTTAATACATAGAAAAAAAAAAAACAACACTAAGACAATTAAGCCTAATGCCAGCTACATGTTTCACATTTTCAAAGCAACAGAGTTATGTAATGAGTCAAATGGCAGAACTAAAAGTTTTCCCACCCTTGGTCTAGACAATCATGCTATGCAGGTAAAAACCAGTGATATGGAACACTGATAGAGAGATATGTATTGATTTTTTGCTGAGCAAATAATCCTGCAGTCAGGGCATCAGTTGAAAATTTTTGAGTTAATCATGAATGATTGTTCAGGATACTATTATGATGTCAGGCTAATCACAAGTTATGTCTGACCCCATAAGAAATATACAATTTGGAAGGTATTATTTCAAATTATTTCATCACTCAATCATGTTTAAATATAGCAACAGATTAAAAATGACAATGAATTCTGCATTTACCCCTACAAATTACAAATACAAAAAAAAAAATTTAATGCATGAAAAGGAGAAAAACTGATTTTATTTGAATTATTTTCTTTATTCTCAAATTATGCATATGTACCAGAAATTTAACTGTTTTACCATATAAACAATTGAAAAAATAAAAATGAGTAATCCCTCAGATACCAGATTATTTTCTAGTCATCCAAAAATGTATACTTCAATTAGGCTCCACGCAACAGCTGCAGCGTGTGTAATGATAATCATCTGTGAAAGACCACTCTTACACTACTTCCTACCATTGACAAACAATGGTACTTGGATATGCTTTACAACCAATGTTACTTGCTATACCATTCTCAAACGATATTCCTGATACTAATGGCAGAAAATGTAATCCTGTTTTTCTTCTCTCTATTTTCCTAGTTAAAAGAATGAACGGCAGAGAATAAACTGAAAAATATTGTTTTTAATCTGTAATTGAGTTAGAATTATTTATTTTAACATTTTCGATACAATTACAATACATAAATTTTCACCTAATCACTCATTAAGACTGTCTAAAGAAAATAAATATACACTCCTGTTGTACTGCAAAGGTTCAGACGATTGCGCTACTTGTCCTAATCTAATTTTTAAATATCGGAATTAGACAAATGCACTACGAGTCGAAGCCAACCAGGTTTCATTTAAACCTTAAAGGTGGTTAATTTCCAATTTGGAATTTTATAATAATATTATATTCCATGTTCGTACATTATTATTATTATTATTATTATTATTATTTATAATTAATAATACTAAGTAATGCTATCACTATTATATTACTATTTGTTACTAAGTAACTGAATATAAAATTCCAGCTCGAATATAGCAATTTCTTAATAAGAATGTTCATGTATATTCTGTATCAAAACTCACCGTTAAGATTTAAAAACTGTTACAAGATGACATGTTCCAGCCGTCAACAGCAAAAGACGGCGTTGTCGTCATCTTCAACTTCTGGTCGTGTTGTCGTATCTCTATCACGTTGTACCATCTATTGTCTGAAGCCGCGTTCTCACAGCAAAGTAGATTTTCATGCAACTTACAAAAGAAAATTTTCACGGTATACTCCAATCCGTTCTCTAAAAAATATGCAGGTAGACCCTCAATTAATCAAGAAAATATTCTGAACAATTATTTCCTCACGAACACAAAAACTCTCAATCCACCATTTTACTTATGATTTCAATTTTGACAACAATATTAAAAAACGGTCTATTGGTCAGCTTTGTTTGAAGTAAGCCAATGAAAATTATTGTAACAACACCCCACCATAAAAATTTGGTGATGCTACACTGCTACCACTTTTCTTTGTTGTTGACCATAATAAAATTGATAACATGGATTCAAAGCAAATCCGTTATCTTAATAAATAGTAAATTTGTACATGTTAAAATTAAATTATAGAAATTGATTTTTGTAAAAAAAAAATAATAATTTTATTTATTTTTGCAATGTAACTCAGCTCTGAAACAAAATTAATTGAAATTAAGGATTTGGCGGGGTGGAAACCTTGGTAAAACTACCAAAGGATTTGGTCTGGACAGAATAAAAAGTCACATGATCAACCAGCAGAATGTAAAGAAAAAATGTAGCGGTACGTTGTATTACTATATAAGGCAGTTCATTAAAATCCTACGTTTTAAGTGTGTGTTATTTTCTCAAGGGCAACAACAGGTCAAGTATTACATCATTGTGTATATCATGAATATTTTAAAATGTTGCTGAATTATTGCGTATGGACACCAAAGACGATTTTAATTTCAACTTAATAAATTATCGATTTCAATTTATACTTTTATATAAAAATTACATATTAAATTGGTTGACACGCAAATGACTCTGCGGCAGTCACTCATACTTTGTTTATAGACAATAATTTTAGCATGGTTGTAATTGAAAAAAAAACAAACTTTGCTACAGTCATCGATTTTTATTTATATCTTTGTTGCAACAGCAGTCATTCGCACCCATTGCAACCCATGACACATAAAATTACAGAACACAATGTGCCGCTGGTGACAGAGCGCATTATTTGATTCAGATCGAGACCCAGAGATAAATGTCGAGTTTCCTTTCAACAGTACAAAGACAAAAGAAGCGAAGGTAGATACACAAGTAGACGTTGTTGTCAGGACTGGTTTAACAAGTTCGACTTTGCTTCCTATTCAAAGGATGCTAATCGATTATGCTGGCTGGCGCGCGTTCTTCTCCCAGACACTTCACATCGCCGCCCCCAGAAATTAATCACAGAAAGAAAGAAGAAGAAAATGAAAAAGATGCTCTCAAAGTTAAAAGCCATACAGTACGTGACTGCCACAACAATTCAGAGGCAAGACCAAACGTTTTTTAGACCGCATATGCTAATGTATCCGGTAAAATATGCGTCATTATTGCAGGTAAAAGCATCAGAAAAGTAAAGCAAAAAGGAAAAGTATCGAAGTCACTGGTGGTGTGTGGAATTTTTTGGATGCCATGGTAAAGCTCCAAGCAGCCACACAGCAATGAAGACACAAGCAGTGGCTCCAACAAAAGCAACTTCAAGGCGCTCCTCGTTTGGATGCTTGATGCTGGTGCCAAAACATTAGAATAGCAACTGAACAACTGTAAAAAGAATGCTACATACACGGCTCTAAAAATTCTCCGAATGATTTCCTAGTCTATATCAAGCGGTTTATGCCATTGGGCTTTACTGTCGCTTTCAGTCTGATAAAATGAGAAACAGCAACAACTGTGAAACATTTGAATCTCGCAATACATTATTCTGTTAATAGAAAACTACTTAAACAACTGCTTGAATGTATCATCTGTGAAAGCACCACAGGTGAGGCATTATGCCAAAATATTATTGAATCCTTCACCATCGCTGGCCCGAATTTCCAACTCTTCCGATTTTTTACCATGGACGGAGCCGATAATATGATAGAACATCAGTTGAGATGTACTGCGCTGTTTAGTAAGAAATCCCTAAGAAAGGGCAGTTTATCACCACTGTTACAACCATGACCTACCTAAACCTAGTGCTTTGTAAAGTTGCTAAATAAATAAAGTTCATATCATGTTAGCCACTCTTATTCTCCAAAAAGTAGTAGACAATTAGAAAATGCCATACAAGAGGTAAATACGCACAAGAGCAAGAAAAAGCTTATCAATAAAACAAAATTCAAATTATTCTGAGAGACGAGATGAGCTGAGAAGCATAGAACTCTACATGATTTTGATATGTATGAGTCTTCACTCAATTACCTTGATGCCACAGCCTCTCCAGAATCTGGGTGGGACAGAAAGACAGTTTGTAAGGCATATGAACTGGAGAAATGTATGATCGATCTTACACTTGAGGCCTAAGCAAGAAATTGCAAAGATCTACTCTAGACATCATTAAAGGTGTTTAAATGGTGACCCATGTGATGTCTCTGTAATATGCGTCAAAGATGATGGGAAAGAAATTGAGAGTCTACAAGAAAAAATTTTTAAATGATGGAGGTAGTAAATCTTGTGTCACTTGAATGCTCAATATAATATGAATAAGCAAACACTAAAAACATTGTTTCTGCACAAATGCCAAACCAAAAAAATACTTCTTTCTTCATTCCATTTTTGGAATTTCTTGTCCTACAGTTCAGCATGCAATTTGGAGACCTCATAGCCAAGCCATTTGAGCCCTGAGCCTGGTTTCCTCATCTATTACATTGCTTCATCAATCAACTGCTGACACTAACTATTCTAAAGTATAAGAAAGAAAAAAATAATGTTAGAGAAAACTATTTCAGGTTGGCGACTTTTCCTCTTCCTCTCATGTCAAATACTGAATACTCCCTCCATATACCGATGCGAAACAGAATTTTATGCCAAAAACAGCAGAAACAGTGAATCAAATTTCCTTAATTTCGTCGATCAATGGTTCTGTCTCGTTGCGAACTTTTGGAACAGAAAGGTTTTCAGCTACTTCATCCAGTGCATCACATATTTAACGGCTTTTCTCAACTCTTTTTATTTGACATTTCCATCTGTTTCACCAAGAGACTTGACAATGAGATGAGTCATAAATTCTTTGAATATTTCACCGTTTTGTCAATGCTGTGAATAGCACATGGAAGCGCTGGATAACGCAAAAAAGAAGAAGAAAGATAGATTGCACGAGTACACGACTTAGCCAAATTCTCTAAAGTATAATTGAAAAACACGTGTCGTAAAGAAAGATCTGCAGTTAGTATTAATAAAATGTGTTTGAAGACCACAGAATGCACCATTATCATCACCTTAGCCCCAAATGTTACGAACATTTAAACAAATATCTATTAGCTAGCGAAGCAGTATTTCAAACATCTTTTGTTCTGTTGTCTCAGTTGCAAACAAAATTTAACAAAGCGTTCTTGTACTTGAAATTCGCATCTTAGAACCAGCTACCTTTACAAAACGAATAGTAAATGACAGTTGCTTTTGCCAGAAAAATATATATTGAACAGTTCATTCTGTATCTCGCTGTTGAGAATTCCCCTCAAACGTTCTATCAAAACGGGATTAAATTTTTCCAACAACTCTACGAGGCCCCCAAAATTTTATTATTGGCTGGTATATCTTGTCTACAGACCCATAAAATGAAAGGTGTGTGTAATTGCGAGGAGACGTTCAAGAACATTCTGCCATTGTTCCTTTTTATCGTGCATTAGTTCGGCTGTCATCAATAGCTAAGTGGTTGGCCAATCATCTATCTAGTTTGATCCATTTTCCATGCATTCCAAGTGTTCCTTCGAAACTTCATGTTCACTAAGACTATTTGAGGCATACTTCCAGTCATAAAATCCATGAGAGAATAATTTTCAGCAAAAGCAGAATACACTTTTGAATGACGAAATATATTCACCGACGGCGCGATTGAGTAATTCAACTATTAGGTAGTTTCTTTTGTACTGGGCTTCAGTAAAACGTCGATCATTTTTGTCAATAGTATAATCAAAATCCTTTATACGTATCGGACCTTTTGTACAAGGCATGTTATGCAATTCTGTTTGTTATTGTTTCTGGCCACAGATCAGGATCGTCGTAATGTTCATCATCGAATGGACTTTCTCCATTCAGCAAATTTTGCAGTTGTAATTCATTTTTGTTTTCATAACTGCTACCCCAAATCACACAGACTGGCTCGGCCTGGTTTATCTCCAGAACTTGATTCTGAGGTACAGAATCGCGCTGAATCGTCTTCACTGATGCATGGGTCATTCACACCAGCATTGGTTCTTATTCCAGAAACAGTACAAGATCCAACTGAACTAGAATTCTCATCAGATGGAGTTATATAAAGGAATAATAACTCCTAGCCTTTCTTAACTTCTGCTTCTCTTTACTGTCTTCCTTTTTTCTTGTTTGTTTAAAAGCTGCAGGTTCCTCGTGATGCTGACATTACAAGCTTCAGAGTAATAGGTCTCTAGAAAAGAAAAACGAAAAAGGTGAAAGAATTTCATGAGTGTATGATTGACGTATTGCCATATAACATAATCATAATAATAATAATAATAATAATAATATAACTAATAATAATAATAATCATAATAATAACAAACAACAACAACAAGAATAATAATAATAATAATAATAACTAGGATATATCTGAAAGTAGAAGCAGACATCTAATTTACCAAATAACTTGAAATTTGTACCATATTCTGTTATTTCATTTATATTTAGTATTCAATGCACTAATCACTAGTGTTTTTTCTCCCTCTACGATCAAGAATTATATCTTACCGTTGAAGTTAGTCCCTTGTCTCCACTGGTAGCAGAAATTACAGCCGAGGTAGCCGAGAGCGAGCCAAGGAAACTCGGTTGGTCGCGCAGCTGGGATGTAGTCATTTAACGGCCGGCTTTTGTTCGATCGGCGCGGAAAGTCGCATTGACCAAATCAGCAGCAAACTGGGAGAGAGGGCGCGAACGTGGGGTGAGACTTGTGGCTTCTCAAACGATTCTTCCACAATAACTAGACAGTGCAACGCTCTGGTAAGTCATTGCTGGCCCTCGGCTTGTCCACCCGAGTCGTAACACAACACAGGGCGCTCAGAACGTTATCGAAGTGGGGCCCGGCCCCGACCACACCTAGCCATATTGTCCGTCCTGGACAAACATCTGAAGTATATAAATTATCTAAGAAAGAAGGGAAACTTGGAATACTCATCTTTTAAAATGTTTGCAAGAAACCGAAAGCATGTATTCTTGTAACAAATGTTAGTAATTACACCACGGAAAGTTCTCGATATGTGGTGGGACTCTATGCTTTGCCTTAAACCCAACCCTCTGTGTGTGTGATCTGTGCATTCAATAAATCGAAATGCTCACTGTTTTTCAGTTGGGCCAAACCAGTGTCATGGTAACAGCAATTATCTTGGTTGTCACAACTCCGAGGGTGAAATGATACCATGCACGCCAAAACATAATTTGTACAGTGATAATAATTGTTATAACTCTAGAAGAAAATTTAATAATATGTTGAGAAAATTATGTATTTCAGTCAAATCACTTGTTGGTACGTTTTAGAATGCACAAGACTTCCACTGCATCCCCTCCAGCAATATGATTTGACATAATGCAAAATCTCAATGTTGGAATGTTTCTAAATATCTCAATTTGTTCTGCTCAAAATTCAAGCAAAAATTATTTGGTAAGTTTCAAAGATAGTGTGTTCTAAAGTTCGTTAAAACTCAAAATTATCATTGGAAAATTTGGCATCCAAAGATTGACATTTATACATCAAGTCATTTTCCAAATAGAAGGCTAGAGGCTGATGCAGTCTATTTTCATGCTCATTTTCACACGAATGATCCAGGACACGAACTCTGCCAACTTATCAGTTTTTGAATGAAGTTGTTTAATTTATTCAGCGTCCTTCACCTCAGCAGTCTGCATCTATGCTTGCATGGATTGAAATCCATCAAATCTCTCTTCGAACCCCTTTCGTTTTCTACTGAATTGGGATGCAGCCATGTCAAGCCCAGCAGAAATACAAACGCTAAAAAGTTCCGATTTGGACAACCGGATTCACAAAACTGAGTGGAAGCGTTCACTTCATACTTTCCAATGGCGTATAGATTCTCTTACAAGTACTGTACAAACAATTTTCCAGAATTTTGTAAACAAATATCTTTTCTTCGATGATATGAAAGTCAAAGCAGTGACACGATCACAGAAAAACGTTTTTATTACATGAATGGTGATTTTTGAATGGAGAAAATTACTTTGTAAAAAGTTAGTTGTGGGTTTTTTTTCATTTTGGTTGAGTGGTGGTCTCCCCTTAACAAACAACGCTCAACGAAATACGTATTTTAAAATTTTATGAAAAAGTAAAACTTTTTTTCGATATTTAAGTTTGTTCGAAACAAGCATAGAAAAACGATAAACTTTTGCAGATAATTTAGAACATTTTAAAAATAAGTCTTCAGACTTTTTAAGTGTTGCGTAATATTAGTATGATCTTTAAACGGAAATAAAACACCGTAAATTTAGAAGAAAAATTATTCCCGTTTACAGATGATTTTACTTGTATTTTTTTGCTTAGTTATCATAGATCAACAAAAGCAACAACAACATTAATAATAATATTAATAAATTAGCATATTTTAGGCTTTGTATAATAACCTAATAATGTCCTCAAATGTAAAATGTAAAGGAGTTTTAAAAATTTGGAAATTTGAAATTCATTTCTTAGTTTTTTAACATATTAAACACATCAAAAATGTTTTTATTTCAACTAATTCAGGTTCACTCGACAGTTTTAATACCACCATCTGGAGACCTCTGTTCGAAAGTGGTCTAAAGTAAATTTCTGCTGTTGGATATGATCGATGTCGCAGAGAAAGAAAGTGAGAGAAGAGCATTGATTATGTCGACGACGCTATCGACAGTTTAGATTAAGGTAGAACGGGGATCTTGCAAATGGTGGTCGTAGTCTGCTAACCCCTTCTCGCTTTGGATTCGTCTACAGCGTTGCTCATTCGTGGAATTTGATAGCAGCGGATTAACTGCCGAGGTTGCTGTCGGGTGGAATAATGGATGCAAACGTTGTGCAGCTTCTTAAAACTGGATCCGAGGAGGAAGTTTGTCGGGCTTTGAGAGATTTCAACGAGAAGGTGAGTTTGTCTGTTTGTCTGCCAGTGTGCAACCAAAATTACTCCTGATCGGATTGATTGCGTTTACAATTAACCAGAAGGAATATATCAATATCCATGACGCAGTAAACTTTGGATACCTTAACAGACCCAGCAGCAAGCGGATGCTAACTAGTTAGTACACTAACTACTGGCAGGTAGTAGCATCGGCTGTCATTCAAAGTGCTTTCTTCATTGGCATATGTTTGCGCATTTTAAGAGATATTCATTTTTTAAATGCAAAGCAGTTGCATAGCTTGCGAATTTAAGGTTTATTTAGGATAATAAATAAATTGAAAAGTGTGATGTATCATTATGCAGACAAAAGGCATACGTCATGAGTGTTACTTAAATGTGGAGCTGGATCAGGTTACGGATACGGATTGACTTATCTAGAACTGGAACTTTATATGTATGGAGTTATAAACAAGATCAGGGAAGAATTTGAAAATAAGGATCCCAGGAGTGGCATTCGTTGTTATTATCATTATAAAGAAACTGATTTCTCTAAGAATAAAAAATAAATAAATGAACATTTTTTTTTTTTTTTAAATAATACCAGGTAAATAGCTTGGTTCAATTGGCATGCCTTTTGCTATTATTATTTTTAAAAGGCCAATAGTAAATTATTAGTCATTAGTACCAATAGTTTTAAAGTTTAAATATTTGAAACTTCACAAGATAACAGTCTCTTTGGAAAGGTGGTCTTGTGTCAAAGGTGTTTTTTTTTAAAAACAAATAAATCAAATTATTCGTTAAGCAGCTTGATTTAGTTTAAATGATTAACTAAAACTTTTTAAAATAAACAATTAGTGAATTATTTATTACTATCAAAAGTAATAGCTAATCAAACCAGAGCTAGAGTGAACATTACTTTGTTAAATGTTGGTGGAAACCAAACAGTTTGACAGAAAAGAAATGAAGGAAGCTCCATTAATATGTTCACTGATAATTTTCAAACCATTTTATAGTTCAGTGCTCGCCTTGCTTTCATTTCTGCCATAATGATGACCCAACTTCTGTTGGCTGTTTTTACTTGGGATCAGTTGTGCCTGTCTAAGAGACCTAACAATAGTCACAAAGTGTGGATGGGCTTCCTTTATTGTCAAGCATCTTCCAGTGCTGTTCTCTTCAGAAGGTAGACTGCAGTTTCTCGAAAGAAAACAGCACAAGACAGAAAAGGCTGCATGCTGTGTGCATGTATTCTTGTTTATATGGGAAGATAAGAAGTGCATTTACTGGTGTTATTTCACCATTTAACTTTACAGTGTGGCCAATATTTCAGTTTTATATTTCAAAAAATAAACACCTGCTGAAGATGATAAATAAGCATACCAAATTTTGCCACTAATGAGTTGTTTTGTTTCCTTTTTTAAAATTTATTTATTTATTTTTCAGAATGTTAAAACATTTAGCTTTCCAGATATCAGCAGTGAAATTAAGGAGGTAAGTATGCATGGTGTTTTTGTTGTATAAATTAGATTGAAAGAGATTATTGTCGGATATTTCAGATATTATTCAAAAAGTACCATTTTTAATTTAAGAAAATAATTTTAAAAAACTTTTTTTTTAAAAAGTTTAAATTATGCCACAAAATTACTAAAATTGTTGTGGTTAACACAAAATGAGTAAAGTACAAACATTCTTGTTTGCATGATGGATGACAAGATTTTTTATCATTAATATTCTTTTTTAAACAGAACAAAAATGTGTGCATGCATATGCATGTGTGCTGATGCAAAAAATTAAAATGTTCACTTTCCCTGAGCAATAAGAAAATTAATTTTTCTGCACCCTGATTTATATTTGATATGCTTATTAATTAAAAACAAATCATTAGTGACCTCAGTGTGACAGTTGTAAGAAGATTACAAACCAAGCAGATAGTGCAAGATTAATGGGGCTTGGCCTTCGTTTGTTGATGTATAGTATGCTCCTGACCTATTTTATGATGGCTTGTTAATTACTACAGCTATGCTGTGCTCTCTGTGCATCCATGATTATTTACATTAACTATACTTTTATAAAAAAAAGCCTACCTGTGTTTTCAGGATTTTATGAACAGCTATTTTTCTACATTTAATATTATATCATGTAGCTGTGTTATTGCACACCAACTTATGCTATTAATAGATGCTATAATGTGAGACAGATACACACACACTCTCTCTCCGGGCCAAATGCTTATATGTGAAACTGCAGGCACTAAGTACCAAGACTACCTGGCGTTGTAAATAACCTATATTTTTTAAAATAAAGAATCACTAATTATGATTTCTTATTTGGTTTGAATAATCTCTTGCTAGTGACACATTTTTTAATTGTGATATCTTTTCTTTTCTAAATTTTCTTTGTAATGTTAAGTCTGTCACTCAGTTGAATATATCATGAATACTAGTAAAATGACTTGATTTTTTAAAAAAGAAATATTAACCTTGAAAATGTAAAATTCTTTGTTATGGATTTACTCTAATAACTCACAAATGAATTATTCAGTTTAGTTTGTCCATACCTAGATCATGACTGTAGACCCTATTTAAAGGAAAAAAGATATTTAAATATTGAACAGTCTACATTCATACTATATAGAGACTTGACATAACTAAATAGACACCTAAGTTTGAAAGAGTACCTATTTATTCTGGAATATACGTAACATTGGCAAAACATGTGCCAGGTTAATATTTTATGTTATAGATCTTTGCCCTATGCTAGGTAGTATTGCACTAACAAAGTCTATTCCTGGCAGAAAATCTGTATTAGGGTGTTCCAGTAAATGGATTTGCAGAACACATTAGAAGGGATTAGTTGAGGATAGCCAAGTCCAGATAATGGTCAGACCATGGCAGATTTTCTTTTGTTCTGTCATTATTAACATTGCATGGACACTGTGAACTAGGCATCACTTTAATAAAATAATGCCTTTTATGGACAGATTACCATTACCATACACAGGCAGAAATCCTTCTCACAGAATGTTGATCAATTGGGCAAAAGTTGCAGTTCCTTTGCAGATCCCCTCGTGTGACTGTCCAGTAGAACAAAGCACCACACACCACACCATGATAGACAAACTATCATATTTTGCCATGCCTTGGACTCATCAGAAAAAATGTCAGTTTTCTAAAATGCTGGAGGGCATAACAACATCTGTGATGCCGGTTAGCAACTGCCATTGTGTGGGGTAAGAAGTGGTTTGTGTTCTGACTGCTTTTCTGCCAACCCATGCTGTGGAGTTATGATTCTTGAAGATACACATGTTCTACCTCTGATGCAACCAATTGCCTGAATTCAGTTTCCATACTCCTCGTCACAGTACAGTGTCCATTCTATTGTCTTTGGGCATCCATTGTGCACATAAACTGTTGCCATATGCCTTCTCTTGAACTGGACTCACCTTGTTAACAGCTGACTGGAATATTCAGTGCCTCTACTAACACCTTCCTGACCAACTAAGTAGCCTCTTTCAAAGTTCATTAGTTCCTGTGAACCTCTGTTTGTGGCATGGCTATTTGCAGAATGAAGTTTTCTCTAGCCTGTACATGTTCTTATAGCTTGCAATCATGTGCTTATCATGTTTCTGAAATGACCAGTTTGACTCTGCAGTGTATATTTACTTATATGAAATCTATATATTAATTAAATGAAAACTAAAATAGAAATGCTGTTTGAGAATTATGAACAGCAGTATATGTATTATATTCTAAAAAGAAATAATTTTAATTTTAAAAAATTAATTAAAGGAGTCTATATTTTCTTTTTTGATTTTATTTCTACATTTATTTACTAGAAAACAGCTGAAGAATTGTGCATATGATTAGTTTGCTACTTTTGTTATAGTGTAAGCTGGTTATTCTTTTGTTATAAACGTTTTGTTTCAAAACAAGTGACTAGTCCAAAGAAAAAGCAAAATATGTAACAGATTGTTTGTGTTTATGGTAATATGATCAACATATTGTATGTAATGTAAACTATGACTTTAGTAGCTTTATTTGTCTAATCCTGGACTGTTATAAAAAAAGCAACAAAGATATTTAGATATCAGAGAATATTTTTGTATTTCATTTAGACATTGGATTTAGTTTTAATTCATGATCATTTGAGACATAAAGATAAACAGTATAGATTATCAAGAATTTCCAAGGTATAAATAAAATTAGTTGTTCTCAGCTGCTAATAAGAGAGAGAATAAGATGATTAACCAAACTCTCAGGCACACTTGATGTTAAAAAGATAGAACTGTTCAGAAACAAAAACTGTGCATAGAAATATTTAAGCATTAAAAAAGAATCTGATAATTATCCAGTTGTGGTGTAAAAAGGTAGAATTGTTGAGAAGCAGAAAAATTGTTTATAAAATATTTAATAATTGAAGCATTAACCAGTTTTAAAATTACCAACAATGAAACTTTTAAAATAAAACTTTTGAGGGCATTACATGGGCCTTTGGACGGTAATGCCTTTTCACTTCTTTGAATTTATTAAGCTATTCCATGGAATGTAAATTCCTGTTTTTTTTTCCTGACAGGAATGTATTGGAGCCCTTATAAATCGTTTGAAAGGCCATGCGTCATCATTGTGCTATGTCCAATGTCTAGAGACACTCCGCATTTTCAGTCGTGACAAGCAGCACATGGAAGCTCTGACATCAGATGAGGCTCTAAAATTGATGCTGAAACATGCTTGGCTCCAGCAGTATGCAGAAGAATGTGATGAACCAGTAACACTTAAGGAAAGTGATATGGATGGTAAGTGAATTGTGTTAGCACAGGCTTCTAACTACTAGCACACACATTCTTTAAGACTAGCTCAGAATCTTCAGACATTTTACTTAAACAAATTTTTAAACATGTGAGAATACTAACATACAGTAAATTATTTTTCAATTTTTAATCTCAACCTTGGGTGGATCTTTATGAAACATTACAAAAATACCCAAATTATAATTAATCTTAATTTTTATTTATGGAATTAAAAGGAAATCTGAAATCAAAATAAAGACATTCTTGTACTGTTGGAAATGAACATACAAAAAATATTTCAGAACATTGTAAGAAAAATACTATGGATAGTATTGTAAGTGAAGCCACATTTTGTAATTTATGTTTATATATGTTTACAGAGATGCTAAAAGTTCAAAATGCATTTTTCCTTTGCGAGAAACGTATTTTTTATTACTGATTATTTCCTTTGTTTTTAAATTATTTTCTTATGTAGCAGTTTATTTATTTCTTATTACATGATCAGAAGAATATATTTTGCTGATTTTTTAAGGTAGAATGATCTACAATATTAATTTTTACACATGCCATATCATAAAAATATAAAAATGCAAACATCATCCTGATAATCAGAATATCTTGTTTACATTGTTTTGATGCTTTATTTATCTGTATTATAATCTCTGAGCAGAGTTGAGAGATATGAAAATATTGAGCTCTTGATCAGTTTTTCAATGTGGCCTATTTTATAATTTACGACCTTCCACTATTTCATAGCTTTAAACATTTGTTGTATAATTATAAGCCAATAATATAATCTTAATAACCACAGATATAAAAGAACATCAAATAAAACACTTTTGGTTTGAGTTTTCCTGAGAGATGCCTTTTCTGTTATCGTGTGTACGCAGGACATATCTCAGTGAATGCCAGGGCTTCAGCCACAGAAAGTTAGCGTAGTGTCTAAATAAAGAAATTGCCTGCCCCAGTTTTTATAGACTGAGCTAACAATTTCAGATAAATAAAATATCATTATTGGCTTTGAATATTGTAATATAAGTGGCTGAGTAACAAAAACTGTGGCCTGTAGTACCAAAACAAGTAGGAATGTCTAGTGAAAAAAATACCATATTTGATCTGGTTTGTGAAGAGGTTAATACGTCAAAACTATACAACCAATAGGCCAACCATGGTTTTTTATACAATTTAAAACAAAAAAAATTTTATGTATATTTATAGAGACTTTACATAAGTATATGGGCACAAAAGTTTAAAAGAACTTTTATTTTGGAACTGTATTTAGCACAGGCAAAATATGAGTAGAGTTAATACTTTGTGGTGGATTTGTTTGCCGAGGCAACAGTGCACTGACACATTATGTGGACAACGACAGCAATCCTTGTCAGCCCATTCTTGGCATGGAATCTGTGTTGGGGAGTTCCAGGATCTGAGTTACAGGGACGTTTTGTGGGAATGGTTTGAGGAGATCCCACTTGTGCATAGTGGGACTCATGTCCAGGTGTGATGTCCTACTTCCCTTTCTATCTTTGGGGCAGGGTGTTCTAGGGAACCATATCTTCATAAAAATACTGCCGCCTTTGGACAATTGGTGTAAAGAGGCAGAAGTCCCTCTCAGAGAATGTTGGTGCATCAGGCAGAGGTTACAGTTTTCTTGCAGACCGCTAGCTGAGACTGTAGACAGATTGCTATATTTTGTGGTGGCTTGCAGATGGTTTAATGGAAATTAGCTTGCTGTCTGGTGCTACATCCACACACACCCACTGTCTGAGAACTGTGAAAGCCTGGACTCGTGTGAAAAATGGCACTGTTTCAAAAGGCAGGAAGGTGTGGTAACATCTACATTGACCACTACAGTTGACAACTAACATTGTATAGGGTGACAAGTGGTTTGCATCATGCCACTCTATTGTACTCTATATTGTGATAATAACTGATTGCCAGGGTTTGGTTTCTATATTCTTTTAGCACCAGAAAGTATCTGTTCTATTGGAGGTGCGTGTCCAGGGAACACACAAATGGTTGTCTCATGACTTCGCTTAGACTGGACAGTCACCTTGTGTTAACAGTTGATGGTAGAATATCCACTGCCTTGGAGATTTTCTGCTGGCTTCTACCAACATTCTTTGCACAACTATGTGACCCCTTTTTGAGTCCATCAGTTCCTATGAACCTTCTGTTTGTGGCATGACTGTCTGCAGACTAATGCTTTCTCTGGCATACCTTTTTTTTTTTTATAGTTTATAATGATGTGCTTACCAGGTAACTGGAATGGCCTATTTAAGTAAATTTTAGAGTATACATAGATAGCATGAAATTTAAAATGAGAATTTACACTAGATGCAATTTAAATATAAAGTTTATTTTTCTAAATCTTATTTTTATGATATAGCTTTTCTGTGAATGCTAAGAATTTTAACTTATATGCATATTATTGTGTAAGGACTTCAGTTTTTTAAATATGCTTATTATGGAAATATAGAAAATAGATATATGGCAGTTTTTTTTTTTACTTTATCAAAAATATTCTTATTGGTTTATTAGTGTTTTGAATTAAGAACAGTTTGTAAATTTGAGTTTCATTTTACAGTGATGATAGAAGCCCAGAAATGTCTCTGTAACTTGATATACAACAGTCCTAAAGCTCAGAAAGTTTGTAGGTAAGTTTGAAATGGAAACTTGTTTAATTAAAGATATTGTTTAGGTATTTAGCAGTAAGTGTATTTTTCATATAAACAGATAATTTCTTTTCTTTTTTGAGGAATTTTAATACATTTAAGTTTTCTTCTCAGCACAGTTGACATTGAGTGTGTACACTTTACTGGTATGCTGAGATATTCTTTGGATACCTATTTTTCTATACCACCTCAAAATAAGTAAATTGAAAAAATAAATATAAGATAAAATTTTCTATATTAAAAAAAATCATTTACATATATTTGTACGCAGTTAGTAAAACTTTTAAATGTTTCTTTCATTTTTAAGAAACTTTGTCTTTATTCTATGCATTTTAATTATTTACTTATTATAATTTTATTTCTATGAATATGGTATATGTTATTTTAAGAAATTCATCTTTTCAGTCAAAATGGCTGTGTAGAAGGAATTATACAAAGGTTAAAGACATATAAGGATCCAGACTTGAAATTTGAGGTGAAGGTAAGCAGTAATCATTGAGATTCTTTATGTTTAAAGTAAGGTACATTCATTTTTTTGAAAACTTTGTGAACCCTAATGTGTGGCTGATTGCTGTTTTGGACTTTAGTTATTATGGAGCTTTTCTGTTTGCTAAGAATTTTTCAAGAATAGCATTGCCACACTGAACACAGATGTCAGTTTGTACAGGGGTGTGAATTTTTCTGCAGATGAAAAGATTTTTTGAAAAAATATCAATCCTGAGATCTTTTTAATGTGCTTTGTAGGCTTGCCCCTTCACCATAGTGGCAAATCTTTTACTTTCCTATTTATTATCATTAACCCCAACCCTATTATTTGTTGGGTCCACTGACCTGACACTGGTTCTCTATGTTAATTTGGTACTTTTCCTAATTTAGGGTCACGAACACAATGAAAAATTTGACAGCGTGTTTAATTTTTCTAGTACTGATCTTGTATGCAAACATTATGACCGAAACATCAGTGGGTGTTAATCCTCGTGTCTTTACCTTTTTCAGTTTTTTGATATGCGGATGCTATTTTTGCTGACTGCACTGTGTGCCGACACAAGGTAAGAGAGAATACTGTGTTTCTTTCAATTTTGATTTAGCTAATGGTTCTTACCGGACTTAAGAGCTTTCTTGATCAATTTACAATTTCTATTTAGTTTTTATCAAGATACCAAATAGTGAACCCATAGAAAACAAACAAAAAAGTTTTTCCTGGACTCCTACATCTGTCAGTAGTTTTTAAATAAAGTTATATTTGTGTCTCTGGTTTGCAAATTCCTTTTATTGTTCATTGATTTCCAGAAGAAAAAAAAGAATTAAAACTTTATTTATATAAAACATATATAATAATAACAAAATATTTAGTAATCTTTTTTTAAAAACCAAGTTTAGAACAAATTTGTTTATACTTGAAATAAACTTTAAGAGGTCATTCACTATACTCATTATAAAATTTGTGAGTAACAACAGATCCATTTAGAAGTGTGGAATCTTGTTGCTTATCAGGTTTTGCATATGTGTTTTTGGTGATGATTTTTAAACAAATATTGTGTAGAAATTTTCTTTACTAAATTACAATAATTACTGTTTTATGATTGTAAATATAAGCCATCAGTGTACCTTCTGCTAAATTATTTACATAATTTATAGAGCTAGATACAGAAAGTCAGAGGAGCGGGAAGTTTTAAAACTTATCTAAAGCCTCTATTGCAGAAAAATGAGTACCTAGCTCAAAAGGTCTGCTGTTAAGCTTAAAGACAACTACGTTAAATATTGTGACACCTCAGCTAAATAATCCTAGAAGAGCTGCTAGGATTTCCTGATCAACACTAGCTAGGATACTCAAAGAAGCAGATTTATACGGTAGAGTTGCTGTTTGGAAACCTCTTACTAAAACGCTGTCATGTGGCAGCAGTGGAAAACTGCTCTCTTCACAGACAAGTCTACGTTTGAACTGTATGGCACCAAGAGGTAGATTTTTGTACGAAGAGTGTTGGTCAAACATGGAAGAGAAAAGACCAATTTTTGGGGCTGCATCTGTTATAATGGAGGTAAAAAATCTAGAGATAGTCACAATAATAGACAAGAAAGTCTACCATTGCATTCTTGTTCTCTATGCTGTCTCAGAAGGGACTATAGACACCAAGAGGAGACTGAACCAAGACAAATTTGTACAGGAACTACTTCACCAGAGGAGAGACAGGTGTGTTAAAAGTGACAGAATGGATCACATTTTTATTGAGAATATTTGGGACCACTTAAACACCAAAGTGGGGGTCATATGTTGCTGTAGGGAAAAGTGGAAAAACTTGGATTCAGAAAACTGTGAGACAGGTTACTGATACTATGCCAGAGCACTGTGCTGGAGTAATTTACAATAAAGATGGTAACTTGACTATTAACTACAGAGATTTTGATTACTGTTTTTAGTTTTTACACATGGAATTTATTTTCTGAGATAATGCATTGCTATTTGGTAAACAGTAAAAATACCATGACGTTTAAATGAAACCCAGCTGAAATAGCAATGCTATAACGGTATCCAGCCAAGTTTCATTTGAATGTCCCTACTATATTTCACAAACATCAATATATTGTGTTTTAATGGGCAAATGGTTAATTGTTTCATTCCAGTACTCAACTAGAGACCACATGCTTTTTTAACTGGTCAAATAATTGTGATAAATTCTGTATATATTCCACAGAGAGAAAGATAGATTAATTTGTAAGTAATTATTACCAATTGTAAATTTTCCATTGTTATTAAATTTTATTAACAATTTGATTATATAATAATAATGCCCTAATTATGTGAGATTTTATTTATTACTTGGTATATGTGACAGGCAATTTTTCAGTTAATAATGTAGGTTTGTCTTTCCTTCAAGACCTAAAATTCATTCTGAGCTGCATGGCTTCAGCTATCTGATGGAAGTGATTGATCTGACACTTCGAGATGCAGAAGAACTTAGGACTGGACTTACAGACCAGGAGGTGGATCTGTGCTGTGAAATCCTTAAAATACTCTTCAACCTTACTGTTTCTATAAACAAAAAATCCCTGGATGAAGTGAGTAGCATACTCATCCTCCTCTCATCTGGTTTTCTTTCTTTCTCTCTGCAGCAGATACCTAGCCAGAGCTTTAAACAATATTTCTTTGTCACGCAGAACATCGATGTAAACAGAAGCACTAATTGAATTGAATTTCAAAATCAGATTTAAAAACAAATTAGAAGGAACAAAGGAAAAACTAAAATTAGTAAAAAAAAAAATAAAAGTTAGTTCAAGACTAGCAGGCTGTTTAAAACTGACCTCATTAAGTTATTGATGATTTTAACTCTGCATATCCACTCTTGTAAAATCAACCCTTTCAATGCCAGATGCTAAAAAAAAAGCAACCCTTTATATTTTATTATCATCAGAATTCAATACCTGCATGCTGTCTTCTGACTATTTATAATTATCTCTGAAAACTCATGATAACTAGTATATACAATTTTCATCTAAAAATTCTTGAAACCCTAAATAATAATAATAATTTTTTTTAAAAAATGGGTTTATTGGTGAACCGGCTTGAGCTGATCACATGGAAGGAAGTTGACAATTGCATGTTAATCAGCCCCAAGTCTGCCTTCATTCTCTTTTCTTTTTGTGTCCTGATAATGTTGTGTGGCTGATTTGTTATATATATGCGTTACACCCAATCTGTGAAATTGCTCAATTCATGAATTGGACAAGCCAGTTGCACAGTTCATGAAATGGGTAATAATTGACTTGCATAATTTGTGAAATGACATGCCTATATTGTCCATTTCACGAAATAGGCAGGTTTGCTTGCAGGAAATGTTTACTGATAGTCACATGCTACTCTAGGTGCTATGCACACACACTGCACTAATATTTATTTCATGAATTGGGCAGCCATCTGCACACTTCATGAAATATAGAACTTATAAACACCATTTTTATCTTATCTTATTTTAGCTTTAACTTATTTAAAGATATAAAATAAAGAAGAGAGATAAACAGATATTCTTTGAAATTATCATTGATGTAAAACTTAAAAAAAGTACTACCCCAGAATTCCATTCTCCAAGAAGACCTGGTATAGTGCACAGTAGTAAATTATGACGATGTATTGACCATCACCTCTGTCCATTACACAATGCATATAGTTTGCCAATTAATCACTGTCTACATTTACACATCTCATGACTATGATGTGTACTGTTGCATCTTACACCAGCTTTCAGGCAGGAGAGCATCAGACACCTTGTGAAGCCCTGTCCACCACCACCACCACAGTCTGGGCACATACTATTTCACAGAAGCTAAGTTGCTCTGGTGGAACATCTTCAGCTTTCAGACAAATAAACTATGAATTCCAACTGATTCCGAGCCACTTTTCCTTTGATGACTCCACTCTTCATGCTAATCGCATAGCCAGGTTATTTGACTGCTAGCACCACTCTAATAACATTTGTTGGACTGCGTTTGCTGTGGTCAAACTTTAAAACTGGCACAGCAACATTGTCACTCATTTCTATAGCTTTCAGAGATTGGGTACTGCGAGATATCATTCTGTTGGCCTGGCTACTAATTCCCTGTTGGACTTTGACTAATTTGCTGGGTGTTCTGTAGATGTGACCTATGTGTTTGTTGATAGAGGGCCCGAGGTGGGCATTATGGCCTCACTAGAGTCAACAGTAGATATGTTAACACTAAGTCAAGTAGGAGGAAACTCCTTCAGCATTTCATTTAGCTTCTCCATGGATGAAGAATTCAGTTAGTAATGTGGAAATCCATTTACAGCAATGTTTATTATCAGTCCAAGCTTTGTATGACTCTCTCTTCAAGTTCTTATGGTATAATGTGTTCATTGACCATTGAACTAGCACTATTGTTGCAACTCATCCAGGCCATAAGCTTAAGCTTCATGTTACTATTCCCTTGTTTTGCTGATCCCTGGCTTTAAGAATGACGTGAGCGTCCATTCACAAGAACCAACTCTGGTCTCAGACTAGCCAGTTTCTCATTAATCTGGATTGTACACACATGTCCATTGTCTGACTAGAATATGTGGGTGCACCAAAGTCCAGAAAGACTTGAACCACCACTGTAGCCATTTTAGATTGAAGTGGGAAAATTGTATGGAACTTTTTCAGGTATTCCATACAGTGTAAGATAAACTGGCAGTTGCCATCTTTCATAGTCTGCATGTCTACCAGATCAACCTGGCCACACTTATTGAGGCCCTTCACAGTAATAAGCCTAATTACTACTATAGATTCTGTTTCTTGTCTGGATCTCTTTTTAGTACATCTTTCATGCCAAGAGATGTAATCTCAGACAAAAGACCATGGGATGTTGGTGTATTTATCCTGAAACATCTTGTGGGTCATCATCTCTCCACCGTGACTAGTTTCCACAAGCAGCATCCAGATGGAATTCAGCACACCCTCTTTGGTTACCATATACTTGTCATTGTTCTTGGCTACCTTACCAACACTACCAAAGGATTTGTTCAGAATGTGATAATCCTTCCTTGGAAGTCTTTTGTCAGATTTGCCCCATCTGAGGACATCAATAAAATGCTGTTTGTAAGCAGAACTCTACAGGAACTGATAGAAGGATATAATATCTTCTATTTGTACAGAATCTGCTAAGGTGTCATAAACTGTCAAATGTTAACTAATTATTGGTTCATCTCAGTGTAGACCACATGAAATGTTGTTTGCATGGATGAAATTTTCACCTTTCATGCACAGCATTTTCCATTTCATGGATTGTGCTGGTGGCTTGGCCATTTTGTAAACTGGGCATTTTACCTGCCCAATTCATGAAACGGGCAATTTCGTAGATTGGGTGTAACATATTTAAATTTTGTAGCTGAAATAGAAGCAGACAGTGCAATAGTATTTTATTCAACATTTTCATGAAACTTCTTTTCTGTAACTAAAATAAATGGAAAACGTAAAAGAAAGTTTAGATGTTTTTTTTTATCTTTTATATTTTCCTAACTAGATGAGTGTACCAATATTGCAGGAGGATTTTACTGGTAATGGGCCAGTTCACAACAAAGGTTTAGCAATAGAGTGTATAAAGTGGTCTCAACTTAACCCATGTGTGGAGTACAAGTTGGCTTTTGAGGATGATAAACTGAATGTATGTAGACGTGTTGAATGGACCATTTTTTGCATTGACTCCCTCTAAGTAGTAGAGTGAAAAAAAAAGGGAGAAATTACAAAATATGACTGAATAGTACCTGTCTAAGATGTATAGATGTGATTGCTAACTGTATGAAATTACAGAGCATTATTTTATTGATTTTTAAGCTGGTGTAATTTTATGTCTTCAATAATTATGGATTAGCGAATAACACGTGTGCGTGCGCATGTTTTTTTTAATTTTAGGAAGAAGATGGTCACTTCATGAGACTGGTCAGTGTACTCCATGACCTGCTGATTTGTAAAACAGAATCTAGAGATAAGAGAGATGACTTACAAAGGTGCACATTGTTTGTTTGTTTGTTTCAATCTCCACTGGGTGAAAAGTAACCTTTACTTTATCTTTAATAGCTGCCATATTTTAATAACTACAAGGAGGCAGGGATCTCTTGTGATTTATGCAAGGGCCCCCAGGAAGGAGAAATGGCTTCTAATATGATTCTTAGCTTGAATATTTGGCTGGTAATTTATTTGACTCATATGGTGGTTTTACAAGAACAAAAAATTTCTGAAACCTAACTGTAGCAAAAATGATCTGTCCCTGTCCATGTGGTCAAAACCCGTCGTTATTTTTAAAACCTCTGGTAAGTCTCTTAAATGCCTTAACTTCAAACTACACCTAATGTTTTAAATCATTCGGTGTATTCCAAATACTTAAGACCTGGAAATGCTCTAGTAGGTCTGTGCTGAGCTCGCTTTCTAATAAATCAGTATTCTCCCTCAAATGAAGACTCTATGTCTTCGGTTTATTTAAGATGGACAAACCCAGAATTTATACAACAGAACTAAAACTGTTATATTTGTTACTCCAGTTAATTATTCATAAGAGTCTTTTTTCATTTTTTGAAGCTGAAATGAACTGCTTTGCATTTAAGATTAAAATTGCAAAAGAGAATAAATGCTATATAAATACCATGTAAAATGACAGTCATGACTCTAGATCCAGTTGCTTCACTGGAGCTGCAAAACAAATCTTTGGCATGGTGGTGGTGGTCGGATGAACATCCCAGTACATTTGACCCCTCTTTCTCTTCTTAGTTACATACCTATAGGCAAATACAGAGTCTGTAGAGAATTTATTTTTAAAAAAGCCAAACACAGACACTATAGTTTTGTCTATGATTTACATACACACAAGAAACTTTTTTAATTTAATATTTATTTTAAGATGTGAAAGATGTAAGAATGGTTGGAAAAATGCACAAGTGGATATCTGAACTACTTAACATGTGATCTTACACAAGTGTATCATTGTAAAACATTGATATTTTAGCAGATTTTAAGTGCTAATTCTAAGCACCAAAATATTTGAATAGGCCAGTATTGTATTTGCTCTATTCTTTATAGGTAGTTGAAATGTTTTGTTTTTGTTTCATTTCCACTCTGTGTATGGTAATACAGCAGTGATATTTAATACATTATTATTAGTTTATTGATGATCTAGTGCATTAAAACTATTAAGAAATTAAATTGTGAACAAATAAGGAATAGCTATGTTAAATTGAAACATACTAGGGGCATAGTGTGTAGGCCTGCTGTGACAGGGCTTAAGACTGGTTTCTTTTTTCTGCTAAAGATGGAAGTGCCACAGCATCACACAGTTGCACCAGGTGATGATGAATGTGGAATTCACGTACTGAAATAAACTTGAATTCGTAAATCAGGTTGAAAAGCAACTCAAGAAAAAAAAACAACACTAATATAGAATAAATTCTTAAGCGTTAGTTTGAAAGCTTTGTTTTTCATATTGTTTTTAAAATATTTTCATTATTTTTTTAAAAATTCACCTTAAAAGAAAGAAGTTGCAAAAGTTACAAAGGCAATTATCAAAGTAACATTTTATTGTTGAAAAGTTACTTATTATACATATGCATGTGTTTTTTTTTTTTTAAATCAGTTGACATGAAAATCCATTTCAGCCATACTGTTAATCTTCTGACCAACATGCCCAATGACTGCTTCGATCAGCTACTGACGCCTTTGAATGAGAGTGGAGCCGAGTCCATCGACAGCAAAGATATAGAATATGATGGGAAAAATATGGATGCTATAGCATCTCTACTGAACTTCCTCTACCGCAGACTAGATAGGGTAAGAAGTTTTTTTGTACATTAGTAATTGTTCATGCCTTTGATAATGTTATCTAAATTTTCTTTTGTTTTTGCTTGAATAATGCATTTTCATTAAAGTATTGAAAAGACAGCAGCTTTTTCATGATATGCTTATAATTTTGAATGGCAGTGTATACTGGCAGCCATAATTGTGGGCTCACCATTGAGACATCTTGTTTCATACAAAATCAATTTATTAGTGCCTATAGTTACAAGTGTATAAGAATTTTGCTTAGAAACTCCACACGTAAAATGTTATTTTTGCACAAGACAGTTTTCATTGAAATATCCTTCTTTATACTTGATAAAAATCTTATTGGTGAGTCCACAATTTTGGCCATCAATGTATATACAGAAAAAAAGACATTAGTAAAATAATGGGACAAGCTGAAAAAACATTTTAAGTATATCTCTCAAATTTGATTCTACCGGCTTGGAAACTCACAAGAAATGTCTACACATGCCAATCAGCATCCTTGGTTTTTAAAATACAAAAATTAAACAGACTGTGAGAAATAAATGCCATTTAGAAAGGTGAGACATGAATATATGTAAACGTTAAGTAAGTTTCAAGAGATTTATCCACACGTTAAACCTCCAAAACTGTATTTGTGCTTACACTTAGGGATACACACAGTATTGTCTACTTTCTGACTTTGTTAAATTCCAAAACAGTTTTTTAAAATGTACATCAGGCTAAGCCTTTTTTATGTCTACAGATTTGGGAAAACTTCATCTGTCAAACCTTTTCCACTCCCTTCAGAATCCAGTGGCTCTGACTTGATTTCCTTCCTGATGGAGTACATGATGCCTTATTGAATATGATATTAAAAGATTATTTCTTATTTGGTTATCATACAGGTGTCAAAGAGCTTGAAAGAAAATTTAACGCCTATTCTTCATTGCCTCTGTGAAACCTGTCGGACAAACAGAGCTATCAGAAAATTTTGTCGAAGCAAGGTACGTAATCTGGAGCTGTTGTTGGTAAGCAATCTTAATTGTCATTACCTCCATTCTTTTCATCAACATTTTTTTGTTTTGATATTTCAGTTTTTTGGTTTCTAGTATTCTTAATGTATCCTCTTGTCAAACTGATGTTCTGATTTTCAAGGTTTAAGGACATCTTGCAACAGTGAGCTAGGCTGGGAAAGTATGTGGGGGTTCCCGGTGATCAGGGAGCAAGTCAGTCAGGAATTACCTGCAGAACCTCCACCACACGAACCCAGAAAACCTTCCTAGAACTTCTCATTTTTAGGTGTGGAAAAAAAACCAGAGTGTCAGGGGGGAGCCCAGGTGGCCAGCTGGTGAGGACAGAGAAGAGAGGTATGGCAAACCAAGCTGGTCCTGGCTGGAATTAAAACTCGGGCCTTCAGCTATGGTTGTCCAGCAGTCTACCACTGGCTGCTCTTCTTAACATGTCAATAGTTTTTCAGTGATCAGATGAAAAACAAAAGATCAAAGCAGAGCAAAAACTTTCTCTTCCATAGTATTGTATTAAATATATGTGTGTGTGTAAGTTTTAAATAATTCAGAAATGCAGGAGTTTTTAATTAGATACCTACAAGTGAACTGCTTTGATAATCATATATTGAATATTTAAAAAAAGAAAGAAGAAAATTCTTTGTTTGTTTCTTCTCTATCCGTCAGTTATGCATAGTTTTCATCTTGAACCATACTGGTCCTTTTTTTTTTAACAGGTCCTGCCACCTCTCAGAGATGAAGTCAAGAACTTACCTGAAGAAGGAGATTCATTAAGAAACAGGTACTGAAATAAAGTTTATTTTTGTCTTTCCTTTTATCACCAAGCTCTTGTAGTGTGGAAAAATACCCATCAGATCAGTTTTTACTGGATTGTGTTTTAGAAAAACTCAATGTATGTTTCCCTTTAAGCTATCTTGTCAATCTTTCAAGGCAGAAATTCAGACATTTGCTTTCAGAAATTTACTAGCTGTTTGCTGGTTTATTATTTTTGTTAATCCTAAATTTGCAACAAAGAGAAAAATCAACTAACTGACAGCCACAGTCAAAAGATGTCATGGCACTTTATTTCCTTAGAAAATTTCTCAAACACTACAGTCACTAATTAGCCATAAAGGAAAGCAAGCAAGCAGAATAAGGACCTGTCACTCTGTTTTTGGGCTGGTTAAGTTTCACTTTATATAACAAACCTTTTTAACTGCACTTCCGTTACCTAATGATCAGTAATCACTTTGTCTCATCATAACTTACTGATCTTCTATTCCTGACATCTACATGTCCTGATAAATGTTTGTTTAACAAGTTTACACACACATACTTTCTCTCTCTCTGTCAGCCACCATAATTGTAGATCCTACAATACATAAATAAGGAGAGTAGTTTTGATGAAAGTATCTTGTGACAAAAGTTAGAAAATAAACTTTAAAACTGTCATGTCTATATACATGTAACTGTATGCACTAATAAATGGATTTATGTATGAAATGTGCTGTTTTGTTGGTGCGTCCACAATTATGGCTACATATATATACGTTTTTACTTTTAGTATGCTTTTGAAAGAAAAAAAATCTTTAATGTTTTGTATGTTTGTTGTTATGTTTTTGTTTTAGACTCTGCAAACTGTTAACATCTCCAGTGACTGAGGTGAAAGACTTGGCTGCAGACTTCCTTTTTGTCCTCTGTAAAGAAAGTGGTAAACCCCCCCCTTTTTTTTTTTAAAGAAAACAAAAGATTTTATAAAGACAAACATGTATCATCCTCTTCTACTTGGTGAACTCTGTCCTGACCTTCGAGGTCTAAGGAATACCTGTCATTAGTGAGCTAGAAGTGGGAGAGGTTTGGCTATTAGTGTTGGTGACCAAGTGAGTAGTCACCTAGACGGCTGGAAGCTCTTGAGCAGTGGTCAGGGTTCAAGCCAGTCTAGAGTTATCTGTGGAACTTCCTCCACACGTAACAGAAAACTCTTCACTTTTAGATGTGGGAGGAAACCAGAGTGCCTAAATTTGAACACACATCCATAAGTGTATTTTATGAAATCCATCGAGACAATATTTGATTTTATAGAATTTAAAATTATTTTTGTTCTATTGTTTCTTATCTCATGATTAAAGGAAATTATTTGTGGGGGAAAAAATTATGTATCTGGTATAATTCTGTTCGACCTTTTAATTTTCAAGTTGAACTTTTTTGTTGAGGTATATGTTATTTTAATAAAACATGGCACTAATTATTTGGTGTGTGATAAATTTTGAATTTAACATAGATTAGTTTGGATCTGCATATTTGCAGAAAATCATTTCAAGAGTTGTCTGTATCATGTGAGTGTTTTAAACTGAAATTGATGGTTTTTAAGCATAATTTTGTGAATTTAAAAATATTCCTATTAGTTTACTGATCATTAATCTGAAATTTTGCATTCTGATTTTAATATATGTTTTTTAAATTATAGTCTTGTAAAAAAAAAACATTTCTTTAATAAAAACTTCTTAGCAGTTAAATCAACTTGGTTGTGATACAGTAAATCTAACTAATATCAGACTAGTGGCTACAAAGAAGTGACAACTAAATGACATTAAATGACAAACAAATAACCAATCTATTAAAAGCACACAAAAAAGTAAAAATTGGATATTCTATTTCATGAATTTATTAGAATTAAAATTTTCTTTTTATTTTAGGTATTGTGGTTATTATTCTAGCTGGCTTTACCCTCCATATATTCATCAGCTTTTACTTCCCTTATATCACCAGCCTAGTATCACTGGTATTTGTGTTGATTGGCAGTATGTTTAGTTGTAATCTAAAATATGGGGTTGGTATGGATTTTCCATCACAAAACATTATATTAATGATGAAGATAGTATGTATCACAGCCTCTATGGATGAATTTGTGCTGAATAATACAGACTTTAAGAGTAGTGAGGGGCAACTGCAACCCAGATGGTATACAAAGAATTAAAGAATCCTTCCTTAATTTGTGAAATGTTAGTTACCTACAAATGAAATCTGTTGATAACTCAGCTCTTATGTGAGCAGATTTATTTCTACTGTTTGTTTTATAATGCTGTATGGCTCTACAATCTTTTACTGTTAACAGTGACTCGGATGGTAAAGTACACTGGTTATGGAAATTGTGCAGAACTGCTAGCAAACCGTGGTTTGTTGCTTGGAGGAAGAGGAAGAGGAGACTATTCTAGTGAATCAGAAGATTCAGAAACAGAAGAATATGCCCAACTTAAAGAACAGTATGTATGTGTTTTTGGTTTCTTTTATATATATGCCAATGCTGCACGGCATACTGAAAAGGTTAGTTAATTCTTCATACCCTCCGCCGTCCAGCTTGCTGCTGCAAGACGTCCTTAGACCTCGACAACAAGGTGTCAGGGTTTCCCTGAAAGTTGTTTTAAAAAAAGTGTAAGGAGGTTTAGGGCTATCACTGTATGTTCTTGCATAAAAGGGAAAGAAAAACAAATGATCATGCAATTCATCATACTGGTTATTTGTCAAAAGAAATGTGCTTTTTGCTAGTTTTGAACATTGTTGGGAGTTTTGCCTTGTTTTCTTAGATCAGTTCAAGATATAATAAGCTCTCCCCGGGTAAAGGGTTCTGTCACTGGATGCCTGTATGTGACAACACTTGCCATTAATACACATCACTACAAATAATATAGCTTACAGGCTGACTGGGAAAACCATTTGGCTTTTTAAAATACTCCTTGTGACTCTACCAGGGTTAGTTCTTGGGATTGTTTGGGTGTATAAATATTGCTAGGTAACAATCAAAAACATTAATGTCAAGAATAGACATTTAAATATGCTGACCAAAGCAGTCTTTAGACATGGTCCTGATTGTGATGGCAAGAAAAGATTATTGAGACACACTTAAAAATATCTTTGATGGATGGCCAAGGATGCCAGCCTGCTGTAGCAGAGAGCCAAGATTTCTCCCTGCTATGAATTGACTTGGATTTACAAACCTGTAGCATGGTTTTTTTCTCACTCTTCTCTACTAGTCCATTCACATGGGTTGACTCCACAGCTCTAATCGGTGCTTTCTTGTGCATGCACCAACTAGAGGACCTCCAGTAATGTTCTCAGAACTGAATATCAGCTGCCCAGCTTTATTTCAAAGCCTTCCCAAGTGTGTATCCCATTAGCCAGTCTAACCTGCAGGGATGATACCTTTCTAACTCCTGACTGGCCCAGGCGACTTTAGTCAGACAGAGCAGCCAAGAGATAGAAAGAAAAACCATTTGTTCTCAGTAGACCGGCACACCAGGCATTCTCTGTTTTGTTTGACAGTCATGTCCACTAATGATTTTGCTCGTCAAATCCTGAATAAATGTATTCTCTTTGCAATCAAATTTCTTTTATAATTTTGAACATCTATAAAGTTGCCTTTCAGACATTTATTAACTGAAGCAAGTAATTTTAGATCTTTGTAAACTGATCTAACTGCTTCTGTAAAAGGATATTGCTGAGATAATTCCCGTGTGGGTGGCGTGCGCAGTTTTCGTCTGGCGTATTCTGGGAAAGCTGCTGCTGTCTTTATTTAGCTGACAGTGCGGCATCTATGCATATACATACTACACTTTTCAGGGTCAACCCTGTGACTGGACGATGGGAGGAGGAGAAAGCCAGGCCCATGGAAGGAATGTCTGATGAGCAGAAGGAGGAAGAAGCCATGAAACTCATAAGTAGGATGAATGAACTCCAGAAGTAAAGTTTCAACTTACATCTGTTTGTTTTACTTGTTTTATACAAATGCCTTTTAAAATCCATGATAACAACAGCAACAAACTTTCTGAGATAAGGAAAACATTTAAAGAATAAAATGAATTTCTATTGGTATATTATAAATTAGTTATTTTCCATATAAATTCATTTTAAAAAATGAAAATACTATAATACCTTGAACCAAATTAATTTTTTCAGAATTTCAGTTTTCTTTGAAACTGATTGGAAGGCTCATCATCAGTAGTTGGTTGACTATTTGGATTATAGCAGCAGAGTTTTCTTCCATTGTCATTTGATTTTTGCCTTGGACCAGGTTTAGACTGAAGTGACTGGCTGCCCTTTTTTTGCAGTGGAGTGGGGGGGGCCCTCATAAAAACAGTAGTAGGAGGCAGTTTACCACCATACAAATATGCAAGGCTCATTGAGCAGCAGTTATCCGTACTTTTTCAACTGGCAAACCTCTTCAGACTGTATGAGCCCATGGACTTATTCAAGGTATATCACAAAAGGAACTTCGGCTTACATTAAACACCACCTGGCACTTCACCTGATAGTTTATCATCTCATGTTCTACTGTTTACTCATTTCATGTGGTGCTAGTTAAGGATTTGGTAGAAATAGAAATGGTGGATATAAACTTGTAAAATAGAACTTGTATTTTTTTCTCTGTTCCAGGCAAGGTATCATCCAGCCAGGTTGTGTGAGTGAAGATGGACGGCCGGTTCCTGTCTCTCACATCTTGGAACTGGCGGACAAGTTGCATGTCTCCAACCAGTCTGGCATGGATTCAGACTCAGACTGAGAGCATCCAATCAACTCTGTCATCCCTTCATTCCTGGGGGGGGTAAATCTAGGCAAGCCAATGGCAGATTTTTTCCACCTTGCCATTATTTTTTGGCTTGATGTTTTGTCTGCTAGTGAGTTGGTCGCAGCAGTCGCCACGCAGCCAAGATCTGCTGACTGACCTGCTCTCGAATGCCGGCCAGCCAGCCAGCCAGCCAGCCGGCCGGCCGGATCCAGTATTGCACTATTCTGGAATGACTGACCAACTTCTGTGGGGTGTTACCTCCCCTGTTGGTTTTCACTGCATTTCTTTTGGCTGTGATGTCCCATTTGAAGTAGTCTTTGTGTATTTCTTACTGCCCATAATATAGTAAGATAACTGTGGTACCATTTTATTTCTGGTGGTAAAAAATATTGTTTTGTTGATGGTCGGTCATTTATTTCCTTTATGTTTTGGCTTGTTGCTAACCTAGGAAAAATCTACATAAGATTTTATAAATGTATCCATTTAACTTCTGTTTGCATTTGGATTTACAGTATCCTCTACCTAGTTCTATATACAGAAGTAGGCGCTTCAGACTCATAGAGAACAGCAACATGATATTAAAGTCTAACTACAATTATGGCAGCTTAGATGTATAATCTGACAAAAACATTAATACGATTATTTAGATAAAAAGCTAAAGCAATTAGACTCAAATACATTGTTATTGATTGCAACAAAAACTTATTAAAATTAAATTTAAATTAATTTTTCCACCCTGGGTTGTACAAGATATGATATCTTCTTGACCTTTTTTTATTTACTAAATGAAAACCTTACGACTAATAGTGACTGCAGATACTGATATTAAGATTTTATTTCATAGAAGAAATTTTCAATGGTAAGTTGGTTTGATGGCAATATTTAGTAACATGACAGTAATGGTATTTTTGTTTGGAGAATTTTCTCTGAAAGTTAAAATTTTTCAGCCTGAAACAGTCAAGTTTTTCTCTGTATTTTCTTTCAAATATTTCCATTATAGGCTACACATTTTTCTCTTTGGATGAACTTCAGGTTGAATTTCCACACTCAAAAAAAAGGTTCTCAAATTTCAGAATTGATGATTTTGCAGCTACTTAAAAATAACAATAATAAAATTACTAGCACAGCAGATAAATATTTGCTTACCTTTGGTGATAAAAACTGTATGGCTTATAGTGATACAGTCTGCATCTGAGAAACAGCATGCCTACATAAATAAATAAATAGATAGTGCAGTAGCTGTTTTGTGGTGTAAAACATTTTACGAAGGTCCATCTTATCCTAAAATATGACAACCATATGCCAAAGTGATGGCGGCTGCATTTACCTCAGTCAGTTTAATTCTAAAACCCTGACAAACTGCAGTTTGGGTAGGTGTTTGAGGTAACTGTAACACACTTCTGATGTATGAGAATTCACATGATGCTAAAAAGACAGACCCTGTTTGTTCTGATGAGAGTATACATTGCAAACATTTGTATTTGACCACTGTAATGAAAATCACTGCTGTGTATTTAGGAATCCGAATATTTGCCCCATTCTGTTGTCTATCTTTTTCTTTAATTTTCTGTGAGAGTAAAAAATCAATACAGGTTATTGGCGAAGTGTTTTAGTGTCGAAGACGAGGAAGCCAACCAGATAAATGTGATGATGTACAGCAAAGTCATGAGTCGAAGTCAAAGGCCTGCTCTATTTCTAAGTTAAAAGTCACATCTTTATTCCTTTCTCTAAAATTAGATTTTCCAGAACAAGCTACAAAAATGTTATTTTCTCGCTGACTGACAAAAAGGTAGGGCTGCTCTATGTAACCACCTTGTACTATCTATATTTATGCAGCTTTTTAGAAATATTTTTTATTCTATATCTGAAAAAGCATTTATGAATGTTTGGTAATTTTAGATGATGACACTGTTATTTTTTGTGAATGTGTGTGTTTGTGTTCCTTTTTCTAGGATTTTCTGGTTTAATTGAAGGATAATTACAGAGAAAATATCATTAATTCTTTCAGTCCCAGTTTGACTCTTAGAGAATTAAAATAATAATAATAATGGTTATTTATAGGGGTATTAAGTATGCATGAAAAAGGAAAAAGAATTTTTTAACTTGAGAATTGTCTGTGGATCTAAGAAAATATTGGAATTGTATTGTAGGAAGTCATCTATGCATATTGAATTTTCTGACTGAAATTTTGCATTTTTTTTAAAATTTTAATAACTTTTATATAGAATTTTTTTCATCACAGACAATAATTGTAATGTAGTTTTGTTTTGACTGTACTCAGATAAACATAACAGAAATCCTCAGATTGTGTTAATATTTTCAGGAAAATCAGACTGAGCCAAGAGTAACCCTCACGACAAACATCATCTAAAGTGGCAGAATTAGAAAACAACAAGAGGCAGAATTATCCAGGTTATTTAGTTTCATCTTCTATGTAACATTTCAGAGAAATTATTTAAAAAATAGTGCGGTGTCATTAGCCAGGGCATTTAAACTACCAAGGGAGAAACAACGAATTTGGTAAAACCCAAATGATTTTAGCAGCTAATTCCTTTAACCCTTTCAATCTGGAGCCAGTATTTAGTTTGAAATACTTTGATCAGTCACCAGACCGATTCTTCCATTAGTCTCTGAATCATGCACACTTGTATTTTTAGTAATAGTTTAAAATACCAAGAGCTAAGATGGAAATTGACTTTTTTAATACATGTGCATGTGAAGAGGAGGTTGAAACAGTTTCTGCCTTCTTTTATTTGCTGAGCTAACAAAAATGAAATTCATCATATGATTACTAATAACACCAGCTATTACCAATTCTTTCTTTCTTTTTTTTAGCATAATAATGCAGGGTGTTTGAGCATTTCCTGTCACCTTCGTAGTAGTAACTGGACTAACTAATGAGTCTCCGTTTCAGTAACCCGTTGCTAAGAAAGACTTTTGGAGAGTGATGAGGTTCATTTTGTAGCGTTTCTTTTTTTAAAAAATTTTCTGACAGACCCAGTGGTGCAGCAGGCTGAAGCACTGGTCGGACACCACGTAAATTATTAAGCAGCCAGGTCACAGATTGAGGGCCAGCTCAAGTTACTGATATAATACAAAAAAAAAAAAAACAATAGAAATGCCAACTTACAAAAGATCTTGAGACTGGATAGCAAAAGGAAAGGGTGGTGCAGAAATGTTGGTTCATTAGTTACTCAGGTGATGCTTAAACTAATCTACTATCTGTTGCTCTCTATGAATGGGAATAGTGTTTAACAGTAGATGTAAACTTTCCCTTCTGTGTGTAAGCTTAACTCTTTACTTGTTTTGGTGCCTTTCTGTATGTTCTTGTTAGGTTAACAACTGCAGAGTTTTCCACCTCTACATGATTCTTGTCATGATGAGAGACAAGAACGCATGGCTGTTGTTTTACATTAGCAAGATGTGTATTTAATGTTAAAATAACATTTAGTCACTGAAATAGAGCCTCATATTGTAAAAAGTCAAACTGTTTGTATGTGATAATGTAATAAGCGGGAATAAAATGCCAAAAACACTACTACTACAGGGTTTTTTTTTTTTTTAACTTTAAAACATATTCTTGTTTCCCTTGCCTCCTTCCAAATCTGGAATCTGTTAATAATTGATGTTTACCAAGCTTTTTCCATATCCGCTCCAAGTAAGACTGTAGTTTCTGTAGGTAAACAGTCATTCATCCCTGAATATTTCAAGATACTGTAATAAAACTAGTTAGTTGGCCTTTCTTTGTCCATTCATGTCTTTAATACACAGTACAGGTGTGGAATCCTCATTTAAGGAAGGACATCAAGATACTATAATGGGTTCAGCATAGGGTTTTCAAGAATTTTACATGGATTTTAAAATGCTTAAACAAACTCCACCTAATTTAGCGTGTAGACATTTGAGAGATGATATTAAGGATTTTTGAAAATAGGGAAATCAGATTTCCTCAAATCTCCAAGCTTGAAGATACTAAGGAATGATGTGTGAACATCTTACATGGTTAGGATGCAGCTATTATCACAGGTTTGTAAATGAACAAACAAGGTCAGCCAGAAGTGGTATTAATATTGGTAATAAACCAATTTAAAAACCACATCAACAGACATTTCTTTACCCTTGGAGGGGCTTTTTTTTTTATATGGTGATTACTTTCTGGTGTTTGAATTAAGCTAAATATATAATTTAGAAAAAAAATATACTTTGTAAGACGGGTGTTTTAACTTTGCAATATTTCCATCAAACTTTAATGTAGTCTGGATCCTAAGATTTCAGAGTAAAACCTGATTCCCATTACACTTTTTTTTGCTTGTTCCTCGTACTAAATAATATATTTTTTCTAGACAAAAATGACTTACCTATGTTCATTAAACAGTACATCTCTGGAGAGTGAGAGATCACAATGGCATTGGCGAAGTCTACACAAAAAAAAAATAATGTCAAGTTTTCATCAGTAGGTTAACTTCCACTCTTTCTCATGAAAATAACAAGCATATGAACCATATATCTTAGGAAACGGCATGGATGTGACAGGTGTCTGCATTTCCTCTGGAAGACAAAATTGTGCATTTTATCTTGCCATTCTGATTCCTTTAGTACGGAGAGGCCCTCTCAGAATGAACACAGAAACTTGAACAGCTCTGCATTTCTTCTTACAAATTCAAAATTTGCTTTGGCTAACTCCTCTAACTTGTCTGAAAAGCTGCTGAGAAATGTAAAGCAGGCAGTAATTATTGGGCTGTTTCTCAGATTCAGAGGTACATGTATATATTTCTCAACATTACAGGTGATGTGGCAGTCTCATATTTACTTAAGCAATTTCCAGAATAACAAAAACGCGGCTTTCCTAAAAAAAAAAAAAAAAAAAACTGAACTGCATGTTTTGAAACTTGAGAGAAGTAAAAGCCTAGAATAATAATACCGAGATAAAAAAAATGTGATGGTTAAGCAGGTGCTAACTCAACACCCCTAGCAACCCTTAGCGGAGTTGCTGAAGCCCAACACAGCACTTGTGCTGTTTCTCAGGCAATACTAGAGCTATTAACCAGTAGGTCACCAGCTGCCCCAGCTTAATGCATTAAGGGAGGTTTTTTGACACTCGACAATAGCATTTTATAACCAATAATACAACTTTTAAGCCACATGTTGCATTCCACGGCTGGTTCAATACTTGCTTTTAAAACACTGATTATTCAAAACAAGAGTCCTCAGAAGTTCTGATTCTGAATATATAGGAAATTCTGTAAAAGGTGTGTATGTGGAGCAATTATTTCTGCCTTTTCACATCATTCTTATAAAAAAATTTTTTTATAGTTTAAAATATATTAGACTATTTACTTACTTTATGGAATTTCTAATCTTCCTGACATACATATTGGTGTAATATGTTGTTTTACACTTGAAGATATATGCAGCGGGTAAAGATGGTTTTGATGGGACAATAAAAGGGGCTACGAAATGTGTCATAGCTATCTGGTCTGCATGTCGTTTATATTTCTTTGAAAGATACATGTTTTAAGTAAAGATTAAAACTACTGTGTTCTGGTGTCTGAAATATTAATTAGTTTTTAACTTTGTTATTGCCTACTGTGAATTATATCAGTCTTTAGATTTATAATAAAGAACTTTCTTTTATTGTACGTTTTGTTGATTTACAGTGCTGCCCTAACTGGCTGAATGGCTGTGTTTGACAAAGTGTACTTAGAGTAACATCAGCCTGAGAGAATGGGTCAGGGCAGGAAGGCTAACCAATGCTGTCAGGGTTGGAGTCCTTCCCATTAATCACAGCATGCTTTAATGTGAACGAAAGTTGAAGGAAAGTTGAAACTTTCGTTATTTTTACTGAACCCAGATGCTGCCTTTCAGAATTTTGCAAGATATGACTTTTAACCACTGAACAAACATTCATTTAGGAGGAAGCAGAAAGTCATCAGGGTCATTTTAAAATGAATTAATATTATCCAGGTTAACTACGCGAGCCTATAATTTACTATATTTTATTGTCAAAAGAATATTTCTGATAAATTATCATATTGAAATGTAAGCTAATTTGTAATTATAACCACTAGTATTAGTAACTGCAATTGAAACAAATTACTATTTAGATTTTAGTTTTATCAAATATTTCTTTTTTATACTTTGGAGAAGCCCCCCCCACCTCTTTTCAGCTCTTTGAACCTACAGCACTCAAAGTTGCTTTGGTCTTTTTCACAGGAACAAGAGTTATTGTGTTGCCCACCCATATTTGAAATATACTGAAATTAAATGTTTTTAGTTATGGAGTAGATAAAGTGTATTTATTAACAGACCTTTGTACTCCTTTAGATTTTGTTTTAACTGTACTCTAGCCATCAGCTAAGATAGTGGAAAAACCATCCATCCAACTTTATTTTCATCTTTATTAAATAAATAAATGTTACAGTTGGATATAAAGTCATCCTGCAATATGAAGATTTTCACAAATAAAGCAATTGTTCAATTTTATCTTCGATAAATGAACACTGATATAAAAAAATGACATAAGAAGTGTACTTTGTGGCTGATGAAGGTAGTAAAATATTACCAGAGTTTTAGTCCATTTGCAACTGGCTATCAAGCATTTCCTTGCTTTTGTCGTTTCCAGAATCTCTTTACATCATCATGTCCACTTCGGGTCACTACCATGACCCGTTTAACTGGATTATCCCATGTAAGAACACCCAGATCCTTCAAAATCAAATTGTGAGAACAAAACTGCTTTAACTGGAAAGGGCTCAAAATTTACGATCAAAATCAAAACTGAACAGCACTAGTTCACTAACCATTCCCAAATACCAACAGGAGAGGGGACAAACCCAGCCACTTTATCCACAATACATGACGAGATTTTAATCTGCAGACTTTTTAGAATTATCTGTTCTTTTGTGGAGACCAGAGTATGGTTAACTTTTAAGCTCCACAATTACTAATTTAGTTGTTAGAAAACAGCTGTGGGCCCCAACTGAACCTTTGGCTGATTGAAATTAGGACATTCCATAAAGAAACCATACATAATAAAGAATACATCACATCTTACCCTGGCATAATCTCTAAGCAATTCAAAGTCATTCTGGGACAAAAACTGGTTGTACAGAACACCATCCGTAAACCTGAACCTGTCCCCTTCCAGTTCCCACAAATGTACCTGGTCAGTGATAGTTGCAGGAATGACTGGGCTCTGTGAAAAACAAAACAAAACAGTATGCCATGCGCAGCAGTTTTGCTTTATAACACCATCTAAGTTTAGATTAAAATGACAAAAATGTTTCCAAATCTTCATCTGTCTAAAGGTATTTTTAAGGACATTTAAATGAGATTCAGTTTAACATTCTGAACACTGTTGAAGAAGACCATAGTTCACCAAATGGAAATATTTCACATTCATCATATAATAGGTGTGTGTGCAGATTTTTTCCCATTGTTCATTCATTCTAGATCAAATAAGATTAGTTATTTAATAAAAGCTGTAGCATTGATCTGTAAACTTCAATTTACAACACTCAGTCACTCTTCTGCAACCATGTTTCCCAGTTTAAAGGGTAATCTTGAGTTTAAAAAATGAATTTTTATAGGTAACATTTCTTAGCTTTTAAATGTCTACTCAATACATGATTTATAGGTGATTATTCAGCTGATAAAGTGGAACAGAAACAAGAACAAAAGTGGAGGAAGCGTGGATTCAGTAGTACCATGTCTGTCTGTATTTTCTAGAGTATGTTACTTTAAGATATTTATTGCACCCATAACTTTCTTGTTTTTCATTCAAAAGTGGTTTGGCCAAGGCATGTCAAATGCAATTTTATATGAGAATTTTGTTGTTTTGGGTGAATGTGTCACATTTTGCGATATGCAAAATTTTAAAAATTAAGAAAATGCTTAAATAAAACAAATTAAAAATATACAAAATTCCCATGAAACCAACCACAGAAACAAAAGGTAGTGAGTGTAGATCAAGTATCATATTACTCTTAAGTTGGCCTGAAATGGCAGAAAAACTCTTAAGAAGAATGTGGGAATGCTGTTACTCTTATCAAGAAATGGAACATTTTCATTCTTTTTAATCATGCATGCTGATATTCTAATTTACAGTCATGTAACAAGTTTGATCTATGATGCAACTTGAAGACACCATAAACCCTGAACTGATATCTCAAACTTTGTCAGACGTAGAATGTCAGAAAAACATGCACAAAATTGCGATAATATTAATTAAAGAAACTTGTACCTTTTCTAGCATTACTGGATGGGCATGACTTCTCAGGAAGTTGATAATCTGAAAAATAAATTCATCTTTTGCAAAATGCATGTAAATGAGGGATGAAAGCATTTACTAAACTCAGGACAAATGGCTCATTAATATTCATGAGCTTGAAAGTATCATAGACAGTGATGTGATGCAACAGTGTTATGGAGGATCTGACATTGTTCTGACTGTTTGAAAGTCTGGCTAACTACCAGAGTTTATCTAGCCTCGTCTTATACTCCAAATCAACTTTTCTATGAATAAAGGCAAGAAATGTGGAAAAACTAGCCAATTAGATTTATACTCCACGTCAACTTATACACAAAAATTGTGGTATATATTATCATATAATTTAGCCCTAGACCTGCCTGCAGTGCAATGAAAATGAGAAATAACCAGGAAAATACCTCTGACATCATAAGAGTCTCGGCTTGGGCAAAATGAATTTCCTATTTTTTTCATCGGTTAAAAACTACCATTTGTAATATGGTGCTGTCCAAAGTTGATATATTGACATCCAGCACTGTGCGCAATGCACTTTGGGAATCACTTTATTGACAACTGGCATTCTAAGCAATTGCTGCTGAGAATCAATATAGTGAGCACCAGCAGGGCTAGAGTTAAGGAAAGTAGCACTCCCAAACATTATGGGCAATGCTAACTAAAATATGAAAATATCAGGTTAGGTGTAGTAAGTTTAAGATGTAATATACCATACTGTAAAAAAACATCTAAGTAACAAAGAAAATAAAAACAGAAATCATGTTTTGATAACTATGTAAATATTTTACTTATTCCCATTGTAATGGAATCTTCTCTTTTTATCTTGAGATAAGTGTAAACTTCACTGAGCATAATACTGTGGCCGCTACACCTGCTTCATAACAAAGAGGGATAATCTAAAGCACTAGTTACCTGTTCTGCTGTGATCCCACTAGCCAGGGCTGCTCTCACGCTGTCCCGGCTAATATTGGCGACGTACATGTTTGGAAATCTAAACAAACAACATTATTTGTTAGGGTAACCAACCAAGTACACAAATGTTAGTTATTACAAAAATCATTTCAAATGCTCTTGAAAAAAATCACAAACAGTACAGCCCTAAGAAACAGAACTTAGGGCTCTAATTTTACATGGAAATGCTGACATTTTTAGTTCGTTTATTGACTTCCTGATTTAGCCCAGCTATTTGGTTCGTGTAGGTAAAATTGAAGTACAAACAGTAACATAAAACACACCCCTCCACAGTGTTTTCCATCAAACCTTCCCCCCATAATTAGTTGGAGTCTCAATTTCATTATCAGCTGTCACATTCTGCCACACAATTTGTTTGTTCCCATTTGTGGGGTGTAACAACATGTAATGTTGGTAGTGTCCATAGTACCAAATTAAAATTTGAAAACAAGTAGCACAAGCAATTCAAAATTTACAATTTGATTTTCAAAAATGGAATATAGTTTTATTTTTCCTTCTCATCACTGCTGCTTTGTTTTACAAATTTTTTTCTTTTAAGCTTTCTGCTCTCTTTACCATATCTGATGGCAAAGATTAGCTAGTCTAAGAATTTACCAAAACCTAACATAGTCTATAGATTTAAGATATCACTTATCCTCGTTAAGCAGTAAACGTTCTGCTGTGTCCGAGAATGTCCGCTTGGTATAATCTTTAATGTATTTCTAACACAGCCTTGTTTAGGGCAGGGTGTCATGGAAAAATGAAATTTTATGAACATTCGTTCAAGAAAAAGGGTCTTTAATTTAAAATCTAAAATTAATCTGTTCCTCCTGGCTATAAGTAAACATCTGTGGACCATAAAATTATCAACAACAAAATATTTAAAAACCATAACACTTTTTCTGCTTAGAACAGAATTTCTTTGCCAAATAAGAGAATGGAAGAAATGACTTAAATGGGAGCAGTTCCCCCACCTGAATCAAAACAGGGGAAATGTTACACACATTAATATTATTATCGATATATAAAATACATCAGCAAGAAACCTGCTTGTTCATAGATAATAATTTTACTTACCGATATAACATATCACAGAATAATGCCAGAAGAGCCACTTGAAGTGGAGAATCTAAAATTTAAAAAAGGACAAAAGGGTTTAAGCACATTTGAAAACATATACAGTAAAACTGATTTGTACAGATAGCTAAAGGACCATAAGCATAAGTCATAATTGCAAATAAAGATCAGTATGAAACTGATCAGAATATCTCGACACACAGACGATAACCAGGAAATATTTTGCTGATTTTTTTTAACATATGAAATAATTTCAACCAGTCAAAGCTGTTACACCCCTTTTATAGTGGCAGTATGAATACTGATACAAAATAATTAACAATTTTAGGTAACTCGATTTTACATGAGTAAAAGAGCAGACAGTTTGCAAGGTGGTACACAAAATGCACCCACCTGACCAAAATTATTTAAAAAACAACATAATAAGTAATAGAATTACTCGAATAACAAAAATTACTTAGCACACAGTTCAATAATTTAAATAAAAAGGAAATATGTCCAGAAAGTAAGAAATGTAGAGTAAAATCACTTCCAGGAAGTGATCACTCACTGCTGCAGCCACTGTCTGTTCACATCGTCAGTGAAACATCCCATCCTGCACATGGGAATGCTACAAAGCTGGCAGTAGAGTTGAGTCACCACTCTGCAACCAAAAGGGGTTTTGTGGCCACTCCTAGAACACAGCACGTCTTCTCCCCCTCTCCAATCCTTGCCAGGATGTGATAGCTTTGGTTGTCAGGGTGCAACTAACTGTCACTTTTTCTCCTGGTAGGCTTCAGTTTCCTGGAGCAAAAGCCACCACTCAGAACTTCCTCAATGTCCAGCCTGAAGTCTTAGTGGGTTGTAGCCATATTAAGGTTTAATTCTGAACAACCAGTCTTTGTTACAATCATCAGAGGCAGGCGCCCGGATTGTTGCAGAGGTGCCAATACTGATTCAATCTCTTGAATCGAATCCCTTTAGAGTCATAACCTTTGATGCCGCAGCCACATTCAGTCTGTAATCCATACTCCAAAAATTAATGATGGATAAAACATAATGAAAGACCATGGTAATGTTTACCACTCTGAAAGCCTTCACCTCCTCGATAGTGGTGTCCATCCAATTGTTGTCTCATGTGGCTGCCTCCCTCTGCATTTGCATAGCACATTGGGTGGTCTCCCCTGCCATAGAGTGAAAAAAATTTGAACTCCACTCACCATCTTCCTCTTGGTCATTGTCAGATCAGCTGAATGATGAGAGATCCAAGATATACACACTTAAAACCTCTGTGTCATCAGAAGGAAATGATTCAGTATCAGAATGCATATTGTAGATGAAAGATCACTACAACAGAGTCACACAGGTAGGTGCACGTTTGCAGCAAAAAAAGTGATAAAAATAGAATTGATAACATGAACCAGTATCCGCCTGTGTGCGCTAGCTATAGTATAATGCAAAAGCAATCATCAAATGACATTTTAAAGACTGTTCAAAAGCAGCCAACTTGCCCAGAAAAGGAATAAACCAGCCAGCCTGCTGATCATCATCTGATTTAAACAGGGTTCATCCACAAATAAATCTAGAGCAGTTTTAATTTCATGCATTAAGTAGCTGTTAAAAACATTAAAAGTGCTTCTATTTCCTACCTGTATAGGCATATATCCTGTAGTTTGTCTCAATCACGATATAACCTGACCTTTGTGTGTGTGTGTTAACTGTTGACAATCCAGAGGCCAAATTGATTGCCAGTTGAGTTGGATAATATCTTTGAGACTTCCTCTACAAAAAGATAACTTCTATTTAATTTTCTTTTCTTTTCAGATAGCTTAAAGCTAACTGACATCCATCTAATTCTCTCACAAATAGAAAAGTAAAACTGTTCAGTAGAAACCATTTATTTTGGTCAAAGCTACTGGGTATCAGTTCGGCTTGATTCTGACTCGTGAATGTTCATCCCTTACCTTTCTCTGATAAACCAACCCAAATTCCCGAAGATGCTGTAACACTTTCAGCTGAGATTCTGTCATGCCCTCTGTTGCATAATCCTGCAAAAGAAACCATTTTTTTGAAAATACAAGAGCCACACTGGAACAGGCAAATTCAAAAATCTCCACCCCAACCCTGAAATTAAATTTTAAAACTAAACTAATATTGTAGAACTTATGCTTTACATAATCCACTTACAGCAGTTCTCAATTTAAAAAGCTTTAAAGTTTCTACTAACTTCCAAGCATCATTTATACTTAATTGCACAAATTTATTTCTACTGAATAAAAAAAGAATGTTGAAAATAATAGATAATAATGCCTTGTGGATATGATGAAAAATAAGTATTTAAACAATCCAATTTACTCTTTTTTATAAAGTAAAAAAAACAACAACATACTAAGTCATAGAATTACTTGAGTAGCATAAATGACTAAGCACAAAGTTCAGTAATTGTACCTAGGGGGTATGTTTAATTTAACCATATGTTTTTTACATTCTTTGTTAAACAAAATTTAGGTTTCCAAGCTTTTGTAAAGATATTTTTGTTTATGAAATAAATTAGTAATGAACTAGCATTTTGATGGGCAGTGTAGCAGTATGGTGGCAGACTACTGGACTACTGAAGCTGAGGTCCAAGTTAGAATCCCAGTCAGGACCAGCTCAGTTTAGTATACCTCCCAAGCATGGTTTCTTCTTGCTCTTCCTCACCAGCCAGCCACATTGGTTTCCCCTGGGCTCCCTGGTTTCCTCCTATATCTGAAAAAATGAAGAGTACTAATAGGGATTTTCGGGGTACATCTGGTGGTTTTGCTGTTAATTCTTGACTGGCTCACATCTCCACCACCACCACCACTCAAGAGCCCTCAACTGCGCCCAGATAACCTTCTCTACCACAACCTTCCCCTTCTAGTCCACTTCTGTGAGACATTCCCAAGACACAAGTCTGAAAAGCAAGCAACTTAATTATTTTATAATGCACTTTGTGGAGATCTGAACATTTCTTTTGAAGCGAAGCACAAGAGACCAGTGGTAGTTGTTCGTGGTAGTAATGTGAACCTGTTTAAAAAAGTAATTTTTTAAAGATTTTTTTCTAACCCTCTTGAGTAAGCCACAGGCTTCCTGCCTCCTTGTAAGAATGAAACTAAACTTTTGTTTACCTGTGTCAGATAGATAAGCTAGCTTTATTGAGAACTAAAATGTTCAAGTATTTCAGTGTGGGTATACAATACGGAATAGACTGAGAATAATGAATCACCTCTAATTAAGTGCCCACTTAGTTAGTTAATTACTTGGTCTTCTAAGTTATTCTTGTTGTGCACCATAACAAGGTGACACTCACAATTTTTTTCCTTGCAACACAATCACATTTTTATTTCACATTATCTAATCACCAAACTTAGTAACTGTGTATTTGATGTTATGTAATATTCATATGATATCAAAGCAGTAATATTCTTAGAGTATTTGAAATTGTCTAAGCTAAAATATCTTACCTTTCCCAAGATAGAAAAGCTCAGTTGAAAGAGAAATGATAAGGACTCCACTAATTCCATGCCACGACTCTGAAATTAAAAATCAAAAGTCCAAGCCCAGATAATCAGAATTCATGTATTTATATTACTTAAAGTATGTCTGCCATATAACACTAAAAAAATTATTTTTAAAGCAGAAGAACATTAACATGGATGCCTTTAAGTAGTAGTTTTTACAAGGTTAACTGTATTACTTAAGGTACTTCAGAAAGAACTGTGGTAAAATAGACTATTTAATGTAACCTCAAAACTCACCTCCAGTGTGTCCAAATACTGTAACATGAAATACCACACCTGCGAAGCGGTATCCATCAACAAAAACTGAAAACCAGATGGACTTATTGCTGGCTTATGGTCCACAGATTCTCTATAAAGAGAAGTCACATTAATTGTCATTATTGTAGACAACAAATGAAATTGAAATTTTCAAAATTCTTTATTTAATAAAGAAAAGTAATATCTGAGAGAAATAAAAATAGTTTCTTAAAAACCTGTTAGTTACTGAACTTGTAGAAACAATTAAAGTTCAGTAAGAATATCTACTAGCTTTAGCGAGTGCAAACTCTGCCATCAAAGATGTTCCTAGTTAGCTTCAAAATTGCTTTTCTTTTTTTATTATATAATTGCCATTTTTTGTTTTGCTTTTCTTTGTGTGTGTGTGTGTGTGTGTGTGTGTGTGTGCGTGCGTGCGTGCACGTGTGTGAGAGAGAGAGAGAGAATTTTAAAATTTTAATCCAAACTCAAAAACTTGAACACCTCTGTACACAGTTTATTCAAAGCTCCTAGGTTTGACTATTTGTTTATTATTATGACTGAAAAAAAAAAAAAAAAACGATTCAGTACCTTAACAGTAACAACATTAATAAAGCATGTTGTTAAGCAGACAGTTACAATTTTTTTAAGTGTCTTAATGCCATAAAGGAAAATATCTTCTTTGTTTGCCAGTGCCAGAAGCAACACATAAAATGGAAACTCAGTTGGGCTCCATTTTCATGACCAGTTGCCATGAAGAAGTGCAGCAGACAAGACTGCTAGAACCCTTCATTTTTTAGATTTGGGAGGAAATCTGGCAAAGAAGAGCACAAAGAAATTTTTCCAGGCAGGTATACAAACCAAACTGTTCCCTGCAGGAAATGAACTCAAGACTCCTCTTGACTTTAGAATTCTGGTAGTCTATCCACTGAACTATCATGCTACCCATAAAGAAATACATGCTAATTTGAAAAATCTTGTAACAAATATTGCATTCTAATTACTGGAAAACTTAGCAACAAAAATATAAGAAAAAAAAAAGTATTTCAATTTTACTATAAAAAAATAATCATGGTAGTGTTCAACATGCAATAAAAATATCAGTACAAAAATCATTAAAAAATAAAATTACTTAAATGTCATCTTACTATACCAACTCTCAGAGTACCTCTGATAATAATTTACCTATAGCATTAATTTAAGAAAATTTCAGTATTCTTAATATTTTTCAAAGCACATTTAAGTAATACCAGAGCTCTCCTTTCAAGATGATCACAAATAACATGTATGTAATTGTGTAGTGAAGAATGATATTCATGGGTTCTGATGTGACTATTTTTCTTTTCTCATTTCAAAAGAGCTAAAAAACAAAATGATGCCCTCCAAATTACTGATATGAGAACATTTAAATAAATTATTTTTGTGCAACAACTTTAGCATTAAAACAGAAATATATTAGAATTGGGTGGACTTCAGTAACCCTTCAACTCTTTCTTACTCTGCTTAACAGGAGTTACTTTATAGTAGGTAACGCTATAGTGTACATACCCCTTCATCAAACCAGAATGAAGCAGCACTCCCTTGATGTCTCGACTGACCCCATCAGCACCTTCTGAGGAGCCAACCATGAAGTGAAGAACACACTGAAAACAACAACAATAACAGTTCCTGAAGTACACAGTTAGAGAACTTTGGTACTTCCTTTTACTCACCAACCAATCACAAAACTATCCCCTATAACTCAGTGATGTGTAAAATTGTTTTGCCAGTACCAAAACATGAAATTTTTTTAAACTTTTTTCCTCACAAATTTATTAACATGCACAATAAAAAAAAAAAAAAACATTTTAAGAGTGTCATTATCTTTAGCGTTAAATGACTGATAGTTTTAGTATAAAACCATAAATCGTTAATACCTCCCATCGTTCTAATGCATAATTATCCAAAAACTGTATATCCTTGGCATGTTTGTCAGGAGGTAATGGCCCACCACCAGTCCATGGAACACCACTGGAAGACATCAAAATAGTGGTATAATTTCATATATATACACCCTTCTAACCAGTTTATTAGTGAAATATAAATGATTCATTAACTGCATAGTCTGTATTTTGTTTTAAACCTTATTTATGCACTTATTAATTAACATTTTCTCTTAGTTAACTGCAGAATTTACACATTAAGAAAAACCGTTGTATCTTAACAGCAGATAAGTTCCTTTAATTTTGTGTAATTTTCAATTCCATGATTTCTACTCTATCAGTATAGACCATGATTCTGTAACAAATACAGATAATCCACAAAAATTGGCCTACACTCTTTTTACATGATATATGTTGTTGATGATAAATAAATAGATGCCAAACAAACAGTAGAAGATTAGTTTGCTTCTATTTTAGGTATTTTCCATTCAAAATCAAGCATCAACGAGTGAGATTTCTGTTTTAAAGGCACTGAATGATGACACACAAAGTGTCTCACCTGTATCAATTATTCTGATTGGACAGAACTTAGCAAAATGATGCAGTGAGGCTTGCCTGTATTATGGGGTGATTTGAAATAAATAAAATAGTTATTGCTATAGACTTTTTTTAAGTTTAAACAATTCACTCTCAATAGGAAGTTGCATTTTGGAATTAAAAAAATTATTAAATGGATGTGAAAAACACACACACACACACACAGACAGACAGACAGAGAGAGAGAGAGACAGACAGAATTGAATAATTATAGAAACACAGAATATGTACAAATAATAAATTGCATCGGAAAGACATAATACACAAACAATGCATTATTACAAGAAAAATACACAAAAACAAAATGAATACGTTGCACAACGAATTAGAATTTAGTAAGCCCTTTATTTTATATAACGCATGACACCTTATTTTCATACTCCCATACAGGTTATCAATGTATGACTGGTGGAATGTTGTTCAAAATATACTATAACACTTTCCACAATTCATCCAAGATTTTTGGTTGCTGTTTGACTTTCTCAGTAACCATATATCCTCGATGATGTTCATATCAGTACTTTGTGCGGCCCAAGGCATCTTTGTGAGTGGTCCATCAGCCTCTTTACATTCCAGATAGTTTTTCACCACACTGGCTGTATGCTTGGGGCTGTTGTCATGTTTGAAGATGAGCCCCCACCTATTGAGATGTCTTCATGAGGGAATGGCATGATGGATAAGAATCTGTTTGTACCCTTTTGACAGTCAGTATGTCTTCAATTTTATGCAAATCTCTGACACCCTTGGCTGTTACACAGCCTAGCATTGATCCATCCCCATGCTTCACTGTAGCTGTCATACATTGACAGTTATACACAGGTCTGCCTTCAAATAAACTATCGTTGATTATTGCCAGACAGCTCAAACTTCTATATTTGGTCATCCAATCATTTCATTTCTGGTGCCCATGCCTTGCTGTTTGTTGCCTCTCCTCAGCAAAGGTTTTTTGTCAGCTTTCTCAAAGAAACATTAATATCCATATTTTCAGCTAGGTCATTGGCAGGATCTCTACTGGCTCATTGTCTATCATGCAGAGAACATATCTAAGGAACTTAACATCACTTTTGAGAGTTTGGGCTTTCTTCCTTGACCACATCTACTGTCAACAATATGAGTTTTTCCTATCCCCTTCAGAGTCTGCTTACAGCTCTTTTTAAAACATGAAGTCTGGCTGCAATTGCTGCTGTGAAAGGAGTAGCCTTCAATAGCTAAAACTTTGATTTCTATACACTTGACTTTTCCTTTCCAGGAACCATAATATTCACCATGCTACAATGCCTATACTTTTACAGTCCTGCAGGTTTGGCACTTTCTGATTGCTTGCAATGACAACCAATCACAGAGCACTATATCAACACATGACTACTATGAAGCATCTCATTTTTACACACAAGATACGAGTCTATCACATGTTATTTGCATTTTATACCCAAATTTCCATTTGTTTCTATAATTACTTCCAATATTGTATACTTATTTTTCATTCATGATTTTGTAAGTATAATTCTGCAAAATATCTTTAATGCTATTGCATCACTGAATAATCTAAGCAATAAAATAAAAGAATAAACTATGAAGAAAACAAAGCATCACATGTGAACAAGTACAAACAGATATTATGCCAAAGCACAAGAAAATTTCTCACCTTCCTAACAATGCTACTTTATATTTTTCGAAAAGTCTGATTCAAAATGTATCCCAAGATTCCTCTGGTTTTGTCTGTTCGTGCCATACTCGCAGATCTGAGAGAGCTTTTAAAGCCACTTTGTGTTCACATGACAAAAACAAAAACATTTTTTACAGTGTTTTTCTTTTTCTTGCCACTATTATATTCACTTATAAAGTTAAAATTAATTTAACTAAAAGATATTAAGGTTAAACAAAAACTAGAAAACAGATGATGATTAGACAGGGCATAATTTAAATAAGAAAGAAAAAAATTCTTGGACAATGTTTTTTTTTTTTTTTCAACTGAAAAACTCAATGAAAAAAGCACAGTTCTAAACTGGAATTACAGTGCTATATGCTGGATGAATGTAAGAAAGTATCTAAACCATAAATAATGGAGAGAAATTTTAATTATCTATAATCCTTAAGCGAGAGTCCATATAAAACCTGGCCAAAATCTTGAAATCATCAAGGTGAACTTATGTCCTGTAAGTGTCACAGAGCTTAGTAAGGCTGAGTCCTCAGACCCTATCAGGTAGGATTGGAATAGTTTGTATTAGGTCATTAAAAAAATTATGTCAGTTTTTATATTATGTTAATTTGGGGATCATTTTTTGCATGCTTGTGAAGATGTATGTAGATAAGTTATATATAGTTTTTGTAGCACGTGGCGTGCTTTGGCATACATTACGCACAAACTACCTTTTTAAAAATCATAAAATAGATATTTGTTTCAGGGTTCTGAGTGAAGCATGGATAGAAAAATCTTTCATTCTATTTGGATTCATGAGTTCAAACTAGGCCACAAAGCAAGCAAGGCAACTCATAAGTGAGGACACAGCAAATGAGTGCAGAGTACAACGATGGTTTGCAAAGTTTCGATCAGGAAATGTGAGCCTCGAAGTTAAGGAACGTAGTGGACGTCCTTCCAGCTGTGATGACGAAGCCTCAGTTGAAGCTGATCCAAAAAAAAAAGGGCAAGAATTGCTGGAGAGCTTGACAAGTGGGTGCCTCACGAGTTGAGTGAATAACAACAAAATCTTCTGGTTGACTGCAACTGGTGTGATCCACTATAACTTCTTGCAACCTGGCGAAACCATCACAGCTGAAAGGTACTGTTGTGAATTAAACATTGTTCATCAGAAACTCTCCCAACGACAGCCGGTATGGGTGAATCAAAGAGGCCCAATCCTGCTCCATGACAGTACTCATCCTCATGTTGCAAAAGCGACTCTTCAGAAACTGAAGACATTGGGGTATGAAGTTCTTGCTCCCCAGCCTGTTCACCAGACCTTTCTCCCACAGACTAACACCTTTTCAAACACCTCGACAGCTTCCTCCATATGAAATCCTTCTCCAACCAAGCAGAAATTGAAACTGCCTTCCAACAGTTTATCAACTCCAGAAATCCAAATTTTTTTCAAAATGGTATAAATCTGCTTGTAACTTGTTGGCAGAAGTGATTGATTGTAATGGAACTTTGAATAATAAACTTCACATTCAGCAACGATATGAAGTCTTATTGTTGAGGTAAAAAAAAGACAAAACTTTTGTAACAACCTAATAGAAGCCTTGGGTACTTACTATCTGTCAGACTGTGCTGCAGCTCAAAAAGATTTAGTTTTTGTTTTTTTTTATTTTTTTAAGTTTAAAATTAACAAAGACATATTCTGCTTTAAGCAAAATGGTTTCATAATTGAATAATTAGTAACAATTTAAAGAATGCTTTGGAAATAAAAGTAAATTAAACTATAAATAACTAGACAAAGCAGGTGATTGGATTATAGTTCATGACAAAAACAACAAGCCTAGAAGATTACTTACTCCTGCTGCTTGTTAACCACCCAGTGAGTGACTAGTGATTTTGGAACTGCCTGTTCTACAAACAAAATTCTCAACACACAGTGTTTGGCCAGTTCTGGAAGTTCCCTGCAACAAACAAAATATAATTTTAAATAGTTAAAAAACTAAAGATGTAAAACATAAAAGTAATGAACAAATAAATAAATATCTTCAAATGAACAATTTCTTCATTAAATGTTGTAGCACCAAATCTTTAATAATTTGAAAATACCAATGAAGGCTAATGACCCAGATAAGGACTCATCTTGAGTAATGCTTCCAAGTCTGGTTCCCATATCTTGTTAAAAACATTGCATTGCTGGAAAAGGTACAGTGACATTTTAGTAGGTTGATACTAGAACTGAAACATTTGAATTATGTGGATAGGCTTATGACCTAAATCTTACTTTGTTAGAAACACATCAAATCAGAGGTGACATGCTTGAGACTTGGAATTACATGAAAAGAAAGAAATTGAACAAGGATTCATTTTTAAGAATGTAAATGAATTAACAAGATGACATAATCAAAAACTTTTCAAGCAGTACTTATAACTGAGAAGAAATCTCTTCAGTCAATGGATGATTAAATCAAAACAATTTTCCTTCAAACATAATAAAAGCAAATACTCTGGATAAATTTCAAGATGAACATGACTTACTTATAAAGCGTAATAAGAGGATGGGTTATTAAATATCTTTAGGTTGATAACTTCCCCTAGCCACCACTGTCAGTAAGTTGATGAATAGCAATTTAAAGCATTACTATGATGAAACAAGTGCAAAATTCAAGAATATCGTTCTTGCGAGGTAAACAATAAAGCATCTACTGATCATCCTTCAATGAAACCAACCTTAACAATTAGTGGAAACTATTTTTTACAAATTCTGCATTTATTCTCAAAAGTTATTTACATAATGAACTTTCTGTATACTACCTTGGGTGCATTTGCACCCCAATATCCTCCAAATCTTTATTACTCAAAACAGATTGAGCCATAGGGCTGTGATATGCAGTAATATAACCATTTGTAATGGAAAATCCCTATATTGCTCCAATCCCACGTGCTTTGCATTACAACTATATTTCATTAAATATACAAACCAGTTCGACACTAATACCAGTGCCTTTAGGCTAACCTCATGTGGTATGAGAAAGATAAAAACTGATGTGGTATACGGTAGATTAAAGAAAAATGGTAAATACAGATTTCATAGTCATTCCTTCATGACATTTTTTATCTTCTCTCTCTTGGATCATAGCAAATGGGTGAACTTTCATCCGCTAATTCAGAAATAAAGGTTATTTTAATTTAACCTTTTGTCCTAGCCGTATTAGTAGAAGCTACTAGAGTAATAACTAAAATATCCATCATGGAAAGAATTGCATTCATCCAAAATTAATTGAGATCGATCAATGTCTTTTTCTTCTCGAATTTATGAGTGGATCAAGATTCTTGTATTTTCCAGACTATAGTTGATATCGGTTAGTGTAATTAAAATGCAAATAATTCTATTCAACCGATGTTGCTTTCTTTCCATTTTAATTTACAATATCACATCAAAAGCTATAAACTGTCGCTAAACGTAAAAGTACGATAATCTCGCATTCACAGCATGGGAGGCACAGGGAAAATGATAAGAGAGTAAGAACTAAGAGTAACAGACTACGAGCAGTAAAATAGCTTAAAATTACTTATATTAAAATTTTTTTTTTACCTGAACACAGCTAAGCATGTTGCTGGATGATTATATAGTTTATCGAGTGTCGAAGCGGGAAGCGTTCTCAAATAACCATATAAATCTTTGCAATCTAATTTTCGCGGCGAAAATCCAATAGCTGTCATGATGGTAAAGACAATACTGCTTTCTAATCCAGAAGAGTTCACTCACTAATCTATAAAATGTGGGAATAAGTTAATGTATTATTCTTAGTTGTTGTACAATGTACGCAACTAATTATTATATACTAAAAACTACAATATTAAAATGTTTTATTTTCGTTAATAAATTTAAATACTTTCTCAGATTTAGTCCTACTTACAAATAATGATTGCTCCGTCAGCAATATTCAATAAATACATTTTAGTAAAACATTTACAAGAAAGTAAGCACTTATCTATTAACTTCTGTAAGGAAGATTGTCACAGGTTTGAAAAATATATAGTAATGGAGATTTTGGATAAACAGTGAAAACGCCAAATATGAAATATTTTTTAAAAAACATGCAATTATTATGTATGTCACAAAAAATTATTTCTGATCCTCGTATTTATAAAAAAAAATTATATATAGTGTCAAGAAAAGAAATTGATAAATATCTAATAATAAAAAGGAAGACATTTGGATTGGAAATAAACAAAGAAACAAAAACATTTTAATATTAATAATTTTTACTTCACGAACATTTTAAAACTCATGAAATTTTACATGTACAGTTGACTTTTTCAAGATATGTAAAAGTCAAAAGTAAGTAAGTCTCCCAAGTAGACGGAATTTTATTATAACTCTATTCCATAAAATAAAATACCTCCATTTTATGGCAGTAACACCTGTTATATAGACAATCAATACAAAGAAGATAAAAGGGCTCATCCACACCTGAAAAACTAATTATTAAAGATGTTTTAACAATACAACGACGAGGTATTTGAAACGAAAGCGAGGTTTCCTCCACGTCATTGCTCGAGTAAGGAAGAGGAGATCAAAACTACCGACAGCGCTAAGTAAGGAGAAGTTGGAAGACTCCGCTTCGCTGTTTACTTTTTCGGGACAGAAACCATGGATGCGAACGCAGAAGATTATATTGCAGAAATAAAAGAGGAAATGAACGAGCTGTATCAGGTCGGGAGAGAATGGGGCATGAGCGAAGAGTTGATCGTCGAGTGCGTGAAGAACGCACTGCGCGACGACAGCGAAATCCGGCCGACGAAGAAAAGGCTGAAGATCTGCAGATGTCTCCTGACGTCCGCCAAGCTCCTATGGGCGCTCTGCTGTTTGGCCGGTGTCCTCTACGTGGTAGTCAGCGAAAACCGACCCATCTCCTTCGCCGTACACCGGTTCATGCAGCAGAATTCCTACTCGTTGATGCGGGTTCTTCGTCTGGCGATTTTGCCTTTCCACGTGTATTTTAACGTCTCCTGTAAGTAAAAATTTCTTCTTCTTTTGTTTTTTTTTAAAGAAAAGAAGAAATTTTCTGCTTTTTCATGTGATAGGAACTTCTTAGTTATGTCAGTTTTTTTTACGGGGAGATAATTTATGGCGACTAAAAGAAAACAAAAAGATACCCACTCCCTCCCCACCTTTTTTGCCCAACGATGCGCGGATGAAATAAACAAACAAACATGATGTATTGCAGGGTACATGCATAAAATCTATGGAAATCTTAAGAATAGTAACCGGTAGCTTCTTTTAGGTCGTTCCACATCAAATGAAATTTTGAGAAATTGGCCCACCTCGCTTTCAGAGTCTGACGAAACTTTTACTGGCGGTGGATTAAATCCCAAAGAAAGGTTTGCAAAGTTGTAGCCCCAAATTCCTACTAATGCCAAGAGATACGGGACCTCAACCGTAGGGTACCCCGGTCGAAAAATGGATCTTTATTTTAGGCACGCGACTAGATCCACATGTTATCCATCAGTAGCTGCAATAAAGATATGTGTCGCCATGAAATTTGAGAGTTTTATAAAATCGTGTCAGAAATGGTCTGACTTATTTTTGCCACAAATTAGACCCAACATGGGCATTTCATGTTGCATAGTGCTTGAAGCCATATTTTGAACTTAAATAGTCACCGAGCTGGGTGTCTGTGAACAATAGAAATTATGTTTCTGTTATTTTGGTATGGAATACAATCAGAATAAAGAATATGAGCATTCTACCATTATTTTCTACAGAGCTATGTGCCTTATGAAGATGCCCTTGCTGAGAGTGCATTCAAAAAAATCCAACTTCTGAGGCCAAAATGACCATGTGACTCTTCTGTGAGTAAATGTTTGTGAACTACATATATAAAATGTCCATATCCTGAGGTGTAAGAATCATTGAAAACTTGTTTGGCCATCTTCTAAGGGATGAAAACCATCCAACGATGTATGCTACTATTTGTGTCCATGCACGCGTTTTCAGACCATCACATGGTCATTTTAGCCTTGGATGTCTGTTAGAATGAGAACATGTGAATGCTTTGTGCCATGAAAAGTAGTAGTAAAGCAACTGTAATGCCTGCTTGTTGAGATCCACAATGCAATCAAAGTATCTGTATATGCCACTTTAATCTGTTTTTGCTTCTTGGTGAAAACTTTCCAGACCCCATATCCTTCAAGAGTAGATGGGAAACTGCAGCTAATCTTTTCTCAAATTTGTCAGGAAAGGGATTTACTATTATTTTAAAGTAAACACTAGCATTCCACTTGAGAGGTCACTCATTGCTGCAAGAAACTTAAAGCCAAGCCACTACTTCATCAGGTATGACTGCTTTCCCTCATTGGTGATGGATGACCACAGGAAACCTTGCAAAATGTAGGTAGGTACATATCTACTTTTAATATATTGAAAATTATTTAAATAATTTTTTTCATGAATGCTGATATCCATAATTGATCAATTAATTGTTAATATGTATGGAATGAAAATTATGTTTATCAGTAAAAAGCTAATATTAAATTCTATTTTTGTTAAAAAAATTTAGTAAGCTGAATGAATTAAGATTACACACACACAAAATGTACAGTAATTGCTTGTTTGTCATCAGTTATTTTATAACCAAGCATTTTCAAAGTCACTAACAGTTTAACTAATATTTCAGTTGATTTCATGTCCAACAGTTAGTTAAGTATCGTAAAATATTGTTTGCAACATATTTAGTCAGCTGTTGCAGTGTGCTATTTTGGACACATTTTTAGGTTAGAAATGAAATAGAATGTTCCACAGAATTTATTTAAACTTGGTTCATTAAGCTTTCTTTTTCTTGTATCTTTACAGTACTGGTGAAGTATGGAACCATGTGGCTGCTATATTTCATGGTCCTGTTGACCATTGTGAGAAGAGGGCAGTAGGCAAACTTTCATCCACAGATGATAAGAAAATGAACCCTGAAACATCTGAAGACATGTCGTTTGTCAAGTTCAAGCAGAAAGTAGAGAATGAACAGGATATTGCCAAAGAACATAATGTAATTACATTGGTACTAGATCAGAATAAAAATAATGTAAAATAAATTATTTAACATAATCTCAGGACTCTCTAGTGTACCCAAATATTGCAACATGAAATACCACACCTGTGAAGTGGTATCCATGGACAAAAACTGAAAACCAGACAGACTTACTGCTGGTATGTGGTCGACGGATTCTCTATAAAGAACAGTCAGATTAATTGTCATTGTAAACAACAAATGGAATTGAAATCTTCAAAATTCTTTATTTAATAAAAAAGTAAATATGAATGAAATAAAAAGCAACAAAAAAATAAGTCATCTGTGAAAGCAAGTCAGAGAAATGCAGCATTTTATCTAATTTTAAATTAGTGGTAAAAATGCAGGCTGAAACCTGTCCAGATAACTTAGTGAAAATACTAATGAACTATACAACCTGTGAACAACAATGTTAGGCAAAGTCAATGAACCAGTTGCCTTAGATGTCTGCACACTACTGCTTTGGGAAACAGATGCACTCTTAACAGTCCATAATAATGGATTTGTGATGTTTACTAGGTATCCCTATCTCAGTGCAAGCCCTGATGACTTAAGTGTTTCGTCCACATTGTTAGCATTATTGTGGATTATTAGAGACAGCATCCTGTATCATCTATTCCCTTGATGCTGCTAAAGGCAAACTTGGAATATTTTGGCAATACTCTTGTGCATATTGGCACTATATCTTGAAGAATTTCAGTTCTTTGTTCTAAGACAGGCTCCATATGAATCCTTATGTTGACCACTTGGCTAGCAACCTGGACTTTGAGCTGGTAAGGGTTAGCTTTTTTCACAGGGAGGAGGATTAGATGGACTCCTAAAGGCATGACATCTTTGGTTAGAAACCTCTTGTCTGCCATCACAGCATCTTCAGACTCTCTCAGCTTGTCAAATTGATAGGTTTTTAACTATTTGTTAATCTAAAGTGCTGCCTCTACTAATTTTGAACATGTTGCAACACTTGATAGGCTTATCTCGACAGTCTTGTTAATGAGGGAGCCTGGAGTTTTTGTGCATATTTCCATACAGTTCAAAATTACTTGACAATTTAGATAGACTTTTCAAACATGGAGGTATTTCCTGTTTAGCCATAGTGTAAGAAATCTTAATTTGATGTACATTTTGTTAGTCCACAAATGAAAGGTTTTGCTAACAGAACCAGGACTAACATGGAAATGCTGACAGATCACACAAAAGAAGATCAGGTCACAAACATTGATACCAGCGATAAAAGTCATCTTTTGGTCTCAACTTTTGGGGGTTTCTACCCTTTTGTTGTTTCTTTTATGTTACTCTGTTTATTATCATTTATCAATGCATTAAACTATAGTACAAATGAATTCTTATTTGGTAGGCTAGTGAAGAAGGACATCTCTCAATTACTTTTCATGTCTTTGATTATCAGGTTTGGCATTGACACTTGCATACCAATATTAGAATAGTACTATATAATTTGGGTGTTTAATTGTCTTTGTTGATGTGTCTTCAGTGTACACCTTACCCATGTTTTCTCTTTGCCCTTTTTGTGAGCATCACTGACATCAGGGCTGACACAACTACAGTAGTCATATAGAATTACACATGCATCTAGTTTGTAGTTACTGCATGTGTTTTAGCTTCACATCTGGACCTTGACTTTCATGGCCCAATCTGTTATAGATAAATTTGAAAAAAGTTCATATTTAAAGAAACCAAAAAAAAAAAATGTTTCCCAAAAATATGATGAATTGTCTCATCCTGCTAAGATGTAAGGATTACTTTTATTTATCAAAATTTCAAGTTAGGCTGCCTATATTTTTGTTACAAAAATGCACATATCATATATTGTTAGTCTTTTATGGTGACAGCTCAATTTATGTCATCTCACAAGAAAAACAGCCTTAATTTTTGCAGATTCCATAAAATTGACCTTGTTGACTGCCATTGGCAACCAGTTTTTGCAACTTCCATGCATTTTCCAGATTCACCTTTGATGTCTGTCAGCAGAAAAGCAACTCCCCACTGTTGGAAAATTCAAGAAGAATAGATGATGAACAATAGCTATGATTTGGCAGCCATTGACCCAGAATTAAGGCTCATTGTAATTTTCTTTCTTTAAAGAATTCAGGGGAAATAACTAATGTGGTGCACACAGCAGTTTTTAGTTTGTATTATTGTACTGCATTGCCATTAGTCTTACATAGTTCCACAGTGAATTGTCACAAGTGGTCAGATCTGGACTGTACAGGCCACTTCATTGGCGCTGATGATGCATTAGACCCTCTAACTATTCATCTTTTTGGTTAAAAGTCTGAATATTAATGCATAATGTGCTGGTGCCCCATTTTTTCGGAACCATGTAGATTGAGTAATACTGTTTTTCCAGTTGTGGAACAAACCACTTTAGCATATGCAGATATATTCCCTGATTGACAGAACCTCCAAAAAATATGGCTCAATAATATGTAGACTGTTCATTGCAGCACACATCTAACATGGGTGAAGGGACTTATAGGCTACCCTGTAGAATGTGCAGCAGTCCATGCTTGATGATTGTCATTCTTAGTTATGTTATCTTATTATTAAGGATGTTGGAAATCTGGAAGAGGTACAAAGTGAAATGATTTAAGGATTAGATGGTCTTAATTTCAGCTAATCATGCTGAATAACTAAACTTCATATTATATTCCTGCATATTTAAGATTATGTACAGTTCAGTATAACACCCAATATACTAAAAGAATGCATGTAGTAAAGATGAACTACATGTCATTCACTGACATCGAAAACATCTATTTATTTTATACAGCTTAATTTGCTGGCTACTACAAGACAGAACAAATAAATAAAAAGCAAGTTATAATTTCAGTAGTGATGCAAGTGCAGTACATATTAACATAGGGTAAAATGTACTAATATTTGTTTAACAAAGTGAAAATTATTGTAGTTACTTTCTTAACTTCTAATTTGTGTGAAGAGCAACTTTTTTGTTGTTGCATGGTTTACACCATTACTGCATCCATATATTCAAACCTTTTCAAATTTATAAACTAATGATTTGGTAAACGATGATTTATTAATCTCCAGGAGGGAACTAAGTATTTTTGATAAAATTATATTAGGAATTAAGTTTATTTTCTACCTTTTAGAATTAAAAAAGAAAAAATTAGTGTTAAATTCTGAAATGTCTCAAATTGACAAAAAATAACAATGTTAATAATTTAACTTATAATTAAAGACAATTTTGTTCATTTTTTAAAATAAAACTGCTCAGAATTTTAGTAATACCATTGTAACTTAAAGCACAATTTTGGCCCATGGTTTTTTTAAATATTTCCAATAGAAATCAATCTCTCTAATTTTTTAATGCAATTTCTTTCAGCGATATATGATTCTGACTGCCTAATTTCCAATCCGCTGTTTAGTGAGTACACTGAAAACTGTGAAATGTGTAGCAAAATAAATCCTGCTATTGACTTTATCAGGCCATATGAAGACGTGCCAATGCCCTCCCCACAGCCATACATCTTCATGGTAAGAATAATGCCTAATGTTTTAAAAATAAGTTTTTGTTACTTAAAAATGGTTAGTTGCTATTTTGGCAAAATGTTTTTCTGTTTAAACTGGTAGTGTATGGAAATGGAAGCACATTTTTATCTTCTGATATACAAATTTGTTGTTTTTTAAAAATTATTTTCATTTTAAATGCCGAATCGTGAAAAACAGGCACATTCCCCTTTCCCAGCATTTAAAATTGTTAATGGATAGTAAATTTGAACGTGTTTTTGTCAGCCATCTTTGGCCAGTTCTGCTAGTGAGTCTTTTAAAGCATTGCATTATAGGAATTGATTGTCCTCCATTGTTGGTGAATAAAAGCTTGTCAGATTGCAGGGCTAGCAATCAATATCTGTAAGCAGAGAAATACTGGATAATTTATACTTCAAAAAGGGGAATGTCTTTTTTTCTTTATTAAGTTTAATTTTCATGCATGTTTTAATTCAATAAAATATTTGGAATAACATTAAAATTACATACTATATGTACATAGTCACATTGTGTTTGTATAAACTGGCAGCTATAGTTGACTCACCAATGATGAAATCTCATTTTTTTATAAATAATCAATTTATTAGTGCCAACAGTTACACACAAGCACATGACTTAAAATATACATGCATTAAAAACTGTGATGACAGATTTATGTTACAATTTTGATCATTTGAGACCCCCCATCAAAATATCCTCTTTGTTTTGTTTAGTGACTATATTACATATTTTTGGCATCTGAGCTGTTGATGTCTCCAAATATAAACAAGGCAGAGGATTTAATTTCTCACTTAGGCCATTTTGCAACTGCAGAACATCAGCTCTGTTCTGAACCCCTTTGTCTAGTTTGCCCCAGATGAGTTAATAGGGTTGAGACCCAGAGGCTGAGCTGGCTAATTCATAAGTTTCAGGATTCCCTTTTTATAATAGTTATTGCTTTTGAGGACTTTGGTGTTTGGGGTAACTGTCTTGTTGCTCTGAGGACCCAGGGCAATCCCACATAAATTTTAAAAAGAAAACGTTTCCTTCCGGTCCATGTCCACAGAAAAATGTATATCTTAATAATGAGATTTAATGCAACACTGGTGAAGATTGTCACAAAAAAAGCTAACCAAGCAAAATGAGTTTTAATTAAAATCAATGAAGAATACATTCCAGAATGCACTATTTTGCACAAAGACTAAATTTTATTCCTGGAGAAGCATGCCTGTGAACACCCTTAGATAGGATTCTCTTCAGCCTCCCCTTAAAATAAATTTATTCATCTGCCCCTGAACACACTAAAAATCTATTTTTCATGCGTAATCTCTTGTCTTGAAGCCATTTTAGCTTATGAAAAATAGCAAATGTTTGTTCTGTTTCAAAATGTATAACATTTTCCTCTAATACTATTTAAAAGAATAGTGGTGAAAGTATTGTAATCGCTTTACAAATGGATATTTTCACATTTTTGGTAGGGTGTTAGAAATATGTAACGCAGTCATAAAGCAAAAGAGAGGTTTTGATGAAAAAAGAAAAACTGATACAGATTTATTATAATATCTTTTAAATATACATCTAAGTCCTTTTTTAAAGCAGCTGGTGGTCCAGTGTATTGCTGCGACTGAGGGGCTGAGTTTGAATCCTGGTAGGGGCTGGCTGACTTGGCTTGTTGTGCCTCCTTGGCACGGTTTTTCCTCACTTCTCTTCACCAGCAGGCCATGTGGATTTGTGTGTTCTATATACTACTGGACCATCTACAGAGGCATTGTGCTAGGGACTCTCATCCAATGCACAGTATTATGAAACAAGAACTTACATTATAATATTCATGTTTTGACAAAAAAAAAAAAAAGATGGCTAGTTAAATGTAAATGTTTACTTATTAGCATTTGAGTTTAAAAGAAAATGTTTTGACTCAGTGGTCTGCATTTAGGTCTGATGGCACACTTTTGAACCACATGCATTTTTTTTAAAAATAAGGGTGAGATTAACAATGCTGAGGTGTATTTTAAAAATTGGTCCAAAAAACATCGTAAGATACGTTTGGATAAGAGTAGAATTAAGAATATGACCTACCCTAAAAGAATAGAAAATTGTGGACAAAATTAGAACATTGATTTTAGTCAATTTGCAATGGTGGAATTTAGTACCAAGTTGAGATTACATGATATCAATGTTCAATGGGCTATTGGAAGTATTCATTAACCTGAATAATACAAATATTTAAAAAGTTTTGAGTTATTGCATATTTAAAGTGGTCAGGTCAACTGGAAACTGTTTGATGTCTTTAACTTCCTTGGAGAGACATTGGCTTTTAGGCATTGTCAGAACTCAATAAATTACTGTCTCTTGGCATGCAGTTTTGCAGCTTAACAAGAGTGTTTTGGAACTTGACTTCAGAATTTCCACTTTTGTCAGCATACTTTGTTATGAGGCCAACATAATAAACGCCACTTGGCATAACACTGGACAATAGTTGAGACATGTTTTCCATGTTGTGATTTGTGTTTTTCATTTGATAGAAGGGCAAGATCATCAGATAAATACTTTTCAATATTGTCATCTAAATCATCATCTTTAGAACTATTGTCAGAATCTCTTCCATTCACCAGTTTTCTTTTAACCTCCTTTGACTTTGCTTGTGCCCTTTTGTTGTTTGTTTTTTTTTTCAACATAATTTTCATTTTTTAGGTATGTCAGTTATAAAAGTTGCTTTCTTTATTGAATTTTATTCATTCTTTTCCCAGCATTTGGAAAAGGCTGCATTATCTCAGGTGTTGCACAATCATCGTTTTTTTCTGCTGTTCTCCCTCACATGCTGCTTCTGCTTCTTCACTTCTTAGAACATCACAGTTACTTGAAGATGAGGGTCTGTTAGTTAGTAATGTTTGTGTTAAGAACCAGCAATAACATTGGCATTTGATAAAAGCTTTATTATCAGGTTTCCCTGGGCAATCACCAGTTTGATGCTGATAAGTCTGGAAGAGACCATACACTGAAATGTCTAGAGGCTATGTTTTATGGTTACCCATAGGTGGAAAAGTTACAAAAGTTATCAGATTCTTGTATGCAAGGTTGGCAACAGCAGCCTCAACATGTGGCTGTCATGGTTGTCCGTGACTAACAAACACTATTCTCTTTTGAAACCTGCACATGCTTAGTGAAATGATCAGGTGCTTGTGGAGGAGAACCTTTTGTTCAGCCATCCAGTCTGGGTGGCAAGACTCAAGCTGCCTTTAGGTGCACCCCATTATCTGTAATCTGTAAAGCACACCTGTGTGTTAATGTTTGTTGAATTGCACCAATGCAATACCACACCTAAGACTGTTCTGCAGAAGGAATTCGGCCAACTTGCTTTAATCCCTTTTTTGGCAAGAACTTGTCATGGTTTTTTAACAGTTTTTCAATGAATGTATGAAACAGGAGTAAAGAATGTAGACAATGCTTCTAAGCTCTTATATGAAGCTATATAGTAGAAATCTGGCATTAACAGAATGAATAAACCTTATTAAACTCCAAAGATAAGTTTTACTCTAAGATGTCCAAAACATTTGAAGCTATGCTTTACCCTGCTTACATGGCAGCTGCCATTTTGTTACCCTCTAATGTGAAACTAAACTGTCATAAGCCACAATTTCCACTACATGGCAGCTGAGTCCCTAAAACTGTATAACAGAAGTGGCTCATTGATTAATGTTCGTAAGTCCCTAGTTTTCCTTTTGCACAAATAAATTGATTAAAAATGGAATATTTCATTGATGAGTCCTCTATTATGACCATAAAAATGAGCAAGGCGAGCACATTAATCCTTCCATTATTTAATGTTTTTAATACAAAAGAAGGGCAGGGTTGTATTCATGTCTAATTATCAGTACACACCAATGCACTCTTCTTTTTCTCTCCTAACTTTTCCATTAATGGAATGTTTTATATTTTTGCAGATTATATTGTACTTTTTCTTAGAAAAAATTGATTAATATAAATAAAAAATATTAATTTTCTTACATGTACTTCAACATTTGTATCAAATAAATTCCCAATTTTATCCTGATGTTTGCTTGTTTGTTTTTTTTTTAGCTTAATGGCTTCACACTTATTTTATCTAATTTTTTCAGAATCTGGTGAAAGCATCAGCATCTTTCAAAGTTTTGAAGAAGATATATTTGGAAAGGAAGGCTGAATTTGATAAAATCGAACACCAGATTAATAGTTCTGATGAAAGTATCACTGGTTTTGAAGAATTGTTCAGTGACCACACGGAGCAACGAGTAAAATCTGAAGACATACGTACTGTGTGGTAAGTGCTCGCCTAATGTTTTAAATAATGATTTATGGTTTGAGCGTATCTCTGTATAAATATAAACAGTACTCCTAACAGAAAGTGAAATTCTATGCTCACAACTAATATCTGATTGTTTGTATTTCATGGTCAGTGCACTAGCATGAGAAATCACTGCCTTGACAAATCTTGTATTTCCTAGCTCAGTAACAAACATAATAAAATCTAGAATAGAACTTTGAAAAATCACACAAATGGGTAAATAAAGACATTCCAAAACATAGTTTATTATGAATTATAAGAATAACAACTGAAGAAAAATTGCAATTTTAAAATGTGTGTATCCGTTTCTTATGTACTCTTTAGTGGAGTTTGCAAATTTATTAATTATAAGAGCCAGAGAGAAAGAGTAGAGTAAAGAAATAAAGGAATGGCTGTGTTTGATCATTAAGATCAGGTTTAAGGTTTTTGATAAAGGTTTAATAATTTAACTTTGGAGTCAGAAAAGGATCTGGCTAATACACTAACCGTCATCTCCATTGAACCAATGCCTAGTTAAGCTGTGTTTGTTTTAAAATAGCAAATTTCTAAATCTCAGATTCCACACAAAATGTCAGAACTTTTCTCATTGTATTATAAAAACTGTTCACTTATCTATAGGCTTACGATACCACATCTGTCTGGGCAAGAGAACTTGGCTGTCATCAGTCATGTGACCTTAATTAGCGATAATTTAGATAGTCTTTCAAAGAAGGTATATCTTTCCTTGCCACTCTCACATGACATTTACTGAAACATTAAAGACATGACTTTTGTGTAGTGAAGCTAACTGTATACATCAATTAGCAAGCAAAGAGATAGTAAGAATAATTGCTTTTATCTTTGCATGTCTAAAGATATTTGTTCAAAACTTCTTAGTTTAAAATTTTTGCCAATGAATTTTTCATGCATTTGAAAACATTTTAAAACTTCTTAATTGTTAAAAAAAAAAGAGATATTTAAAAAAAAAAACTGAAGCTTACAACACAGATAATTGTTGGCAATCAGTGAGATCATTACTTTGAATTTTAAAGAAATTAAAATAATCACAGGAAAGGGAGGAAGTAAATGTAGATTTTTCACTTGGATAGTGGAGTTTTATATTTGTTCTGTATATTCTGTTTACCTGGATAATTATTTTTGTTTATTTCTCTCATCTTTTTTTTTTTTTTTGTTTGTGCTTAATTTGTTTTAATAAATGGACTGCAGCTTATGTAACATTCTATTTATATTTTTAAAGTTGAGATGTTTAAAACAATATACTCATGTTAACATTTCTACTATGTGGAAATCAAACATTAATGGCTTTTAAAATGTAAAGTGGAGCCTGATATTGGTTCCAAGATCATGAAAAATTAAAATAGTATTTTGAAGGTTTGGTCTTTCACAATATTGTTCTAGAATATATTAACTTCAACCCCTATTTATTTGCAGGTTAACCCTGAATACAGCGTCTCCCACTACAAAGACCTTTCAGAACTACTTTCCTCGACCACACTTTATTGAAAATAATAAACTGTCTGAAACAATGCACTTTTTTATGGATGGACCAGGTTCTCTTGGATATAAATTGGTAAGCCATGCTATTTTCTTCCCATCTTTGATATAAATTTGTGGAGAAGCTCCTCCTGACAATAATTTTATTTAATGTTTATTTTCAGCCAAGATTATTGCATTCCAATGTTGCATGGTATGTTCAAAGTGCTGGTTCCAGACTGGTCTCTGTAGTTCCCACTCCTGAGTGCACAGATGTGTGTCCCAGTTTTAACTTCACTCTTCAATCCGGTTATATTCGTAAGTTTCACCTGCTTTACAGTCAGACTAGAAATTTCTCAGGGATTGATTCCATCCCAGGAAAGTAATAAGACTGATTCGGCATTTAAAATGATGATAATTTTTTCATCACTGCTAAGGTTTTTGACATCATTTCCATTAACAGATTCGCCCCTCCATTGACAGATGATTCAGAATCACCACCCCCCAAAGGGCATTCACCAATGCTTAAACTAATGATATCCATTGCTGCTGACCAGCCATCTGTCGAGTGTCACAAAAACTACATTATATCGGTGATCCCTGACTTTGGCAATCAGTGGGATGTGAGCATTGATCAGAGATTTCTGACTTTTGGCATGGAAAGAGTTAAGAGAAACAACAAAAATAAGACAACACGTGCACACAAAATTAAAGTAAAAGAAAAGTTTCCTTTTAGCTGGACACTAGTATTTTCAGTAAAAAATAACTAGTTGACGTCATTGCTGATTGACACTTAATGTGACTTCAGAACAAATAGTGCAGCTGTACTTGAATTAAAATGAAAACACAGTAAGTCCTTTAAACCAGTTATGTTGGTTTAAAACAAGATTTATTGCATGACTACATCTTCTTTATAAAGGCGGCATTATTGACTGATAAGTTTCCAGAGAATGTCAAGAGATGGAATGATCAATTCTGTTTTAGATTTGTCTGTAACTATACAGTCATGTCAACATTAGTTATTGAAATAATCTGAACTAATCTTTGCCTTCCACGACAGGCAACATGTTGAGTACAACAAAAGTGAATGCATACATCTTGAAAAAATAAATCTTTTCTTCTACACTGCCCTGTCATCATAATTTGGTCACCTAATGTTATCACAGTATGTGAATCTGTTATGGAAAATGGCATACAGAGACAAAACAACAAAGTGAAATTCCTTTATGTTAGTACTGAGTCACACTACTTTTATAGCACAGAGAGCCTTCAGTGGTTACATGACAGTCTGTTTCAGGTTTCCTCTTATCTTCCTTTAATTCCATTATATTGGTTGGGTGCTCAATTGACAATTTAAATGCTCCCAAAGGTACTTGATCAAATTTATATCAAGCTTTTAGTGTACTCTGGGAAGAGGTTTAATGCTTTGGTTTCTGCTCCAGATTGGTCACATAAGAGTTTTGGCAGGTAGCACCCTCTTGAAGAACATAGGTACAGGATTCTCAGTATGCCATGTTGGTACAATGGTAGATGTCTTGATGAACTTCACAATAATTTGGCTACAAATTCACAAGAAATGTCAAGATTTTTGGCAATCTGTCATTCCTCTGACTGCATTTGGAATGGCCTGTAACATGACTTTGGGTAAACAGAAATATTATAGATCTGCCTGTTTTTGGCATAGTGATAGTGGCACACTGGTTATTTGCTCACCTATATGTCCAACATATTCATAATTACTCTCTATTTTGGTCAGATACATTAATTTATGGTGGTGACCAAATTAATGTAGCAATGCACCATATAAGTGAATGGTTATAGTAGTATTTACTGTAGCAGCTTCAAAAGTCTGAACTACATTTGGCCAAGATTGATTGATCTTTTATGGCACCTTTGATGTAGTACTTAAACATTTTAAAAAGTTTTTTTTTTTCTTATATGTTCAGTAATAATAATCAGTTTTACTGAAAGTTATGAATCTTAATTAGAATAAAATCATAATTTGAACAAACCTGTTATTTTACTCAAATAAAATATGCTGCCTTTACTTATTAACATCAGTAGTAGTAGTAGTATTGTTTTTGTACAGATGTCAGCGCAGTAGTCATTGTGATAGTTTACCATGAGGAATGCATTGAAACAGTTCTCCACAAAAGAGGTATAACTAAAAATGTTCATGTGCAATTGAAGAAGATTGCGTCTGGCAGGCAAGTGTCAAATGGAGGTCTTCAACAGTGGAAATGGTGGCATTGAATATAAGCCACATTCAGGCAGGTCACCAAGTTCTGTGACACGAAATTGCAGATTTATCTAGATTTTGGTTTTCCTGTAATTGATTAGGTCTGATTACTTTCAGTGCAATCCTCGCTCTAATATTTGAATGGAATCTTTTATTCAGAAAGACTCTTTATTGTAATGGCTGGTTTTAATTATGGATTCCTTTCTCTTTTACAGTTGCAGTTATGCATTCAGTGTGGCATGTTAAAGTGGAGAAAAATGGCGACAGCACTAGCATTGGTTTTCTTAGTTTTTATGACATACAGTAACAGCATTTCTATCATTTAGATTTTGAACCGATATAATATCACATACTTTATTGTTCAGAGAATTTCTGAAAGTTACGATGATCAAGAATCAGCATCACAAAATTTTAACCCTTGATATGCTCAGTATTTGAAAAGAAACAATAGGCAGAATTCCATTTTGCTGTTTATCAACCTGTACTTGCAGCTTATTAAAAATGAATTTGTTCTTCCTTAGAAGTTATTATTAATATATATATATTTTTATTCATATATTCAATACAAGAGAGGCACTTAGTTTTTAAGGAGTTGATATAGGGAACCGATGGTTATTGAAAATAATAAACTGTTATATAATCGTATAATATACTGGACAAAATTCATATTTGCTTCTCCAGTAAAGCCCATCTTTACAAAGCATTTACTGATAAAGATGGACATTTTGATTGTGACATTTACTTATGTGATCTATGGGTGCCCCCACCTTTTCTGGACTAGTATTCATTTTTTTTAAATGGTTAAGTATAAAATTACTGTTAATTTATCTGATAATACTAATCTCTTGCACTCCTGGCACTTGTTTTCATGTCATCTTGTGAGATATTTCAAACATTTACATGGAGTCAGCATAATCAAAGATGGCAAAGCGGTAGGGAAACTGTTGGAATATCTTGCCAGTAAAATATGTATGTACTGTTTGCATCTGTCTAGGAGCTTTTTTAATGGAATATTAATGTGTAAAAGACTGTACTTTGTCAGCAATATTAATGGTACTTTAAATATTTGAAAACATTTCTGTTTTGGCTAGTAGTTGTATGTATAGTATTAGTATCAATAAAAATGAGAAAAGTCATTTTTAAAGAAGGGCAAGTAGATCATAAAAGAAGTTCCATATATCACTTTAGATTGGAAAAATTCTCCAGAATGCTACCTTGTAGCCTTAAAATTGTCAGAAACTTTTTTTTTTTTTAGTTTTCGTATTATTCAAAGGATAAAGATGGTTTGTACTGCCTCGCATGTGTGCAGTCTCCAGCAACAGGCTAGAAAAATATCAAAGAAAACAGTTACAGCAGCTTGCAACAACAAAAATTGTCTCAGGCCAAACTTAATTGAGAATAAACAACCCCATAAGTCTCTTGCATCAGAAGCTGTATTAAATAAGAACATCAACTATAAAGTGTTTAATATGCAGATATCAGGCTTTTAAACCTTGTGGGCATGATGATTCTTGTGATTCAGCTAATATTGGTAACTTCAAAAGTTTAAATGACCTTTGGGTACATGAAGTCCTGAAAGAACACATGGAAAAGTGTGCAATAACTCCAAAGTACGCATCAAAAACATCCCAGAATGAGCAGCTGGACTGCATAAAGGAATACATACATCAAATAGTTAAAGAGAGATGGCACTCAGGCAGATGAGATAACTAACACCAGCAATTTTGAGTCTTGTACAAATATGTACAGAACAACACACTGTAGAAAAGCTTAGAATTTGTGGTATGTAAGAGTATTACTGGTGAAACTTTGTCTCAAAATAATCACACTAAGTAAAGTTGGACTGGGTACGAGTTTGTGCAGGGCACAGACCTACAATGGAGCTGGAAATATGAGTGAGATACAAAAAGGCTGTCAAGCAAAATTCTGCTATCTTAAAAAAAAACAGCAAACTAACAGAGATCATGTGCATGCTTGATGCCAGCAGAGCAGTTGGTATTTTCTTCCAAAAGACAAAGGCAGATGGAAGAAATTATGAGTAGTGACAAGAAACAAGGAAAAGGACCTCTCTTAAAAAGAAAAGGGGGAATGCTGTGTGAAGCAAGATGGATGACACATCACACTACACTTGAAGATTTCTCTCTCAGGTATCCATATTTCTTCTAAGAAGGGGACTAGTTGGAATAAAAAAAAAACAACGAAATGGCAAGTGCTTCTTTCATAGTTTCATTAGTAACCAATCTGGTGTATTTCTTTGGCTATACTGTGGGACTAAGTTGTTACAAGGCTCTACCTATATCATCACTGCCTATGAAGAAATTTCTCTTGTAATCCAAAAACTCAGTCATTGCACAAATGTTGAGGATTTCAAACCTGTCTTTGAAGATATTCTAAAGTTGGCTGATAAAGGAATGGTGGCTTACATATTCCCAGACAATGTCAGGCAAACTTAGAGGGAAAATATTATATCATATAGTCCTATGTAATACTGGTGAAGATCTATTTTTGTTCCTTTTTTTGGACCATTTAATAGGACACCTATCATCAGACTTCACACATAACATAATGGCTGTTGGAGTTATCCACTCACTGCCCCAAAACATCGTAAGAGCCTCTTCCATCAGCCATTCAAAAGTTAAAAGACTTTTCCATCTGCTGTCACAGAATCTTGCATCTACTGATGATTATTCTCTATGACTAGTGCTGGTATTAAAAGGAAATATTCTACACTGAAATGTGTGAAGTAGGAGCCACATCAGGTTTAACTCACTCACTCTACTATACGTAAACAGGACATTGAAATTTACATGAACCAGATCAAGGATAAATATGCTCACAGAAACCCCAAAAAATGCTTCTCATCAACCCTATCAGAATGATTAAAATAATTGAGATGCTGAAGTAGCAGTTGTAATTTTTCATCTTTGGCTATGTTTTTCTTTTAAGGTTTGGTTTATTTGGCATAGATTTTAAATGCTCCACAGCAAATTTAGCATTACAGCATGTCTTGTTTGTGTATAACATTTCCTAGAACCTGCACGTTTCACTTCTTGGGCCCCTACTGGGGCATTGCCCTTGGACCCAATTGGGAGGCCTAAGACAGCCCCCAAATCCTGTCATTGGCCCTCTCCCTTTTTAAAATAATGGGTCTACCCCTGTTACGGATTTAATGATATAATTTTTTTCATCTGTATGACATTACCTTACCTTTAAACGCAAAATTTTTTTCCTTTTGGCAAGTTTAAGTTCAGGGCAGCCCCGAATGAAGTCTACTAGTTGGACTCTAGGCACTGGCAGCCGATTTTACTTATCATCTGTTGTTGTCTACAAGGTGACTTTAGAAGCATCTTGGTACTGTAGATAACTAACAGCCATCTCACCAGTAAACTAATTTAATAAGTTCTTGAGACTTTCTTGCTGTTCCACATGACTAGCATAATATCAAAACAGAAATAAAACACCTCAGGTTGTAGAAATAACTGTGCTGCCAACTTTGCATTTATCCTGCATAAGCTTATTTATTCCCATTTAAGGGTTATACTAATAAATTAGTTTATTAGTAAATATATATATTTAAATGTGTGCAGTGTAGGACTTGGAATATCAGTGAAGTTAAAGCCTATTACTTTAAATCTCTCTTGTTTTATTGGCGAGTTGACAATGGTAGCTGGCTGACTGCTTGTGCTAGCATTTTTTGCATGATACTTGCCATATATCAACTGTAATTTAAAAAGAAAAAGAAAAATTATTATCAATGAGCCAGATGCACCAAAACACAAGAAAAGAATTAGAATAAGGCTTTCAGTAAATGATTTAAAATTTTAAAAAAAACGTTATGCATTTCTTAGAAAATACTGATTTTTATCTAAACAAATATAAATGCATGTTGAGACATAATTCAATGCAGTTTAAGGAAAACGAGACCACTGCTGGTGTTTGTTTCCTGTTAATAATAATCCTACAGTGACAGTACTGAAATGCCATTCATTAACCCTTCACACACTATAGACTTGTATCATTTAAGGGAGTGATGAAGGAATTGCTCTGTTTTTTCAACTGGATAAACCGACATGTTTGTAACCAGTGTAGTGTTTCATTCAGGAGTATTTTAAAACTAGCTAAACAGACACCCCAGAAAACCATGCGTGTTAGATAGACAAGGCAACAGCTGAAAAAAGTAATGGATGCTAAGTTCTATCCAGACTACAGGAAATTATGTACAACGTATAATTTGGCTAAAATATCATCTGCAAAGTCTAAATCATATTAAACTGGGCACTTCAGAAATACTGTACAGAAAATAACTACAATTACCATTTAAATTTCAGAATTATTGTAAAGTGAAACAACAAAACAAATAGTTACCCCTCTTATTTCTACTTTGACCTTGCAAATGAGATAAAAATTACAATATGCTGTTGCAAAACTGTTGATTGAAGTTAGGATAATTGTAAGCAATTCACATTTTCTGATAGCTTAACATAATGAAAAATCCTTTTCATTTATTCTCTAGTCACTAACTGTTGACTTTTTCAAGGTTAATGCTGAGTAAAAGCGACAAAATGACTACTTCAGTTACTATTAAAATGATTTTAGCATACCATGGAATTATAGAAACAAGTAACCTAAATCCATTCCTTTCTAATTTAAAAAAGTTCAAAATTCAAAACAAGCCACCATACTGATTAAGTTGTAATTGGAATTTAATGTGCATTTGTTCATTTTGTTACAAAGTATCTTAAGAATAATTTCCAAGTTTGCTATATATATTAATTATTGCAAAGACAAACGAACTGGTGTGGAACAGGACATGAAAATAACTAATGTTAGTTTCTTGAAGTATTTTGTTTTGAACTGATGCTGAGAGCAAGTTTTTGAAAAGTAATGACATGATAACTAAGGAGAGAAAGTGAACAGTCAATAAATTTCTCGAAAAGAACTATATCTGCAATAAACCCAGCAGTGAGTTTATCCTCAAATTGAAAACATACAAATGCCAACTGATTTATAAACGGTATGCATTTATTACATAGTTAAAAAATATAGGCAAGAATCATCTGCCTACATACATAATTCACTTTCATTTTCTTTATTACCATCATTTCTTTTTTAAACACTATTTTTGGAAGAAAAAGGTGAGGAGGATGCACCATTATCAGGAATGTGTGATAACCACCACATTGAATTGCATTAGAATCAAGCTGGCATAGCAGATTCAGGGATTATCCCTTGAATAATGCTTAAGCTTATAATTTCAAAAGCACAAGTGGGCATTACAACAGAAAGGAATGAACAGTAGTACACAGCAGCAGTGAGATGCTTGTATACAAACTGCAAAGTTTAAAGGGTTTACTGAGTATTATTTTCCTGTTTTAGAAAATACAATCAAGGAATTCAGTAGAACTAATAATGTAGCTTTCAAATTTTTCATTCTGCTAGCTGATGAAAAAGCTCATAAAGAGAAAGATGCCAACATTAAGAAACAAGTATTACTCTAATGTTGTTTGTGTGGAAAGGGCGTTCCCCTTGTCAGACAATGATTGGCTCCAAGCAGTGTAGGGACAGACAGCTACACGCAAGACTATAACGTAGCTCATCTTCAGTTGACTAATGTTCTGTGCAGTCAAAATGTGCTTTTAGCCCTTAAGCTACAGCATTTGTAATCCCTGACAACCATTTTATGCACAAAAGATGAAATTTAAAAAATGGGTGGACATGTGCTCTCTGCTTGGCCACCTGACTCCCCACAAATGGCGCTCCCCTTGCAGAAAACTCAAACAATGGAGAGAAAAATAATGTGTACGCTTATGTGCACCACAGCTTAAGGGTTAGTAACAGCTTTAGTTCTGTGGAGCGTAGGTAGAACGCAGAACAGCTCGACATAAGTCTGAATGTTTGTGCAGAAAAACTACACCTGTAAATGAAGGTAGAATCAGAACCAAGGAACACATTTTTTGTTTTAAAAGTTGAATGTACATGAAAATAATAATAAAAAAACATCATCTTGAAAATCTAGCTATTATTTCTTTCTTACCAGAATGTTTACATTCTGATTATTAACAGCCTATGTATTGGAGGGAAGAGAGAAACAGATGGAGAAAATTAAAATGAAAGGATAACCAGTTTTCTCAACAAATACCATGAATGTATCAGAATATATTAATACAAAACACGCTGCACCTGCACCAAAAATAAACAACTCTCATTCTTTTAAAAGTGTTTTGAAAAATTATACACAGTAGTTACCTGTTAATTTGCCCGATTTTATTTTTTTAAGTTTCATTAAAAACATAAAAGATCCTGTTGATTGTAAGCCAAACTTTTAAAGTCAACAAACTATACATACATTACAGTAACTGAAGCCTACCTGAAATGTAACAATATGCTATGAAACATTCTTATCTCATATTTTCAGAATTTAAAAATTAAATTGCATGCAGAAAATTCATCTCCATTAAACACATGGACATAGAAAAACACTTTATATCCTTAGCTGTTTTTTCCACTCCTTTTAATCTCTTGGCATTTGTACTTCAGATCTTGTATTCATCTTCAGCTACTCTGAAATTTTAAAAGCCATTGGTTCTGATAACTAATTATTATAAATATATAACGAGCATGTTTCGAATGTCTTCACCGACTACTGATAACATAAATACAAAAACTATGGAACACATTTAAATGTTACACTGATAAAATACCAAATAACTGCTCTCATTCATTTTCCCCACATGAATAGTTAAAAGACAAAAAAAAAAACAACACAACAAACTTCAATAACTAAAAAAACCTATGAACGTCAATCAAACTTTTGCTGTAGATGTTTCTTTAAGAATACAGGTATAAGAGACAGTACTGAGAGTAAAGCCAGCACAGCAATGGCAGTCCAGGATATTGCATCACCTGAAGATGTCAACTTGTGTAGTGTCTTTCCTGCTTGAATTGCAACAAAAGATGGAGGTCCTACACCTGGAGAGAGAGAGAGAACACACATGAAAATCTAATATCATTAATGGCTTGAAGATATTATCTAATTAGTGTAATTCACCATTTTTAACTATTTTCTCACTTTTTATATAAAACCTTTACATTTTTTATATTCTCAAAGAAGTATTTTAAAAGCTAAATTTGGGTTTTTTTGAAGATATATAATTATCATAAATAAATATGAAAATTGTTAACGAATGGATTAAATTACTGGCAGATAACAGTGATAGTATTAAAGAATATTGATGACCATTTCTCTTTCCTGGGACTGAGGAATTAATTTTGAGGGTTTCCTGCTTCTTGTAATTACTAAGCTAAACAAAACAACTTTTGGGTAAATTCATAATACTGTTTTCATATTTAAATAAATTTTCAAACTTTTAGCAAGCAATTAAAACTTACCAATAAATGTTCCGATGAAAAACGTTGATAAAGGTACATTAATAATTGGTGAAGTGATGTTGATAAACCAGTTAGGAAGGAATGGGGTAATTCGGAGAAAAATAATATAATTTAGCAGATGTTCCCTGTGACGATTTACCTGAAAAAAAAAATGATGATAATTAGCATTTGGTTTATAGAGAAGGCATAAAAAACATCAAAGATACACAAGGCTCTCCATTTAAACGTTGTCTTTATAGCTTTACTTATCTAGAAGAGTTACCACCTTTTCCTGTCGCCAAACTCGAACGCTAATACAAATGCCAAGCTGTTTTAAAGTCTATACTTTTACAAATGAAGAAATACAAGTTTATAAAAATAAAGGTTACTTTTTAAGAAAATATTTTTTATTTGATTTTGATGCTTTTAGAAAGTCGGTTTTCTTATACTAGTCTTCACCTGACATGTAATAACCCAGTTAGGTGAAGCTTTACATTAACCATGCCAGTGTTCAGCCACACGCACGTTTGTTCATCTGCCCAGAGATTAACCATCCCTTTCAACAGAATTACTACTCATGGGTACTGCTAAAGCAGTTTCACTAATTTTAAGAGATTTGGGCACTCAAGAGCAGGAAATGCCACCCATCATCTGTCAACAAAAAACAGTCTGGACCAAATTTTGGCAACTGGCCAAAAAAAACCGTGATCAATTGCAGGAAAATGAAAATGTGGGAACATGACAAAGTAAACTTTTGCATTATATTTTTTAAAAAATCAAAACAACTTTTCAATTCTCTAACCTTCTTGACTGCAGATGAAAATTCCTTAAAAATTTTAATTATGATTCAACATTTTTTGATAAATGTTTGCAACCAAACTTAGCAGCATTATGAACATTGACAACTCCTGATTTAACTCTGCAAACACAATTGTTTTCCATAATTCATTATTGATTCCATACACAATTACTGTTAAATTTAGCACATTTTTTCTCTAATATCTGACATAACTGGTTTAAAATACTGTCAGCTGTTTCATCTGAACTCATAAAAATCTAGAACTGCATTCTTTACATCCTATGATTTTTTTGTTTCTTATTGTCTTTGTTTTATGCATTAGTAGAAGCAGAAAGGGGGACCCTTTTAGAGTTAGTTAATTAATTTATTAACAGTCTGATAGAATACATGGATACAAAACATCAGAACAAGTGATTCTTCAGTGAAGTTTTTTGGCTATCCCCGAATCTTCAAAAATAGATGCCAGTAACTTGTTGCCACAGCATTGCTCCATAATAAAACATGGCAACTTCTGCTGCTGCTGTGACATTTTCTTCTTATGTTGGTTTTTTTGAAAAAAATTTGTCAAAACTCCACAACTGTTTTACTTTAACTGCATTTGTATGCTTTTCAGATTTATGTTGTTGATGTAAAATAACTGCTTTTATTCCATTGAATGAAGAGTTGCAAATGTGCCAGGATGCAGTTTCTTTACCAATTTTTATCAACCATTGACAGAAATTGCTGCCTTTTAGCTGCTCTTCATTAAAAGAACATAATCTACAAGATTCTTTTTTTGCTGCTGGAACTTCAGATTCCGTCATCATCAGAACTAAAATAAATAGTGTAAAAAGTTATTTAAATGTAATTATCATGAAGAATTGTGTAAATATTAAAAGGATGAAACAGTGATCTGGTACCTTGCTCATAATTTTATTACTTTAAGGTTTCTTCTGTTCACTTAGTTTTAACAAATCATGCTTACGATTGAATTCCATTCACTGAATATATTAATAATCTTAGCTAGTAGTAGACTAGAATTACAATAGTATTGTTTTGATGTTGTTCTTGCGAATTGCATGCCAGCTGGGTGGATCTTTAAATTGCAGATAAGCAGAACTGCCACAGAGGGATAAACCTGCCTGGGTGATCACACTAATGGTTGCAACAGGGAGGTAAGAATCCCTGCTTATGTGAACTTCGGTGTCATCCTGACTCTGGATGATGGAAACTAGTTAGGGTCTTGTTGTATGTTACCAACATTTTTATTTACAACAAAAAGTTACTAGCAGCATTGTTCAGAATGAAGAAGAAAACCAAATAAAATTAACCAAGAATTATTAATCAGTAGGCTCTTCTCATGCTTATTGTTAGTTCATACAAATCTCTTCACTGCATATAACTTGTCATAACTGATCATTTGTATAAAAAAATTTAAATTTTAGAAGATTAAAATTTTTTAAAAATTTAGAAAACAGAGATAGTTTTCAGTTATTAGCACACTAACACATCCAAGAAATACCATTAATCATTAATGGCTGCCTTCATCAGTCTCACTCTCGTAACTTTGGTCTGTGAATGGCAGTGCCTAATTTACTTAAAAGACTGCTAAGAGAACAGGGTACAAGTAACAGCTACGGCACTGAAAAATTGGGCTAAGCTATTTTTGAAAATAATTACCCAGACTCTGTACATTTGAACTGAAACCTAAATGGGTGGCATCCCTAATGGTAAGTAGTAGTGGATATATAGGTTCATTTAATAGTGTAGTTCTTAAAGCAAAATAGAAAAGAAACATTAACTAGTAATCAATCATTGCTTTTGAGTCAATGCAACAACCTTAATATGGTATACAATGAATTTTATAAACTTTCAAGAATATCCAGCATATCAGTAAGAATTTTCTAAGTTTCTCACTAGAAGCCAGCTCATATTGTGGCAATAATAAAACCTGTTGATATTCAGGACAGAATATTCCCTAGACCAGCCAATAAAAACCAGTGTATTGAAAATGAAGCAAAATTAACTAGCCATATTGAACAGTCTTTGTGCTGCAAAACTCTTCTGATCTGCAGAAATGTGACAAATTCTTTCCATTTGCAACATCAAAAGACAAAGAACTGAGGCAATACAAACTAGTGTGAACAGGGAAATTTCTACTGAGAAAATGTTTCATTCAACATTAAAAAAAAAGAAATTCAAATGATAAATAGGACTTCTTGAATGTTACTTCTATTCAACAAGGAAAAAAGGGAGCCTTGTGAGATAGTACAGTAAACAGTTAGAATGCAACATAAGTCATGTACTGTAGATCTAAGCAGAAAATGGATACAAGGAAATTCTGATGAAAGATGCAGATGAGCTAAAATTCAAAGGTAAGAAAACAATATAATTTCCAGTTTATTTTGCAAGGTTTTCAAAAAACATGACCTAAGCCATCTTAATTTATGACAGCACCCTACAGCCAGTAATTCAAGGTTAATAGAATTCATAGACCGTATACCGAAGATATTAACATGGCTGCATCTTAAGAAAATAACGTTACCTATGCAATTTGCTGGTGTGCCTATAATGGTAGTCAAAATGCTGCATCACCCAGAATATTTTTTTCCTTTCTATAACTATACCATGACAAATGCAATGTGCACATTTATTGAAGTTTACTGCTTTATTACTCTTGGTTTACCCCCATAAGCAATTACTACATTAGGCTTTTTTTTTTTTCACCAGCAAAACAAATAATCAGACCAATATTAATATCATACATTTAATTTTAAGAACCAAGCTGAACCAATGATCCATGTGAGATGATGAACTCCGGCTGTTGCAAAACACACGGAGTTTGCCTACTGTGCCCCAGCTACTCAAATGGAAAGGTGCATAAATCCTGACAGCAGCAAGGATGCACTGGAAACTTCAAAACAGCAGGAAGTTAATGGAATGTATATGTGATCAATTTAATAATCCAGTTGGAATATTTTTAAGTATGGTGTCAAACAAAACCTCCTATAACCATTACAATATCACATTTTCTTTCTGATGACAAAAATACATATTTCTGTTTTTTTTTTAAAAATCAAAACAAAAAACTTTTGTAAAAAAAAAACAAGAAATAACATTTACCTACCTACCAATGCAACATTTTCTATTTTCTGTGAGTTAGTTTTGGGCAAAGAAATGTGTGTTTATATTTAAATGTATTTTTAAAAAATTGTATAATCTTTATTCCAGTTGAATTTTTACCACTATTATACTAAGCTAAGACAAAAATCACCATTATTACTGAAAAGATAGCATTCTTGACTTGTTAATGCTGAACAATCAAAAAAAAAATTTTTTTTTAAGTAACAAAAGTGTTAATTTAAAATGAATAAATGTAGGTATTTTTCTGATTTTCAGACATATGAGCTGTCTATAAGCTGCACTGTCCCAGATAATACTTACATGATTCTGCCATCCAGTAATCCTTTCTGGATAATATTTTAAAACAAGTCTTCTACCCACCAGAGAAGACAACAAATAGCAGAAAGATGCTCCAATGCCAGAACACTAATTAAGGGGAAAAAAAAGAAGAAATTACTAAGTTATTTCATGAATTCCACAGATTTTTTCTTTTTAATGGCAGCAATTAATACTATTTCTCTTTAAATGCATCTTAAAGTTTATACTTGTACATAATTTTAAAGAAAAATATTGTCCATACATTCAAATAACATCATTCATTACTTGTGATAAGATTCATGAAAACTCAGCACCACACATTGATCAGTACAGTGGAGTATCAGAAATCCAAAATCCTCAGGAACAAGAACTTTCAGAAAGTCATTTATTTCGGAATGTTGGTATTTTATACGTATGTCCAAAGAAACCCAACATAGAAACTATCAGTCTTTTTAAGTTGGTTATTTAATTAAATATACTAACTTATTTCATCATTTTCATACTCACAATGTTATAATGTCAACAAAGAAACACTCCATATATAATCATTTCCTTACATATACAATATATGCCTTCATCATGAGAGGACAGGTGCATTCACCATTTACACAACTATGTACCAAACAAACAGTGACATTCAGTTACCTGATTTCCCAATTTTTACTAATGCTATGTATAGAAAAATCAAATAAAGAATTGTTCTATCTTCTGTATTTCCAAATAATAACAAATTTAAATAGTCTTAACAGCATTATTTTCATTTTTCCTTACCTGTTGTTAATTGATCACCAACATGGGCTAAGGATGACATTGGTGAATTGAAGAGACACTCCAGGGAGAGCATTACATGCATTCTGATTGGGTGCCTTCTGGAACATTTCTAACAGTGTTAATTTTCTTTTGCTTTGATTGCTCTTTTATCAGCACATCCTAGACCAGATAGATATTCATTATTTGTTGATAGCTGATAAAATCTCTCTGTTCAAGGAACTGCAGCTACTGTTCACCTGTTAATCTCTCTTGTACATCTTCCTTTTCACTGTCACTTTCAGTGTCTTCCTCTTCTGGCTTTGTCATCATATTTACAATTTCATTATCAGTCATTTGGAAAATGACTGGGGTCTCTTCATCACAATTTATCCAATCTTCCATTTCTTCTTCACTTATATCTTTTGCCATTTCATTGTTTTTGTCCTCTTACATATTCTAAGAGTTCTGTAGCTACTGTTTGCACATCTATCTTCACAGTAGACACAAAAGCCATCAAAACCGGGTGATAAGCTCTGCATCATGAAATCTAAGTGGCCAGATGTTATGCCATTCATTGCATAATGTTGATGGAATCACAGCATCCTTGAGTCTTTGAAAGTGTACTGCTTAATGAATTCGTGGATGCCACCATCAGACACATCATAATCTAGCATTCTCCTCATAAATTCTTTTCTGTAATTACACTTTAAACTTTGTATGACTCCTGGTCCATAGGTTGATTGAGTTAAGTGCAATTAAGGGGAAGGTACAGAACAGTTATATTGTTCTTGGTCAATAATTTGGCATCTGGATGGACAGAGAAATTGTCCATAAGTAGATCAATCACGCAATTTTCTGGAAGTCCCACCACTTTGCAATGCTGCCTGGCCTCCATAGCGAAATTCTTCCAGTACCAGTCTGTTGTGATTTCCTGCGTGATCTAGCCCCTTTCATTTCTCTTGTATGTTAAGGACAACACTTTCATTCCTTCACTGCAGGATGTGCACACTTCCCAATCATCATAAGCTTACACTTGTGTGTGCCTGCCACATTTCCACATACCATTGGAGTTACTTAGAGTTACTCCATCTTTCACTTCCTTTACTCCTGCAACATTGCATTTGTCTTTATCAACCAGAGTGGTTCTCGGTGCATAGTGCCAGAACCCTATCTCATCAGCATTGTATATTTGTTCCTAGCTCAATTTTTTTCTCACTAATTCAGAAAAATATTTTAAGAATTTCTCCATGATCTCAATGTCTGCTGACAGTTTTTCCCCCACTATTTTTTATGTAGCGAATGCCATGCCACTGTTTAAATCTTTTAAGCCAGCCAACATTGAACTCTCAATGCTGTGGGATATTCATCTCTTTGTGAAATTCCTTTGCTTTTTTAAAGAGTAAAGGTACAGATATCACCATTCCTTCACTCCTTCATTGCTTGAGCCACTCACATGTAAATTTATTTACACTTGCAAGTTTAGGTTCACTAAGAGTTTTCCTTTGAGCCATGGGTTCACCATTTTCACTATCAGCACAAAATTTGAGCATTTTTTCTCACAGCTTCTTTAGGTCATAAATGGTTGTGGTTCCGATACCATATTCATCATGCACACTGGTCATGGAGTGTCTGGTCAAGTTTTTTGCATTATCACTACTGTTTCTTTTATACTTAGCATTTTGTTTTCTTTTTGCACTGCTACGGTCAGCAATCTCACTTTTTCTTTTGTTTGGAATCATTTTGAGGGCAGAATAAAGTTAAAATAATGTAAAGAGCACAGAGCACACATCCAGAAATGCCTGCAGCTACATCGACAATGGCAAAACAAGCGTGGGACTCACCTGGGAGCCGATCACTATCACAGTGCTCAGTAAACGTAGTAGTAGCCTCTGAAAACACAAATTGATTTTTGGCTGAAATTTCAAGTGCTCAACTCTTTCGGAAAGTTGATTTTTTCAGATACTGGATTTTTTGATCTCTGGCACTTGATTGTATCTCTTCCCAACCATTCTTTCCACAGACTTTACAATTGATAGTGTTTTAGGTACATTTTCTATTCACCATTAAAATGAAATTCTCCAGAATTCATCATCAAAAAAAGTCCCAAATACTTATTTCTACACACAGTACACACATAAAACAGCTGATGTTGATTTGCAACTTGAATGCACACTGCATCAAGGTTGTGTCACTTATGTTAGTTAATACAAAGTGTTTTTAACAGTATTTTTGGCAATCTTAAACTCACTATATACTGTAAAGCATACAGAATTTATTTTGGGTTTTCCCATCACTTTAGTATTAGTAATATGATTAACTAATGAAGCCACATGTTGTCAATTATATTTCCACACCACCAATTCTGGAGAGAACTGATTTGGTGAACAATGTTCTTATTTTTGCAGACATATCGATTGCAGGACAACTAAGATGATATTAGGCAGGTCTTCTACAAATTGCCCATTATTGAGCCTTCATCTATTCATGAACTAAACCATTAAATGAGAAAAACTTTAATTCTATTGTCAGCAGAAATTTTTTTGTGTATATGCAATTTGCATATGTATCCACCTACTAACTACTTGTGGTGGTGCTTTCCACAGCTGAAGATACTTTGATTCATATTTTATGTTGGCAGTTATTTTTTTGATGTTCAAAATATACAATTAATCAATGCAAGGAGTTATTTATTTATTTACAGGTAATTTTTTCTTCACCAGTTTCAGCTACATACCAAAATTTGTAATGTAACAAGGTCAACTAGCTAACTCATGACATGGCTGGTTTTCTTAGGCTTAGTTGGAATGACTTTTATGACTTATAGTGTACTTACCAAACAAACTAGGAAAAGCGCCAGCAGGAAAGGATACAAGAAACCAGACAGGATGCTAAGGAATATAGAACCTGGGATGGCAAATGATTGTAAACTGGAGACTGGTTAAGGAGAAACAATCCACAATAGTTACTGATTGTATCTTTTCCAACAGTAGACAGCTTGCTAACAAGAGTATTGTCAAATCTGTATCTGAAATCAACACTTTTTAAAACGTAAAGATGTCTAGATTTTCAGAGACAATTTCTTGAGAAATACAGCTATGACTTTTGTGTGTCAACGTCAGATATCACACACACACACACACACACACACACACACACACACACAATAGAACAGGACAATGACATTTTCTGGTATAAAAAGTTACTTAGATAGATGTTAGCATTTATTTAAAATAAATATTGTACGCCTTTCTCAATATAATCAGAAATACTTGTTTTAATATAGATTTTTAAAAAAAAAATACATGCATTTCTGAATTTAGAAAGATTATAATAATATTAAAATTGTTCCAATATCAAATATGATGCATTCCATAAAAACAAACAACAAAAACAATATGGATATAAAAAGGATACAAAATGTATATAATAAAATAACCTCCTAACACTTGAAAGAAATACTTGTCTTTATATCTAGATAGTACCCTGCCAAGGCTCTTTGCATCTTCAATATCTCTTGGCAATTTCATATGCTGTTTTTCATCCCTGGAAACAATAAATTAGAGATGCCAGTAATAAGCATAGCTAATGACCACTATTACAACAACAATTTGTTGAAAAATTAAGGATTTTCTCATGCCCAATAAAATATTTAGTTTCTAAACAAATTTTTTTCAAGCAAAAGTTAAAGAAAAAATGTATAATCTAAAGAACAATATTTTGTCTGTCTCTTTCTCTCAAAAAAGAAAAAAACTGTTTATATGAAATCTAACTATTTAAAAAAATTTTTTTTAATGTATCTGTTGATGATAAAAAAGCTAAAATGATTGCATTAACATTTTATGTAAAACCGTTAAGGGGCAACCAGAAGTCCAGCAATAGACTGCCATAGTTGAGGGCCCAAGTTTGAATACCAACTGGGACAGGCTCCGTTTGGCAGTGTACCTCCGTGGTATTGTTTCTTCTTCTTCTTCATCAGCTGGTCGCATGAGTTTCCTCTCACATCTAAAATTCTAGTAGGGTTTTCCAAGTTCCATTGGTAACTCAACTGGCTGGATACCGTTTGTGAGTCCCCTAGCTGTACCCAGGTTCGCTTGGTCACCAAAGTTGATACCCAACACCAGCTTACCTCTTCTACCTCATTGCTGAGACATCCTTAGACCTTGTAGTCAGGACAAGGTTCATCAAGAAAACCCTTTTGTTTAATGTAAAATGTAATACTACTGCATCCAAATTCTCCAATGTTAGTTGAAATTCACTTTGTTAACACTAAAAATATTAGAACTAAAGTATTTTAGATGTTAAGAGTTTAGAATTTTCTATGACTAAACCGATTAAAAGAAACTTAACATTTAAAATAACCAAAATGATTCAGACAGTTATATTTTAAAAATCTTTTATTTTGAAATTAAATTTAACAATGCATTTCTTTATTGGTTTTATTTGCAATTATTTCGTACCATTTCAGTTTTAGCAATGCTTATCACTAGCTTTGCATGGTAGAAATATGCAGACATTTGTATGTCCTATAAAAGTAAAACTTTTGAGAAAAATAACCTAGATAAAAATGTTCAATGAAATTTAAAAACCAAGAACCTTCTAAAATCTATGATTTCCTGCTATTTTGGTATTTCCTATCCTGTATAACATCAAATATTTTGAATTCTATCTAATTGCATAATATGAGCAAATTTGTTCAAGTGTGATTCATTTGAATTTTTGGGATTTGTATTGCTGATAATGCAATTTTAACTTCACACTATATCATGAATAAAATTTTAAAAATTCTGCAAAACAAAATAAACGTTAAATGAAATGCGATTTTTTTTTCAAAGAAAACACTACTCACTCATCTAATTTGGGGAAATACAGATAAACTCCTCCTAGAATACACAACGAACCAAGGAAGATGAATAATAGTAGTATAAAAGATTTAGTATTGCTTTCATTGCTGATTCCTGAGCCTTGGTTTGCAGAGGGTTCTCTTTCGATTGGTGGTTGTCCTGCGGGTTCCTTCAGTTGGGTGAAGGTAGCATGGTTAGTTTCTGGAATTAAATTAAGACAGGCATTTACTTTATGAATCTATATTTTAGCAAGTCATTTAAAAGTTGAAGTTAATGTTAAAATTAACTTTCAACTTTATAATTTCACCAAATAAGAAAAGTTTTATAACATTTTTTTTTTTAAAGTCATAAGGTGTCTGAATAGGTTACTGCATTCATTCATTCATTTTCTTGAGTTTGCATCTCCACACAGTTCCTTATGTGCTCTGTCCCAACCTCCAGTCTTTTATATAAAGTCACTCAGCTTATCACCTTAGTGGCAAGCTGGTTTATGTAACTCCTTTCTAAGCTTCTATTTTTTTTCCTTGCCCCCATGCACTCTTTGAACATCCAAGTTGGTCATCATCTATAATTTGTTTGTCAACCAGTCATTCATTGACAATGGCACACTTCTGAAACTGCATGCAGGAATGGATTATAATTTAGCTAGCCAGTTTGTCTGTCAACTCAATACCAACAACTATGCAGTGGCTGAACAATAGACTCCAGATTTACTGGCAGTTGTGGTAAAGGTGTAGATACATAGAGTGGCAAAGCTGGACCATCCAATAAGAAGCAAAACATCCATCATTTCAATCAGCAAGGAAATTGATTTTTATTTACAATAATTAGCGATAAATGTATCTGTCATACATGAAATAAACATTTCAATTAGCAAAAGAGGAAATCTGTTAAGTACACTATCATGCACAAGTAGTTTAAAAATGAGTTCTTTAAAAAATTTCTCTTTGTTCAAAGTTTTGAACTTTAAAAAGAACTGAATGCCCAGCAATGTTTTTACAAAACCATTTACATAAGGGAAGACTGGTACAATAGCTTCATTTAAAGTTAGTTATCTACTCGCAAAACATTTCACAAATGGTGCAAAGACAAAGTAGCAATGGCTGCAGCTATTAAATTATTCCACCCACCTAAGAGAAACACTTTCTCCTAGAAAATCAGTTTAAATACTAAACTAAAGTCTCAGACTTTCAACTAAATGATTGCATCAAGGTAGCTGTTTCTAATTATTTTTGTAACATAACTTGCAACACCATATATATATATATAAACTTTTTTATTTCTGAAAAAAAAAAAAATAATGGGATCTTGTGATTAACTAAAATCCAAAAGTAGATCCTACTTCTAAAATGGTGGAGACTACTGCACTATAGTGTCAGTGAACTAAAGATACAAATCTCATTTCCAAAGCAGCAACATGACAAAATTACTAGTACATTTTACAGAGCAAAATATTATTAATGAAACTATAAAAAAAATAGTCTGTTCATGCATCAATCTTCTTTCACATGCTTAAAAGATCAAGAAAATGTTCCACAAAACTATAGATTATTCGTTAATAATGTCAATGTGTAAATAATGGACGCTAATCAAACATGCCTGAGCAAACAGCCTTTCTTAAAGTTTATTTAAATTCCAAAATCCCTTAAGCTATTTCATGCGTTAGATAATAAAAAAAATTACATTAATTGAACATAAACATTTTTTTAAAGTTTTTTGTTGAATAAACTAAATTAAATATATAATCATGTGAATAAATAATGCATTACTAAGTAATAAACTGAAATTATTCTCACAAAATGTTTGTTGAAGTATAAAACCACGATTTAAAATTTAATTAAATGCAATCTAATACTTTTAATATCGATGATCTAATACATATTTTCAAGTGTGTATTTGTTTGTTTGTTTGTTTCTCTTTCACGGCCGAACCGTAGCACCTGGAGGCACCAAATTTTGGGTGTAAGTACTTCAGAATCTGGTCGAGGTTTTAAGCTACCGCACGTTGGCCTAAAGCCATTTTTTTCCCGTTCAGCCCCGGGTACCCCAGCTAGTATATAATATTGCTATAGGGGATAATCAGTTACAGTAAATCTAAAATTATTAAACTAGCTTTTAAATATTTTCGATATTAAAATAACAAAAAAAAAAACGAACATCAGCAAAAATTTAGGCTCTGTACTTTAGTTTGATACAGTTCAGCCACACGCTCTACAGTTAGCTGGTAGACGTAGAGGTTAGTTTTCGTTTCGTACTATTTTCAAATCCAGTTAAAAAGCCACCATGCACAGCAGGCTACTACCAAAAACATCGGCGCACTTACTGATATCATAATTTAACAAAACCGGGAAGGTGAACATATATTCTGGGGAAGAGCGGATCTACGAGTGACACCGAGAACGCTTGCGAAATGACTACCTGCATCCGTTACTTTTCTTTCTCTAGCTGACATTAAATCCGACGTGTCTGAAACAGCGGCATCCATATTTCGGTTTACATTTCGCAAGAGACGTCTAGCGGGCAAGCTTATTGAAAGGGAAGCTACTCTGATTAACGCTTGGTTCTTGACTTCCTGCTACCAACTGTCGAAAGGAATGAATGAAAATGTAATCATATCTCTGCAGTCTGCCTGCTCCCATCTGGAGATCGAACCAAACAGAAACAGAGAAAACTCCACCTTTAACTGACCAAGCGACTGCGATTAAGAAGTTGTTGAGAGAACTGATTCCATCATCACCAGAAATGCATTGATGGCTAGTCTATAAGTTGAATAAATTTTTGTCAAATTCAAAATTAAACCTATATGTTTTAACACCTGCGAAAGTAAGCAAAATACGTTACATTTATTAAAAAAGAAACGAAAGGTAAAACAAACGAATACAGATTATTATGTCAAGTTTGCTGTATATTATACAGACATATATTAATACTCTTCATAACCTCCCTATGTATGTGTATGTGTGTGTGTGTGTGGAACCGTTGTTTTTCTTTTGTGGTGCAAAACTTTAAAAAAAATACATACATACGTATATATAGTTTTTGAGTTTTTTTTTTACCTTTTTTAATGGATGATAAATCTTCCCCATTCATGTGCCCCGTCTAGGCAATTAACCTCATGGTAAACTCAGTAGACAAATAAACATAGGCGGGGCACTTCGAGCTGGTAGGTGGAAAGATAAAAACAATAAATAAAACTGAAATCTCTAAAATTTGATCTTTTTAACGTATAACTGTTAAAATATATAAAATAAATTATTAGATTTATTTAACATATATATAAGTATATTTTTAACATATAATTTAGACCCGGTCGCTACTTCTCTCCCAGGCCAACTTTTGTAATCTTCCTTGGCGGTTAATTTGTCATGGAAACGACGGCCACTTGTGACAACACAAAGTCAAAGTATCATAATTGGTGTTGGTAGGAACTACAAATATAATAACTATTCCTTTCGTTGAAACTATTTTTTTTAAATTAGATATAAATTTGGATTAACTGCTTTGCTATAGATACGTTTATTAGGTATTTTGACGATTACATCTGGTTATTGAGAATGATGACTGGTGCTATGACCGAAGACGTAGAATGAATTTGAAAGCTATAGCTTAATTTGGTAATAAAACCGAATTATCTGGACATTACTGATCACATATTAACAAATTCGCTGATTCTGATTACGATTATATCATTGGACTTCAAATACAAGAAGCGAAAGTTTTCGTACGTTAGATTCTCCACACACACAATCAGTCAAGTTACTGTTCTACAGTATGAACGATAGTTTAAATAAGAATTAGACTATGTCTAATGACAGCTTCAAATATCGTGTCTCTACCCAATATTTATTACACCTGATTTACAGAGATTTTAGTTCACAGAATACAGAGGAGAGTTAGACGTTGGGGAAATTACACTATTTTTCTGAGTGGAAATGACGCATGACTGGTGTACTGTGTAACAGATATGAGATTGTGGGACATTCATGCTAAGTACGTAAATATAATGCGAATATTTTGGTTCAAAAGATGATTTTGTTAAGGGAATTAGTATACTATTTTTCGTTTATCAACTTGCTCATCCATTTTCTTTTTGTTTTTGTTATGACTTATGTGGAAATTTTAGGATTTTAGAGACGGACTTGGTTTGGTATGCTATGCTACAACATCAGTGGCCATTTCATTCATTGTCATGATGTTTTCCCATTTTACTTTTCAAATTAGTTTTTTAAATGAAAATTGTAGCATTCATTTTTTAATATCAGAAAAAATAGGTTAGATATTTTCTCTCTAAACTGATGATATATATTTTTTTACTAGTATAGATCTGAGCAGGGGAATGTGATGATGATACTTTCACTTCAAAATAACAACAACAACAAGAAAAGAAACAATGAAACTTTTTTTGAGTGAAAATTGCTTGTGATTACTCTTTAAATTCTAAATTATATGCTGAAATATCAAATTTGTCATAAATATAGATAAATGCAAGATGGAGTAAAAATGGATAAGTAGCTGTGAACTAGATCAACCATGGCTCGACTGAAATATGCCTGTGACTTTGACAAATCTGTCCTTCAAAATAATTTTGATACTCGTGGCTGGATTGGAGTCAGTTCAGAAGACGACTGGAACTTTTACTGGTGAGAAATTTTTATTTGTACTTTGTATAATCAGATTGAAAAAAGGAAAAGTTTAGGTATTAAATAAACTATTGTTTTATCTGAGCAGGGCTACCGTACAAAGTGTGAAGAATGTCTTTAGTGTGGAATCAGGTCATCGTTTGGCAGATGATCAGTAAGTATTCTTTTTAACTGATGTATTTATTAATAGGATTAAAACAGAACCCCAACAAGTGTTTCTTTAAGTTTTTTCCCAGATTTTTCTTTATCAAGTTACTGAGCAAAATTACATTATGTTATTGCATTATTCAATTTTAAAAAACTTTTTTAAAACAAATTTTTTCTCTTGTGATGCCCCCTCAAATTGTTGCAGTTTGATATTCTTTTTTCCACATTAATATTTTTTTCCTTTGATTCCCCTTACCTGCTGCACCTGCACTCGTTTTGGCCACACGACTTTGAACATTCATGTACACTCTCACACAAGGCATTTTCTAGTTAGTCTGTTTGCATATACCATCACAGTAAAAGTCTTGTGCATATCTGCATATCTAAGAAAATGTTTTTGAAAAGTCTCCTTTGTATACTGTGATGTTTGTTTTTTCTACTGTATAATGAGTCTAAACAAAAAGAAACTGAGTGGCACTCAATTTTTAAAAACTCACAAAAACTTGCAAAACAAAAAAGTGAACAAGAAGTCTGTTTTAAAAAAATTCCCAAATTGCATACTTTTGCCACTATTTCTTCACAAAAGGATGATTAATCAACAATCTTAGGACTAGCCAAGAAACTGATATTATTCCATCAACAATCAACATCAGTGACAGTGGTTTATGAAAAGCTCAAGATACTAAAAGTGGAAGTGACCACGTGTCAAATAGGTAAACAAAAGTGTAAGTGACAGAGGACATTTTGAATCATCAGACAATGTTAAGGTAAGCAAAGATCCAGCTGAACGGGTATTAACAGTCATATTTGTGACATTATTGCATGAAATGAAGTGAAGCAAAACAATCTTTATGATTTCTATAGGTCTTTGAAAATGCATTCTGATCAAAAAAGATATTTTTACAAAGCTTTATTTACTTGAAAACTTGCAGATGGTGAAACAGCAGAACATAAATGGCTAGTATACTCTCCTTCTATGGGTGCTGTCTACTGTGCCCCATGCAGATTCATTCACTACTAGCTTAGGATCACCTTTTGCCATTACTTATAAATTCAAATAACCGATATCTTGGGATAGCCTACCAACAAAATTCTTGACCACTGTGGCCCCAGCTAGATATGCACCCACTATCTTGCCTCTTTTGAGCACCGTAATGTCTTTGCTCTTATTCATATCTGTTAGACTGACTGCAAATATCCTTGTCTACACATAGTGCTGCAGGAATCCTGTCACATCATACAGTCCTAATTTGTATCTGGAACTCAGGTCAGACCAAAGTCTGAATGGCTACATACTACTAAAGTGGACAGCCATTGTATAAAAAGAGAGAGAAACCTTGATAATTGTGGACTTACTTGCCAATGAAATAACCTTGAGGATTTTTAATGATGAAAACTTGTGCGATCAAAATTCCAACATTAACTTATTGGTAACATGTTTTGCCATGTATATGTTTTCTGACAGTTATATGTTAATATACGGAATAGCTACATGCACTATTAAATTGATCATAATAGAATATGGAATATTTCTTTGGTTAGTTCACAGTTATAGGCAACAAACTATATAGCTCTGAATCTTATTGCTAGATAAGGAATTTTATTAAGCATGCACATGTACCACAAGTAAACAGTTTGTTTTCTTGTGAATAATAAATTAGTTAGCGTAACTATCTATTATAAATTTTGAGTTTCTCCAAAAAACAAATACTCAGGAACATTTAAAAAATTTTTTGCTCATTTGTCTGCCTGTATCTCTCTCTCTCTCTCTCTCTCTCTCTCTCTCTCTCTGGGGAGACATTTATTAGAGAATATTATCAATAAGTGTGGGAGATTGAGGATAGTTGCTACCAGAAGTGAGTTGTTACAGCACCAGTGACACCTAATTAAATGTATAGATGAGCTATAAGGTCAAAGCATGCGATGTTGATTATAGCCTTGCATGTTTAATTAGGAATTTCTGGTGCTATAACAACTCACCCTAGTTTCTTCTAATGTTATGGTACAAATATAAATGATTTTTATTTGTATCCGCTGCTGTTTATTTCTTATCTGGTGTTTTTATGTTGTGTTTTATTTTTTTCTTTCAAAACACTTGTAGTTAAAAGCTGTTTAATGAAATGGTATAAATTGTTTAAAAGAAGGGATTTAGTTGTCTGAGGTAAAGAAAAATTAAAGAAAAGCTTCTAGTGAAAAGGGAAAGAAAGAATCATTAACTGCCTATTGAGATCTATTTAAAATTAGATGAGAATGAAACAAAATAAGGTTCTTTAAAAACCTTAATAAAAGCAGCACTATAATGTATCTAAGGATTTGCTTGCTTTTTTAATGATAGAATATTTTTCTTTCATATGCTTTATCTTTTTGTATCTTATAATTTAAAATATACTTTTCATTCAAGAGTGATCAATCATTTTCCTAACCACATGGAGCTTACAAGAAAAGATTTGATGGTGAAGAATATTAAGCGATATCGGAAAGATATGGAGCGAGAGGGAAACTCATTAGCAGACAAAGATGACAACTGTAGATACATTCATCTAGGTTTGTGAAAAGTTTTGCTGAATTTTAACGTTTTATTGTGAATTCAATACAAAATGTACTTGTGGCAGATATTTAAATAGTACCTTAAAACCATGGCATGCTAATGTTGTTGACATTTGGTTGATAAAAAAAATCATTGGTGAGATATGCGATGGTAAAGCATAATTTGGTTCCTGTCTTTCAGGCGCTATGTTTAACCTGATTTTGAACCTTTAGACTCTAGTTTCTTTTTTAAACATATGTATAATTAACTATGATTACTTTGTAGGTTGTAGTGGTGTGGATTATGAGTTTATAAAACTATTAAACACATTTTAAATTGCTTATTTATTTTTTTTAAAACAATAAAACAAACAATACCCAATCCAAGTTGTATTGTGTATTAGACACAAAGAAATCATCTAAATCCTATTGGTTCTGGTTTTAGTATATATATATGTCTAGAACCTTTACTGGCTTAGTTAGGTGGTAGTGATTCTCTTTTAATCAAAATAACTAAATAAACTTCAGCAATGAAATAGGAATAGTATTTTATTGTAGGTGCCATAAATGAATTCTATGGATAGAAGTTACAGTTTGTTTTATTGTAAATTTCCTTTTCACTGCATGTAGTATAGTTTTTATTTTATGTATGTATTTCTGATAAGTATAATTTCTTTTAAAGATTTTATTCCACAGACATTTATGTTGCCTGCTGATTATAATCTGTTTGTGGAGGAGTTTCGCAAAAAACCCTAACACTACTTGGATTATGAAGCCTTGTGGAAAAGGTTAGACAATTTTGTTTGAATAAACAATTAAAAAAATTATTATATCAATCTTCCATAAGTTAATTCGAAAACGTTTTTGCATTTAATTTAATCCGCATTCATCTTTGTGATTGTTTTATTTAATAAACATATATAAGGCTTATAACAATTTATTTTATAGCTCGTGGAATTGGAATATTTTTGGTGAATAAATTATCACAACTGAAGAAGTGGTCTCGGGACAGTAAAACAAACAGGTGAGTTATTGATTAAAATCTTAGGTTTTTTCAAAAGGTTTAAACAGCAAGAATTGACTTTAAATTTTTTAAAAATGTTAATATGCTGAGATTTTGCATAAGCTTTTGTCACATTCCTTCTTAACTTGTGTACATCAACTAGAGTATAGCAAATGGTTTCTATAGATAACTGAACATTTAAAAAGAACTAGATATTGTTTACTCTTTTAACTTTTAAGAAGAAAACATTGTATGGAACATACTACTTTGTAGAATGAATGGATAGATTGAAGACTTAAACTGAAATACATTGTCAAATTCTCTTTGTATTAACATAGCTTTGTGTATAATCAGTCAGCAGGTGATAATTTATTAAAATTTTGAAAATAATCATAATGCTAAAAACCCTATGATTTTAAAAAAGAGAAGTATTATTTTAAACAAAAATTTTTTGTAAACAACACCAGCAGCTAAGACATAGCTTTATGCTATCACTATGCTCTTAAAAAAAATGTTCAGCTCACAGTTTATTATTTCTATTTTAACAAAAGCAGAAACAAGAATGGTAGTAACAAAAAGGTCATTTTTTAACTGACTGTATCCATTTTCAACTAAACCTGACAACAACAACAAAAGAGGGAAGAAATCTGTCTTTCGGAGCATTAATTATACGGGTCTGCATTTTTAAGAAGGCAGGGAATGGGTGGGGGGAGAGGACCCAGCCAAAACCCTGATGTCATTGATTTTACATTTGTGACCTGTTGCTGCCTGCTGTATGATTAAGTAAGGCTGGGTCTTCACATGGAGACAAACACGAATTCTTGTAAATACATTGGATTATTTTTATAACAATACCCGTAGGAACTCTTTGGGAGTAGTTTTAAAAGCAGACCCTCACAGATATGTAAGGTAAATTAAATTAAAGTATAAGTTTGACAGTCTACCTTTTTTTTTCTTTTTTAAGCAACTACTTTGAACACCTAAAAAAAAGGTAATGAAAGGTAAACATTTCTTTGAAACAGTAAGTTTTACTGACTGAAACAGAAACAAATTTTTTGTTCAGAATGGTATACAACCTGCTTTCAATGAAATAAGAAGGGCACACTTTAGCTATTAATAGTTTTTTTTTTTGATAAAAAGGAATTTCTTTGTTGAATAAAGGTAAGAACAGATCTTATAAGCAAGTATGACCAGTGAGAATAGATTCCAAGCTCTTGAAAAAAAGGGGAACAAAGGAAGATCATAAGATCAGTGAATGTAGATTTGTAATAAACTCTTATATTTACCTGACCGCTGCCATCACAAATACGTAAAGTATTCAAGAAAAACTGGCTTTTTAACCTCAGATTCCATTTTTTAAAAATGGTTTTGTAGTGAATAATTATAGCCTAATATATTTTAAAGACTTCAGTTTTTACTATTTCCTTCTATGAAAAGAGTTAGCAATGCACTGTGATTTTTTAAAAACAAGTAATGTTTTCTTTTTTTTTACATTAATTTTTTTGTTGATATTACAGCTTCATACCTCCAACTGCTAAAGATACTTATGTCATCTCAAAGTACATAGACAATCCCTTATTGATTGGAGGAAAGAAATTTGATCTGAGACTCTATGTGCTTATCACATCATTCCGGCCTCTTAAATGCTATTTGTAAGTAATGTATATTGAATCTTTCAAAAAATGAAATTAAAAAAAAATGAAAACAAAATGCAGACTGAAAGAGTTGGAGTTATTTTATTTCTTATTTATTTATTATTATTATTATATTATATTATTATTATTATTATTGTGTTGTTGTTGTTGTTGTTTGTTGTTGTTATTGTTGTTTGTTGCTGTATATAGCAGTAAATGGTCCGGTGAAATCTGTTAAGCTAAAATATAACAGGTAACCTATCCTATTATCTGGGGACAGGGAAAACATAATGTTGATAAGTAAGCACATTTTAGGTGTAGCTAAAGAAGAAAAAAAAAGTTTTGTGTCAAACAAGAATAATAACAGGAGTTCTGAAATATAGTTTCCTAGAGAAAGAGTTAAATTTAGTGCTTTATTTGTTGTTTGCTATTCATTACTTATTTATTTTGGCTGATGTAATACCATTTAAAACTGTTAATCAGAAAGCCAAATTCTAGTGACATGGTTAAAGTAGTTACAAGGTCAGTAGAAAGACACCATGGCCTATAGGGAAGAGAAATGGCCATCAATTTGATTTTTAAATTGATTAATACTATCACTATTAAATATATTTGCTCCTAATTATTTCACTCCTTAACAATTAAAAAAAAAATTGTGTGTGTGTTTTAAAGATATCTACTACGTTGGAGTTGTACCTAATTTTTAATCATGACCCTTAGTATTTATAACTAGAGACTGCTGAAAAAATTGGGGTGAAAAAAATTCTGTATTATCTTAAAAATAGCACAAAAATAAGTTTGCTGTGAACTATTTAAGTAACATTGGATTGTTTTTTTCAGGTATCAGCTGGGCTTTTGTAGATTCTGCACAGTGAAGTATAATGCCAACGTCAATGAACTTGATAACATGTTTGTTCATTTGACAAATGTTTCCATTCAGAAACATGGGGTAAGGATTTAACATTTTTTGCTTTTTTTATATAGAGTTGATTTGGTTTTAATGCAAAGCTACCTAAGAAGTTAGTTTACAGTGTCTTACCTTGCTTGTGTTAAAGATGCTACCATGTGAGAAAAATATTTCAAAATAAAGCATTCATTGTGCTGATTACAACTTTGCTATAGTTGACTGCATTGATCTTTATTAACTGCATGACAGTCGAGCAGTGCCAACTACACAGAAAAATGAAGAAAATGGGAGTGTAAAGCAAATATTTAATCAGATATCACAAAGAATCAGTGCATGAAGATTGTCAGCTTTCATTTGCATTGGGAGAGCAGTTGGTTTCTAGTGGACAGAAACATTTAAGTTTTCACACAGTAATTTTAATTATTGTGAATTTTTTTAGAACTTTGCATTAGTGATTATCATAAAAATAGAACTTGCTCACAATGGAAGATTCTTATATGATTGAGAAGGGGAAAATATAAAATTGTTTAATGATAACTATGATTTTGTAATCAATGATTTTTATAGAACCTCCAAAAAACAAATAACAACAAAAAACACCTAAAAAAAAACTATTTTGCAGATTTGAAAGTTCTCGAAATTCTTACACATGACATATTTAACATTTGTGGTTATATATTGTTGTTGTGGTTTTTTTTTTAAATATTGTTGATTGATGTAAACTAGTGGATTAAATCACTTAAGTTTCATCTGTAGAGATGAGTTGACAAGGAGACATAATTCCTGTTTTCAGTTCTAGTTTACAGCTTTATCTGTCTTAATAAAATGATGATAGAAATGCGAGTTTTTTTGTTAATTTTATTAGAAAAAGAGGCTGTCATGTAAAAAAATAAAATTATAAAATAAAACTTGAATTAGCCAAAACTTGGAAGTAAAAATATAATTAAACTTAAGCTTTTTACTGAAAGGATCACAATGTATGTGATCTATTTTATTTTATTAACTTTATAGTAAGTTTGTGTGAATTTCTTCAAGATCTTACAGTTAAATAAGATTGCTGTCTGACTGCCTTGATTATAAATTAGCTTAAAAAATTCTCTTTGTGGTAGTTAGAATAATCTTGGCACTGCTTTTTGAAATAGCTAGATTTTGTTGACTTTTTCTAAGTGAAATCTCACCAGTAAATTTTTTTCATACTTTGTAGGATGAATATAATGCTGTACATGGTGGAAAGTGGACTATTCAAAACTTGCGGCTCTTTTTGGAAAGTACCAGAGGAAAGAACGTAGGTTTACAAGCATGCATGCATGTGCATACTTGAGCATTTATGTACTCTGTATCAACTCTCTAGACAGGGTTCCTTGGTTTGATTTCATAGTACCAGCTGCTGCCATGAAGAGTGCGGCAAGCGTTCAAATCCTGCATTATGTACAATGCTGTTGTTCATGTTGGGGAAGAGATGTTCTTGTCTTGACCAATCATTTCTGTGCAAGTTTGATGTAATGAGAACTCACTGAAAGAAGATAGGATAAACAAGTACTTTTGATAGATGGAATGTGTATTTTTGTCTTTTTGGTTGATTAGTTTGTAGCTTTTAGTATATTGACTGCCAGTTCAGATAACATCTTTGGTTTCCCTTTCATCTTCTTGATGTTGTATTAATAGTTTCAAGAATATTTTATCCTGTGAGAGAGGCTTTTTTTGAGCATCTGCAATCTTGAAAAAAATGTCTTGCATTTAGGTTCTTTTATGGCACTATAACAAAGTTTTAATAAATCTGATATATTTTCTATTCCTTAACTTAAACACATGATTCCTGGGCACATTGCCTTCTTGGAAGCTGAACCTATACTAGTTTATTTGCTCCAACAGTCTAAAGTGACCATTAGGAGTGAAATATGAGATAAAGAAGCTACCATCCAGCTTTTAACTCAAACTAAATTTTACAGAAAGTCTTTAGATACATAAATACAGTGAACCTTCTCTTAACCAAAATTATGGCAACTGAAATGTTCCAGAAATCAAAATTAAAATTGAAATTGAATTTTGGTTGAAATATTAAATATCCAAAAAAAAAAGCTAGCAATTTTCAGGTAATATTTTACTGAAAATTTCACTCAGCTGATCTGATTTCCAAAAATTTCACTTAATGGAATAGTTTTTTGCGACTTTCAATGTCTTTACATGTCTAATGTGGTGTAAAAGTATGCAACATGGGTAGAGAGATGGTGTAACACCATGGCTGATGTATGTCACTTGACTACCAGGGGAAGATCATCATATTATGAGTCAATATTTTATATTAAAAATAATATAGAAAATTTAGACAATTTATTTTGAACATAAACATAATCTCTCTCTCTTTCTTTTTGAGATTTTATGTAGTAGTAGTAGGATGAATATATATTTTAAAAATTTATTAAGGTGCTATGATATATTATGTTTAATATTTTAAATGGTTTGTTTTCAGTAATCCAAAGGTTGAAATTATTTATCTGATTTATTTATTATTTAAGGAAATCTACCTAACCGTCTAATACAATTTTAGTTTTTATTAACCGAGAAATTCAGACCAGAAGGAATGCATACCAATTATTTTTATTAGGAGAAGCTTTGCTGACAAACAGAGACACTTTACAAAATTTGTTTTTATTAGCATGCTGCTGTAGATATTATTAGGAGTACTGTTTTATCCTTATCCTTAGTATACAAAAGAAAATTAGTTTTGAATTCTGAATGATTCCATTTAAAATTCTTTTTGCCTTTAGCAGGAGAGGGTGGCACAATGAGACAGAAAATTTGTTTTCATTCATATCATGCTTATTAATTGAACTTACCCTACCATAACAATACACAACAAATCACCATACTCTGCTTCATTCTGTACTGAACTAATATTTTTGTAATATTGATACAGATAAATTTAAGAGTATGAAAAAGAATAATCATAATTTGTTTGACTTTGCTTTTTTAGCAGGACAGAGCGAGCTACTCAATGGCATACATTGAGATAGGATGTGGAGAACATAGAACTAGGTTCCAGTTAAACATTTTTATCCATTGAATGTATGATGTATCCTGTTGGTCTCTAATATGTATATTGTTATGTAGATAGTCCGATATTATACTTAAATGTATGTAATTATTTGAAACTTGTTGTGTTTATTTAAATTTATTTAATAGAAATATCATATCAAACTGATTTTTTTTATAGTTTGTGATAGATATCAATTCTACTAAAGTCCACTTCAAATGTGTAGTGAGTCATCTGCCTCATTGTACCCCATCATAACCTGCATTGAATTTTGGGACATAAACTCTAAGCCCAGTACTTTCTTCAGAACATTTATAAATGCATTTTTAAAGCAGTCTTTAGGTTTATCATGTAAACTATAATTGTTACTTAACTATATAGATCACTGTTAATACCTTGAGAAATTTAATAAATGTCCAAAAAATTACCTTTTGAACAGAAATTATTCAAATTTGAAAATTCTTTGCTTTCAATAATGGCAGCCATAGATAAAGTAGGTTTTCACATGCTTTGTAATTGTTGTTCACGAAATAATGGTTGGTATGAATACAATGCATCTTTTTTAATTTGTCTGATTTGTTTTACTGTGCCTCTCTATCCCCTATATATAAACATAGAAGCTTTCAATGTTTCATTTAATCATTTTTGATTGTTCAGTGCTTCTATGTTATTTATTTATATTTAATTTTATCTGATGTGTTTTGTTTTGTTTTTGGTATTTTATAAAGAAAGGTTTTTGTTATTAAATCAATCAGTCACACAGTCAACTGGAAAAGTCGAAATAATGTAGTATATTGAAGCTATTACAACAATATTTTTGTCATTAAAATTTGTTTGTCCCAAGTCACACCAAGATAATTGCAAATGAATGGAATAAAGTATCAGTGGTAATTGTTGACAATGTAAGTTAGTTTACAAATCATATTGATAGCCATTTTTCTTCCCTGGAGGTGTTGTACAAGTATGATGGCCTCCTGCCTTCTTCAGGCAACCAAACTAAACTTTCAGGGAGTCAGCCTTACTTTGCTTACTAAAAATGAAATCATCTCTATTTTTTAAATAGGTGTCAGACAAACTTTTCGATGAAATCAACTGGGTGATAGTTCATTCTCTCAAATCAGCATCAGTAAGTATTTTATTAAGACCAAACACAAATCCATTATTGAAGGTTATGTTTGTTTGTTTTTTTCCAGGTTTTAATTTACATTTCTATTTATTTAACCCGAAAACTAATTTTGCAACCAAAAAAGGAAAAGGTGGGTAAATGAAGTTTTGCTCACCAATTTCAATAATTCTTGGTTGGAACTCTGTACAGGAAATCATGGTACATCCTCCAAGTAAAAACTATCATTTAAGTTTTCTGATGCTGTATATAGTTGGAAGCTGAATCTTTTTCTAGATATATCTTAATTTATCATTTTATTTATTAATTAATTAATATTTTGATAAATGAAATAGAATGGTTGCTTAGTGTTTTGATACTTGTGTTAGTTGTCAGCATTTATTTTAGAGCAATTATTAAATAAATATAAATTTTACAAATAGATTTGTGAAACCTTAGTATTTTGAGGTTTAGCTTGATTGTCTTTTTCACCCTCATTTTATTATTATTTTGATTATTACTATTAATTTTTTTAATGTTATGCTTTCTCCGAGGTGCACTTTTGGAATAAGAGGGCAAAGTTGAAAAGCTTGGAATAAATTTGAACTACTGAACCACTAACTGTTAATATTCATGCAATTACTGAGCTTTAGATGCCTGTCCAGTATTTGTGGTAAAATTGGTTTCTGTTGATTTGTTTGTTTGTTTTTTGTTTTTCTTCTTGCAGGCTGGTGATTGCCAATGATAGGCATTGCTTTGAGTGTTATGGTAAGTCTAATCAAAGTACAACCCTTCCCTTCCCCTTATGATAATCTGCTGAAGATTTTAAGAATACAGATATACCCACATATTTCTTTCTGATTATCTCCTCTTCAGGTGTTCATTAGTTAAAACAGTTTTTGTTGTGGAAATATATTCAGTCTGATACTTTATTTAAAATCAGTGCATTAACAAAAAAAAATTTTTTTAAATCAATTTTTAAATTGTTATTGCACAAAACAAAATACAGCTTTTATATATTTAAAATATTTGTCTTAGTATTTTATATTCTTCTTTGAACAAGTTTATTTGCCTGTTATTTTTAGATCCCCTCTCATCTATCTATTGTAAGTATGCTTTGTTACATTGTTTTTGAAAAATGCTTTGGGAAAAAATATAGTAAAGAAAATTTTTCAAGAAATTCCCATCAAATGTTTTGTAACACTGTTACTTGGCAGAGGAGATAATTTTAAACATCACACATAAATTTTGTCAGTGGGTCTCTCAGTGTTTTAGTTCTAAAAATAAAACAAATACTAAGTAACATTATATTAGTTTCTCCTTCAGAATGTAAGCATCTTTTTCTGCAGCAGTTGTGGCTATAAAGGCAGTATGTGCACAAACTTTTAAAAATATGTTAATGTTAATTCATTCTGTGGTTATTTTATTACCAGAAAATTTAGGACTAATTGGCTTGTTTTGATTTATAAATGGACCCCAAAACAGAACCCTGTGGTACACCACTAAACATTTGTTGATAAGATGATGATATCATTTAATACTGTATGGTGTCTGTTCTAAGTAAAGGTTACAAGCAATAGTCCAAACAATGTTTTCCTGATTGTAAGCTTGTCTTCTTTGTTGCCAAACTCTCATCCAACTATCAACACAATGCAGGAGAAACTTTGGAGCAATGTAGTCTTTTTTTCACCAGAAATATTGATTGATTGATATATATGTCTTGCTTATGTGAAACTGACCTTGGACATTTCACAGTTAGATGAATGGGAGCCAAGACCATTCAGTCTCCTGGACAGATACTCTGTTTTGGATCTCCAGAGGTTTCTCAGATTACTGATATTGGTGAAGGGATTATGGTAAATTTTGTGCCTAACTACCCTTCTCTAGGAATTGTGCTATGAGGATGTCCCTTCATGCTCTATCAACATATGTTGTCAATAAAAGATGTTGACTGATAAAGGAGTGTAGGAAAGCCCAGCATTTTTGTTCTAATTGTCTGCCATCTCTTGGTTCCTTTTAATGTATCCATGTCATGATAGTTTCATGTATGCAACAGCCTAAATTTAAATTATTTATCACATGCATAAATCATGATACCACACTTTAATTTATGAAAGGCAACCCCATCTATATGGGCAATAAATATGTATCAAATGTGTAAGGTCTGTGTGAGAGTATGAGCAACACAAAGCTTAGATATGATTTCACTCAAATGCAATCTAAATTATTATACATAAGGTAGTTTATACATTTTATAATTAATTGTCCCTGATTGATTCTTAAAAAGATAACATGCATTATATTATATTATAGATATTTAATTTACAGATATGATATCATTATTGATGACAATTTGAAGCCCTGGTTAATTGAGGTAAATATATTAATTCATCAGTTAAGTAATTTTTTGTGACTTTCTATAAACTCAGAAACTTATTACAATTGTATATTTTTCATGGTCTAACATTTGAGCATTTTTTTTTAAACTTGCATGATCATTGTTTGCTGAATTTCTTGGGGAACAGAGTATGTGGTAATTTTTTTTAAAAAATGTGAAAAATAATGATAGCCGATGCACATGTGTGCAGTACAAGTTATGAAAACATTTGTTTTTTTTTCAGTTGCAACCAGATTTAATACCATATTGGATGTTATCTTTTGAACTTTTATTGCTGTGTGAGAATTTGTCAAAATTTCCCTCAATAGAAAATCATTTTGTTATATGGTAGTTTACACCAGCAATAAGATTTCATAAATAGATTTTAATACATTTCTTTACATTGCATCTTTTCAAACTTTTATCTATTATTATTATTATTATTATTATTATTATTATTATTATTATTATTATTTATTATTATTATTATTATTATTATTATTATTATATTATTATTATTAGTGTTTTTGTTATTTTTTAGACAATGAATAATTGGTTTAAATGTTTTAATTATATGAAATACTTATATAATTGCCACAAACCAGTTTTATATAGTTTTTCTTAAAACTTTAATTGGAGCCTGAATTTTAATGTTTTAATTTTATTTACTATTTCATTAAATTTTTTAGTTATTATTGAAATCTTTGTACAGCTGGTTTGTAGCATATTGTTAGTAATAGACTTAAGCTTAATTTTTGTATGTAGATTTTTTTTGTTGGAGTGGCCAGCCCTGTTTTGAAATTATTGTGTGTTAAAGTTATAAAACAGAATAAAGAAATAGAACCCCCTTACTTTTAGTTTAGTCTAGTTTTATTGAAACTTTTGATTAAAATAGTTCACTTAAAAATTTTGCAAAACTTATTTAAAAATTGTATTGCATTGAATTTCAGATAGTCAAATGAAATCTTTTTTGTTATTTATATTTTGTAAAGATTTATCTCCCCTAATAATTATGGTTTAACTTCTTAAAGGACTTTCCATATAACGCAGTAACAGAACAAAAGTCTCTTGACAATAATGTACATAATTATTAGACTATAATAGTTTTAAGTATTGAATATACCTCTACCATTGGTTTTTATTTTTGCATAAGTAAAGTTAATACAATTATGCCATTCTTGTGTAATTGATCAGATTTGATTTGACTTATCTGAATGTCTTATATCATCTATGAAAAACATCAAATTTTCTTGTTCAGAGCATCTTTTCTAGCTAGACCTATAAGGTTTTTGTAGCATTTTATTTTACCCAACAGCAACCAAAATGTTTAGCGATGTTCATTTATACCACAAATAATTCAAGAGCAAAATTTACAATTTGTTTTAAAGTGGGATTTTTTTTGCTGACCAGGTGAATGCTTCTCCCTCTCTAACCAGCACCACGTCGAGTGACCGTATTATGAAATACAAGTTAATATCTGATGTCATCAATATTGTCATCCCTCCAGGTGAGATGCCAGAGTAAGTATACAGAGTTTTCATCTTTGCTAACATTAATTATGTGCTAACTGTTTTATAAGAGTGTGGATCAAAATACTTGAAGGGTTATTATTTTGAGGAATACCACGTATTACTGGTTATGACAAAAAATAAAACTAACTTTAGGGTTTAAGTAAACTGTTTGTTATTTTTATGATTTTACATGCTTTGAATATTACAAGTCAAAAAGTAGCTTCTTGGTTTTGTGTACTTGTTTGCTGTGTTGGGCAAGACAGTAAGATGGTAATGATCTTATATCTAGAGATGAGTTGTCACTAATGGTAAATAAGCTATTCAGATCCTGGTCTGGCCCACTTTATACACACACAAAATTCATTCTCTCCTAGATATCTAGGGTAATAATAATAATAATAATAATAATAATATGCACTTGCATAATTTTTCAGGACCTATAGCAGCTGTTTATGCAATCTGAATCTGGTTTCTAGCTGCTGATAATTTAGAAAACTTCCCATGATGTAAAGTTATGAAAACTTACGAATGTTTATGAGTAGTAGTAAAATGTCTGACAAACTTCAAAACCAGATTCATGGTTCCTTTTTTATTTTGGCTAAGTGTTTAAATGCAATTACTTTTTAGCAAAGTTTTGTATTTTCTTCTCCTTAAACATGTTACTTTATCTGCTGTCTTGATTTAAATGTCAGATCATAATGGTGAGTTTTTGTTATGTTGCATTAAGGAAAAAGTTTTGTGAATTAGTGGAAAATACAAATCAGATTTAGACTTGCACACACAGCTGCTTTACTAATAGAAGAATGTTATACCTAAAGAATTAAATTGTTGAATACAGTTGATAAAAAAAGGGAAATATTCTGAAGAAATTACAAAATCATTAATATAAATGTAGAACTTATGTGTATGAAATATTAAAAATTGAATGCACTATCTTAGTTCAGTGAGTCATCAACTGTTAAATGCATTTTAAATCTTCGTTTATTCTTTTTGTTTATGGACAGAATGAGTGCAGTTGACTCTTGATGACCAGTAAGATGTTTCTGTTACTCAGTGTATTGATCTCTTCAAGGTAGTCAGAAGTTAAAATTCCCATAACATAATTTCAGAAATTTTTCATTTCATTAAAATCTTTGATGGAAACCATAAGTTTTATATGTTGAAAATTAATTTTCGTATGTAGAATTAATGCACATGGATTAGATCAAGACGGTTGGTGCTTTGTGGTCCTGTTTTTGTTATCTGACTTCCTGCCTGTCCCGCCACGGTACTTTTAACGTGTGTCGTCTCTTGGATCGCTGCCACCCTCAAAGAGCATCTAAGTAGACCTGCTGCTGCTGCTGAACTTAATATTCACCTAGTCGGCACTAGCCAACGATCAGATTTGAAACCACCTGTGTGGTCTGTCTGTCTAATTATCACTGCTCCGGTAAGGTGGAAGAATGCGATCCTTCCTTAACATCTGAAATAGCACGTGGTGGTGCGAGCCAAGCTCTCCCCTGGCTGCGGAGTAAGCGAGACCTGAGGACTCTGAAGGCTTCAATGTTGGTAAATGTACTTCTGGTTTCATCGAGGGGTGGAGTGCGCTGAGGTTGGGACGAGTTTAAAAGGTCCGCCATCATCTGGAGTTCGTCTTTCGTGGTGAACTCGTTATGAAGCAGCTCGGGATTTCTTTGTTTTAGAATTTCACGTAATAAATTTTTTAAACATAAAAAAAAAAAAAAAAAAAGATAGCCCATCACCTGGCAGTTTGCAAAGTAGTGGGTCTGCGGTTACATGAGTTCTACACATGAAAATTAATGTCTGTCTATTTAATCATGAGAAGAAAAATTGTTTTTATATTTTGCATTAAGAAAAACATGAAAAAATTCATACTTATTATTATTGCAACTAAATAAAAAATAAGAATCACTCCTTTGGCAATTCCTTTTTAAAAGATAGGTATAGAGTGTGTGCTCAGACTACACTACTTGTGTGTAAGGATGGGTTTATTGAACAAAACGATGACAACAATCATTGCTTAAATTACTATGAGTATTCTTGATCCTTATAAGAATGTGCCAGTAAATTGGTTGAGGAATAGAAGTGGTTTTATAGTAGGTTATCTGAAAAGCAAGCATTGTAAATCTGAGGAAACAAGTGATGTTAACCAATGTCTTATTGTAAAGGAATTTTAATTTTGGTCTCCTATGGAGAGTTCTCGCTACCATTACCTTATACGAGTACATAGTGATAATGACCACCAACCATGTTTGTAGACATTCTACTAAGATGGCATATGTTTATAAACATAAACCACCAAAGGTGATGCATTTTGACATGTTAGACAAATCTAAATAAAGATATTGGACAAAATATCTGTCGTTAACCAAACAGATCACACACATTGAGAAAAGCAAATGGGGGTCAAGATATTGACTTATTTCCAGTTTTTTCCTACCTAAATATTGTGAACTACTTTATTTATTGATGTTATTGCTACAGAACTCACTGCAGTATCTGTAACTGAGTTAATACTTTTTGTCACAAGTAGAACAATACATTGTATATATGTGTTTAAAGCCCATATAATCCATGCATCTCCAAAATCAATAACCATTATAAATAAATATATAAATATATAAACAGAATCCTTCATAGATTTTCTATAATTCATATTTACTAAATTTACCTGTCAAAATATGCTCAGAACAAATTCTGAGCTGTTAGTCACTTTTTAACTCACTATCTGTTTATCCAGTGGCATTTGTGCATATTTGAGCATCCATAAATTGCACAGAACACAGAAATGTTTTGTAATCACCTAACAAATATAAGTATCAGCTTAGCTTATGGCATTTAATCAAGTTTTTATGTTTAAATCCCTTCACTACTTTCAGCTCAGGTTAGGTTGTTTGTCTACAAATATGTTTGACACATCTTCTGTGACATGATGTGAGAAGACCATGGCAGCACTCTCCCATACTGCAGGCAGGACTCTTCTTTACTATTTGTGTAGTTACTTATACCAGAGGCAATATTCTATCTTGCTATAGACAGTACTCTAATATATCTTTCTAACTATTTGTAATAGTTTCCCATACCAATGGCAGCATTCTTCCTTTTTGTACTAGTCTCCTATTCCAGAGACAGCACTCTCTCTTCCTTAGTGTTTCTAATAGTTTCCTCTACCACAGGTAGTAGGTACTCTCCCTTACCATTTGTAGCACTCTTCCTTACTAGTTATAATCTTCTTATTTACCAAAGGTAGTTTACCTTGGCATAGGTGGTACTTTCCTTTATCATTTATGGTAGTTTCCTATTCCAAATGCAGTACTCTTCATTACTGTTTATATAGTATCTTTTATATCAGAAACAGCACTCTTTCTCATACTGATTATAACAGTTTCCTATACCAGATGCTGTATTCTATCATGGCAAAGGCAATGCTCTTCCTTATTATACTCAGATCACTCTAAAAGTAATAATGAAACAACAACAAACAATTTTAATTTTATTTTTAAGCATTCCCTTTAATTTATTGCAGGCTCTGAAGAACAACATATTTGAAAACATTGCAAAAAATATTTAAATTGTTTTTTCTATACTTTAAATATTAAAATCACAGAGAAGTATTATGCAGGGAATACTTGTATTTCTTATGATGGTATTCATTGTAAGCTGAACCATGTTTATTTGGATAATAATTTTGTGAAAACACTGCTTTATCTGTTGTCATTATTTGATCTTTTGCTGGAAATGAATAGTGAAATTTTATATTTGCAATCATGATTATTTAAGTTGTATTTAACTTCACAAATTTTACTTTTGTTTTTATTTCAGTGTGCGATGGAACAAAGTGCCTGTAAAAGAAGTTTTAGGAAACTTTGATCTTCTGTAAGTAAGATTTATATTGAAGTATGCCTCTATAATAGCAATCATGGAATATAATGTCAAAAAGGTGACTTTATATGAGTCTCTTCACCATTGTTCATGGCAAGAGTTCAGAAAGTTACTTAGTTATTTTATAATTATTGCAGAGGGACAGGAAGTGATGGATAGCTCCTTTCTTTCAGACCAACTACCTAACACATTTCTAAAAGGATTAATTCTATCATATTTTAATACTTTGCAAGACTATTACTAAAATAACACTTCTGAATGTCTAACCTTCTACAATGTTTATAGTTTTAGGTCATGATGACCTCTTATAACCATAGATAACAAGAACATTTAGATTTATCTATAATGGAGACCAGGGAAAGTTGAACCATTTTTTAGATTTTACCATATATGTACAGGTATTTCTGGCCAACGCTGTCACTTTCAGTGAAAACATATTCTGTCATATGTTTTAATAAGTTACAACATATTTACACCAGAAACTCAACCCAAGTCTGGATACTGACCCTTTGAGAATATGCTCCCAAGAAGCTCAACTTGCCCCATTGGTGGGGCAAGTTGATCCACTGTCCTGCAGAGTGAAAATCTCTTCTCTTGAGGTGAACAGCCAACTTACATCTTACTGTATGCTCAAGTTTTGACTACTATAGTGCTCTACCAGAAGTAGGGCTGTTAATTAATGATATTGTGTGAACTCAGTCTCTGCTCAATTATAGAATGACTAGTAACAAACAATATATAATGCAATAAACTGTTTATTGATGGTTACACGAAATGTGCCAATGCACGAAGAAAGCTTCTAACTAGTTTAACTAATATTCCATTTGCTCAAGTTTGCCTTGAAGCACAACTGGCAGCAGCTTCTAGCTGAGCCCCGAACAGATCTTGGCTGAGGAAGCTTCTTAACGATATCATCTTTACTGAATGCTGCTTCATCATCAGGGTTAGGGTAGCTGGCAAATGATGTAGCCTCTGGCTTCCTGACTGCCAAATGGTGTCTATTCTTGAAGCTCAGCCACCAGTCATTCCCAGCTCTGCAATTTTTCACCAAATTCTCTGGCATTGGAAAATGGTTTGATGATGCAAACTCATAGGCTAAGACACAGCATTTTGTCACAGAAAGGCCATGAAACATGTCTGCCAGATTCTTTGTGTGTATGGTGAGATCTCTTTCCATTTCCTCAGAAAACATGGCTTTACTTTGAGCCTTTGCTTTGTACCCTGCAGCCGTTCCATCCTTCCTGTAATGTGTTAGAGTCATCCGGTCAATATTAAACTCTTTGGATACTGTCCTTACTGCTGTCCCTCTCTCCACCTCTTGTGCAGCACGTTCCATAACATCTGCAGGGGTGCTCCCGCATTTGCAGTCACACATTTCTGTAAAAAAAAAAGATGGAAAATATAATTAAAAAATCCATAACATATTCTCACAATATAAAAATAGAATCTACATATGTTGATAGGCCCATGTCTATAGTCATATTATGGTCAATTGAGTTCACAAAGCAATAAATTGTAAGAGGATGACATGTCTGCATAATGGGGTAAGTTGAGCCTTCATGATTACACTTCCTGATACTATGGATAAACAAATTAAGCTATCTACAGTGAATGTTTGAGAAAACCATTTACCTGGTCAGATGAAATCCACTCCTGGAGGATGATTTTTGCAATTTTGCTGTTAATACTAAGTGCTTGAAAAGCGAAAGCTGTAAATAACATTGGAAGTACATCAGGTCAAGGGTTAACCATAGGTGGTGCCAGTGATCTACTTTCTCTTGGAAGAAAGCAGCTAGCAGACATGGCTCATCTTACCCCAGTCTCCCCTGTTTCTTACCTTTAAAAATTGTTAATGCCTCACTTAATCCTCTCAGAATCTTCAGTACCTTTGAGTGGGAAGCATAATTGAATTCAATTAACTCTTTTTTGTGTAGAATTATGATTCATCTTTATAAAAGGCAAGTAAACCTTTAATTACAAAAAAAATATTTTTCTAGATATAGACAGCACCTAAAGTAACTTTTATGTTCAATCTTATTTCCTTTTCCTAATCTTTGCCAATAAAATTAACTTAAATTGTGTATATTTCTAAATATCTTTAATCTACTAAATCAGTTATTGGCATCCTTGTCTTGTTTGGAGGGTTGATAGATTAGAAGAGGTGCAAAGGTGATCTACAAAAATGATTTGGAGAATAGTAAATTAGTCAGAGAGAGATTAAAATTGTGTTAAGAGATTTTATATATTGAAATAATACAAATTTAAAATGAAAAGTGGCATTATATGTTTATATGCTAAGTGCAAATAGATTATTTTAAAAAATCTAAAGGGTTTGTTAATGATTCTTATTTTAGCTATGATGATGAACTTGCTCAGAGTGATTTGTTGAACCAGGAGTTGAAAGGTCGTTTGGGAGGTAGCACCACCACCCTCCGAGGTGTGACTCAAAAGAAAGGGGTCCAGACAGGATGGAGATAGTCTACAGAACAAGTGTGTAAAGGAGTTTCTCAAGACCTAGATTTAAAGAAAGTAGCAAGAAAATTTGATATCAACTGTTTTTTTCACAGGCTTACCAAGCTTTATTCAACAAATTGTAATGATGTCTGTAATTTTAAAATCAGGTAATGTTTATCTAAGGTATTTTATATATTATATACTACTATTTTTTTTTATTATTCACCCGCAGTAGTGGTACAAGTTTTTGTTGGGTAGGCCGAAAGTTGGTTGAGGGATATTTTAAATGACTACCTGAGGAATGAATCCCAACAATAACTGAAAAAAAAAACCAAAAGACTTTAAGATATAAGTTGGGCTTTGCAATATGTATTTTCTAAACTTATAAGCTGGTGATTAAAAACAAATCAATTTTTCTCTTATGTGCAGTTTTTTGTAAGGATTTGTCTAGATTTTAAGTTTGTGAGATTTAAGCAGTTTGTTTATTCTGTCAACTTTAAATGTTGAACCTTTTATTGAACTGTGTTTGTGCCACTTATTCTCTCTAATTCTTTATTTAATCTAGCATACAACTGAACAGTCTTGCAGTTCATTGCAATGAGTCATTAATGAAATCTAAACATTTATGCACACATCCTTCATTATCTGTTAGGGAAAAATTCAATAGAAAAGCATCATGGAATGAAATGTCTCTATTAGCTAAATCTCAAAATCATTGCAAAGCTTTAGAAAAAAATTGATATAATATTAATTGTTTTGCAATTCTGGTTTGGTTTATATGTTTATACATAACATTTGTATTTGCATTATGATTTGTGGGGCTGAATGAGATAAAGGTTGATGAATGCACAATAAAGAATATTCTACAGCATGTACATTTCAAGTTGGAAAAGTAACTTACCATGTTGGTGGAACACCTTGAAATTTGGGAAGGTAGTCTTAGTTAAAATTATTTTGGACTTTGACAGTTAGTTATGGACACATTTCCTTTTTTTAGCCAAAAAATGAAAATAGAAAAGGTTCTGGTTATAGAAGTGACTGAATATGGATTTCTGTTCTTAGGTTAGTTTATTTTAGTTGTTAAGTCGTCATACAAGTTTCCCATTAAAATAAAAGCCTATCAATTAATTAAACTTATAAACAATTTCAACTATCACTGGTCATTTATTTCAGTCACTTACATTTCTACTTATAAATTCTTTTTTCTATTACCAAGTCATGTTGACACTTCAGCCAACTTATAGTTGACTTTTATATTTCTAAATGTACATAAAAACACAAAAAATTGCAATGTTTGCATGTTTAAAACCCTTAATTAATTAAAAATCTTTATTAGGTCTCTCTATTACCCGCTAGGGAAATCTGACCTTTTTTAAAATGGATTGTAATTAAACATCAATTGATTTTAAACTGCAGAAATAGCACATTTACCATTTTGGCAGTTCTCTTTATGTTGTGTTTTGTTGCACCCCATATATAGTCAAATTGTTAGAATGATATTTTTTGGTCCTCAAATTCTCTTGATTTTTTAAATTGGGGTATACTTCCTGCAAAAGAAATAAATAGTTGTATAACTAAAATCGAAAGCGTTTTCTGTAAAATAGTACTGTAGCAATAATTTTGCACGTTCAAGATTGTCGACAATATTAATATTTTAATTATTTTCTAAAGATGTAATTATTCTATTCTTTATTTTGTTATTTTATTAAACTTTTAAAATCCACTTTATTATTTTTCTTCTCTGAAGGATATACAGTAAATGAAAAATAGCTCTTAAAAGGGTGAAATTTTCTGTGTAATTTCACAGATATGTATTGCTAATTCAGGAAAAGAAGAATGACAAAGTAATAGTAATCAGAAATATTAACAAGACACCAGTATGGCTTGGTATGTCACAAGCTAAACTGTGAATGCTAAAGGTTCGAAAACAGTGATGGTGAAAAACAAAAGTAATGACAGATTTTGTTTTACAGTTGTACTTGGTTTTCTTGCTGATGGGACTAAGTTGAAACCAATGGATATTTTTAAAAGGAAAAACAATTCCCAGTCAAAATTTTCTTTTTGTAGTTCTTTACTACTATCCCGAAGGATGGATGGATGGATGAGTAGTGGGTAAATATTTGTATTGAAAAGGTATGGAGAAATTGATGAGTAGCCAGGAAGAAAAGTTTACTTGTATGGGATGTATTTAGTGTGTATTTAGAGGAAATGGTAAAGAGCATTTTACTTGAAGATCATGATACCAACCTGGCAGTTATCTTGGGGATGAGGGTAGTATTTGACCAGTGTTGTGCAGCCATTTAATGTATGTCTGGACAAAATATTTAGAGGAGGAATGGCTATCCTGGATGATGGATGGGGAAATGGTTGCTTGATCTTAAAAATTGTGGTATTTCAAACACATTGGATGGTACAGAATATTTGTTGTGGAAGGAAGGATAGGATAGCAATGGAATGACAAAGGTGACAAGGAGGAATTAAGTGATGAAGATGATATTTACAATTTTTTATTGACAATAGTGAAGAAAAATTTTTTATGGCTTTGAATAATAGCTTTCATACTTTTAAAATGTGAATTTATGTAAATACATTCTGTATCCTGAGTAAATTATATCTATTTACTTATCCATCAATTACCCTTCCAATTGATCAGAAAACACATATGATTTTTTTCAAGTTAATATTTTTTGTAAATCATGTGGTAGAGTGTAAATTTTGCACACGCTTGTAACTTAGGAAATCGTCATGTAGGCATATTTGGTGATGCATGTCATAAAGATTTTTATGAGAAAAATATATCTATTCGGAATTGATAAAGTGGTATATGAATAGATGATAATGAAACTTTTAAAATTAGATGCTCTTTTATAATTCATAATTTGTATCATTAAAAGAATGGCAAGAGAAAAACAGTTGAGTATTCCATGCAGATGGATGTTTTGCACTTGTGACCAATCCTCTTTGTGATTGCCAGTGTAACTTAATTTCTTGTGATCACTTCCACTCTAATAAGGAAGTTCCACTTCCACCTGTGACAGTAAGAGATTTTTTATCTATTTTCTCCCCATTTAAAAGATACCTGTATTTGATACTTGTTGTTTCAGGCTTATTTAGTTTCTTCACCAAATTCTCTACTTATGGAAAGGCAGTGAGGCAAACCACAACAATAATTTTTAAAAGAAATATCTAGCATCTGCATCCCTAGGAATTTGATGAATAAAGATTAATTTATAAAACAAATATTGATGCTCCACAACACAATACACACCTACATGTTTCCCTTTTTGACGTTTGCATATATTCTTTCAGGTCTATCAGGTGAGCATCATGTGTTTGTGACTAGATGACTTTTCTCTAAGTTGTAATCATCCCTGAACTTATTTTTCCAATGAAAGTATAGTACAGGTGTTATAGTGGTCACTTTTGTGAATTCTTCCTCTTCCCATTCCACATTTTTTGTTGTTTTAGCACAGCTGTTAATTAATTATTACTTTCATCTAGGGGACAGATATAAAATCACATTATTTATAGGCTAAGAAAAAAAGTTTGGTGCAGAGTTATTCAAATAACTAGTAAACTGAGGAAAGAATTTGAAAGTTGAATTATCTCATTCAACCTTTTGCTACTATTAATTCCTAAACATAGAGAGATTAGTGTTATTTGTCTACTGTGTGACAGACAGCAGAAGTTACAAATAAAAAATTATAATCTTAAAAATCAAATGAGTAGAAGGGGTGGAGCTGCATTCTCCTTCAGAAATGTTTGATAAATCTTGTCATATTTTAACTGTTACATGCTCTTTCTATATAAATGAAAGTGTACCTATATTTTTGGAGGCTATAATTATGGATTCCCATGAAATATCCCATATTTTTATATATAATAAATGTATTGATAGATATAGTTTACAGGTACATAGCTTATGATTGTCAGAACCCAGTATATATGCAAAAAAAGTTTATTTTTTAACTTTTCACAGAATATTTCAATTTTTTAAAAAGTCATTTCTTATGCTCGAGTTTTTTATAGGTGAATCAATAATTGTGATTGCTAGTGTGCTTGATCGGTAGATAACATCATGTACCCATTATGAAAGTATAAAACAGGCACACAGTCCTTGAAGGCAGCAAAGACGTGACCTGAATGCATCAGCAGAACAAATTAACCAGGAGCACTGACTGGTTACATTGTATGTGCTTACTAGGACCACTGAGCACACACAAGGAACATGACGATTACTTTGGAAACTATGTAACATAGTTTGAATATATATATATATATATATTTATAGAACAAGTGCATTTTTTGCTGTTTTTAATTTTTTCTGTTATTAAATGTTAACTGATAAATGCTACAATTTTATCATATTTTTATACATTTTATATAGTTGATAATTTGCAGCTGTGAATTTTCACAAAAAACAACAGGAGGTAGTAACTGTTTTCTTAAAAAGTCATCATTGAGCAAAAATTCAAACTGCATTTTTATATAAAAATGGTATTTTTTTTTAATTTTAGAAGGAAATTCTATTCAGTGATACTACACACTCCACCACTAGTGAGTTATTCTCTAAAGATAGTAATGTTTTTCATCTGTTTAGAAATATTCTAGCTTCTCATCCTATTATTAATCATAAGCAACTTGTAAAATATCTAAAATATTATTTAATTTTTGAAATAATGGGTTATTACAATCATTTTGTATTTTAGTTTTTGAAAGGTGATCTTAATATCTGAATTACCAGACCCAACTCATGCTTCTGCAATGAGACAGGATTTTTAGTTACTGTATGGAGAATTACAGATTAATTTTTCAAAAATTGTGTAGAGATGGAAAACTTGTACCTATAACTTCTTCGTGGTCCGAATACAGAGTTATGACACTTACACCCGCAACTGATGATGCAGCAATCATATCTTCTTAGGCACATCCAGCTAATTGTAGTATGACTGTCTTCAGTTCTTGTGTGTGTGTGTATATATATATATATATATATATATATTCCTACAGCTTTCTGATTTTTTCTATCTGATGGTTGGAGAGTTTTTCAATTTTTCTAACCAATACATTTCTCCTGACAAAATCTAGCAGCATACAATTATTGAAGATGTCGTCAGTGAAACTGTTATTTTACTATTAGTGTGGGCTGACACACTCCAGAAGCCCTATGAACTTTCTAGCAATTTTTTTCTACAGTAGGAAAGCTGTAGCATTGATTTATGTCAGCATAAAATATACAACTGGTGGTATTTTGTGTATAGCAGCCCCAAACATTGATCTTTTCTCCTCCATGTTTGACTGCCCCTCCTTCCATACAAAAATCTACCTCTTGGTCCACACAGTTCAAACTTGGACTTGTCTGTGAAGAGGAGAGTTTTCACTGCTTAACAGTTCAGTTTCTGTGCTCTCTGCCCTATTTCAGCCATATGATGCCATTTTAGTAAGTTTCCAGATAGAAAATCTGTCTCTGAGTCTCCTGGCGTGTTCATCAGGAAATCTTGGCAGCTTTTCTGGACCCATTTAGGCAATCTGAGAGAGCTCACAGTGGGATCATACAGCTGAATCTTTGATGAAGTTGTTTTTATGCACAGAGGAAGTTTTCTTTTAACCTCATCCACATTAATTTCTTTATCAGTTGAGTTGGACTTCTTTATGATTTAGGAAATGGATCCATCTCCCTATACTTTTTTCATATTTCATTTCATTCCTCCTATAGTCATCCTTGTGCCAGTGGGTGATCCTCAGCCTATTCCCTATGGGAATGACCTCATCTACTGCCATTTGTAGTATAGCACTTTATGTATAATGTAAGTAAACAATAAACATTTTTATTGCAGTTAACCCTGATGATTGTCTGTCTCATGTTAGCACTGACTAGTACATATAATTGATTTTATTTTTCATTTTGCTGATCATTTTGTTTGGTCTGAATTTACTAATAATTTGATAAACTGTCAAAATAAAGGTATTAAATTTTTCAAAAAATATTTAAGAGAACAGTATTTTAGGAAGCATCTCAGGGGAGAAGGCAAGACAAGCTCAAGTTATGCCAATGGTGAAATTATCAGCAGCATCGTTTTCAGTTACAAACATACTGAGAAGTGTAATAAGTTTTTTTTGGAATGTGTATACTTTATCTTAGAAGTCGTCTAATTAAAAATTAGTTTCAAACATATACATCATGAAGTTTTGGCATTTTAGGATTTGCATATGCAGGTTCTCTTATGTTTTCATATGACTTTTGTTATAAAAAAGGCAAAACAAAAAAGTCAAGATGTCTGTAAGATAAATTTGGTTAATAAACTACAGTGATTGTTTTTCTTGAATACAAAAGGTACAGTTTCTTATTGTGTATTAGAATCAGCAGGAATCACTCTTGTAAATTTACAGTTAATAATTGTTTTATTACTATCTCTTGATTAAATGTCTATTCTTTTTTTTTTGAAGAGGAAAAAATACTTTGGAGTTGCGCAGATTTTAATAAAAGCAACATTTTTGATGGAATGTATGACATTCATGGTCACTGATTTGATAGGAACTCACTGGCCGTTGAGGGGGACCCAACTGGAACTCACAATTTTGTCCTTTGCTGCTTTTATGCAAAAGGTGCTTTTGGTACTGCCCCTCAATACGCTGGGGCAGTTTTACACCAGGCCACCACCTGTAGCCCAAGAAGATGCACTGACTTTAAGCTGTGTGTATTTTGAACCAAACTTTGACTTTGTGCTGGGTGGTAAACTTCCTGGAATCTATGGAGGATTGCCAGGGTGTTCCGGAGGACACTACAATTCAAACTGTCTCTCCACACGTTTTATGTGGCATTCTCATTGTGATGGTGAAGTTTACCTCTATATTCCAATGGATCAGGCCAATCATTTCTGCCAAGACGAGGATGTTCACTGTAATCCACAGTATGGACAGTCAGTTGGGCGAGGATCCTGGCAAACACTCACACAACACATTCAATTCAATACCATTGGTAAACATGGAGTTTTGAAGGTCTGGCTTAACAGGACATTGGTTTATCAAAATACAGAGTTAAAATTCCGATCTTCAGAAAAACATTAAACTAGGTCTTTTGTTTTGTACATTCTTTGGTGGAAGTAGCCCCTCATATGCATCTACTGTGGACACATATACTTACTACAAAAACTTTATTATTTCTGATGTTCCTTCAATAATGAGCTTATTATGAAAATCTTTAAATAAATAGTACATCTTTACTTAAAAAATGTAACTGTTTTGACTGAAAGACTTAACAAAACAGTCTTTTATAATTTAGTTTTATAAGAAATTAATATTGAATATTATTCTGTTCTATAAAGCTGCAGCTTTAGTTTATTTTATTTAATAACAGTAAAGTTATTAGTGATTTTCTAATAGATGATTATAAATATAATTTGCAAAATAAAAAAAAAAAAAAAATTCATAGTGTATCTTTCCTTTTTTGTGCTGTGTATGTAAATGTGTTTTGGGTGTGTGTGTGTGTGTGTGTTGTTAACTCCTTTTGGACGCGGCTGGGTTCTGAAACCACGGTATAGTATCAGGGGTGAGGCATGTTTTGTGTGATGCCTGAAGGCAGTCTTATGACCTGGTGACTCAAAGCTGGGCACCACACTGGTGTGATTGTTCCCACAGGCAGTCAGGTCCATTGGATCAGCATCGCTGATTCAATGAAGCCCTAACGACTCTAACCCCTAGGGCAAGAAGCCAGCCTGATCAACAAAAATAATTTTATTAGTTGATGCCAATGGTCCAAATAAGGAATGATCACAAAAATGTTTCAAGTTTTTGATGGTATATAACATCTGCAGTCCACTTAAAATCATTGACAGCCTTATTGTGCAGTTTCATTTTTTGTTCAAAGAATACTGGTTTTCAGGGATTGGAGAAGAGCACCAGTAAAAGCCAGATTCTGGCAGGGAAGCTGTGTAAACACAATGAAGATAAAACCACCTGGGTTTATAACAAGGATGGAATATCAGACGTGCAAAATCAGATGTCAACCAGATTTGAGACAGCAGCAAGGACCCATTAGAACCTTAAACTGAAAAGTCTTCTCACTCAGGTTGCTAAATAGTTTTATGGTGATTGCAAAACATTCTGCATTGTGATGGATGATGAAATTTATCTACTTTTCTTGGATAATAAAGTATCTGTTAGTTATTTTTCCTACTCCACTGCTTGTCTCCCTTCTCTCCCAGAGGTTAAAATGATTCTGAAAGACAACTTTCTAAGGAAGCTCTTACTGAGTCTCACCATCTTTGGAAAAGGGTACTCAGACTCCTTTTTATCATGTCCATTGAAGCCTGAATATTGAAATGTACTTATCAGAATGCAGTGTAAGGTAAGTGATTGATCCTATTCATCAAAAGCATCATTCTGATGGTCAGTATTTCCTCTGCCTTAGCTGGGCTATGTTTGAAAACTTTGATGATTTCGCATGATAACAATGTGATTTTTTTTTCCTTTTTATGAAGTGCAATACACAGAGGCTGAGCTATGGAATTTTGTAGTCACCTTGAACAGATGATGCATATTGAGTGCTGAGAGGTTTCTTAACAAAAGTCAACCGATGCGGTCTGCATGATCAGCACTTAGCAAAACCAACTGGTACTAGGTGTTGGGGGATTTGAAAAAAAATCTCAGCGAAACTAAAGACATTGCTATCAAGGAGTCACAGAACAAAAATATTGCATTTAAAGGTTTAAGTACGCCCATTAATATTAGCATAAAGGTTGATATGCCTTTTCTGGAAAGATTTTGGTGATCACCCCTTTGATTTAATTTTTTTAATGTACTTGGTGTTAAGTAACTCCATGTTATTCAGCCTGATGATGGAATTATGTAATTTTTTAGTTATATAATAAATACTACCATATTGCTTCACACTAATAGGTACAATACATGTTATAAAAACAAAAGCATTGTGTGTGTGTTATCTAGAATGTGAAAGCATGTTTTGTAAATGCAAAAAAGAGGTATGGAAACAAGTGCCTCATTGTGGGATAGTGTGTGCAGTATGTACTCTTCTTTTAGAGTTAAACAAAAACAAAGAAATTACTTAGGTAGTTGTCAACATAATGAGTAAAGAAATAGATTACAGAACAAAAAAATGTAAATCTAAGATATTTTGAACATTGCTTATTATCAGCCAAAAAACAACAACAAAAAACCCACAACATTTTAAGAGTGGAAAAAAAATGTAAATAACAAAGGAACCAAGGAAATTCTCTCATTAAAATAAAGTTTGAAATGTTTTATACATAGGGATTCTGTGATTTGTAACTTGAAACCTTGAGGATCTGGCCAGAATCATAACATTCAATGAAAATATATGACTAGAAATGAGTTCCAAATGGTTTAGAAAGGCAAAAAAAGTCTTCTTAATAGATAAGCATTACATCTCACCCTCATGCATCAGATATTCTTGTCACTGCATGCAGTCATACAGAACAGTGTGTCACCTATCAGGGATTGAGATGTTGTCTAAAGGAAGTATAGATCTGATTGTGTTAGAATTAGTGAAATAACTTTTTAAATCCAAATTAAAAAGAATGTTTGATGCTTTTATCAAATGTTTTCTTTAATTGTATAGTACAGAAACAAAGATAAGGGATGACCAAATAAAGTATCTTTTTATGTAGTTAGAAAAAGTTTCTTCTCATTTGATCTGCTAAAATTTTGTATTTCAACAGTGAAAATTAATTATTCAATTTCAGTTTCAGCAATAACCAGTGCAACACCTTAGATGATGTTAAATTAGTTTTTTAGCAAACCAAATTTAGTAGGTGACATTGATGAATTAATGGCAGATCCAAAACCTTTACAAGTTTTAATTTTAAAATTATTTTTTCTTTAGTTTTTCTGTTTGGTTATAATAATAATAATTTTAAAAAAACACATTCCTTTTTTTTCCGTTTTACTCTAGTTTTCAATATAAGCATGGTTGTTTATAGCAAAGATGCTGTTCAGACAATAGATCAAGACATCCACCATTTGTTATTCATGTACTTCAGGAAGGAGCCCAGTCCAACAATGTAAACAAAAAGTTGTTTCCACATACATTTATCTGCATCTAATACCATTGATTTTACAAAGCAACTTCTGTGTTTAAGCATTTGTCTGGTTGTTGCACTGCATGTTATTTGTTATTTTATTGACATAGGATACATAATTATTTTGGTTTTATTGATCTCAGAAGAATATTATGGAATTTTGCATTGGGTGCGTGACTAATGTTTCCCAGGAGAAGAGAAAGAACATGACAAAGTAAACAATAGGCTAGGTGAAATTACAACACTACAAATGCAGATATGGTAATAAAAATCTAATGAAAGCTTCAGAATGTAGGCTAATCAGTCATGATTGAAATACCCCCAACAGTGTTAATATAACAAAACAGTAAGATTTCCTGTAATGAAAAAGAAGGGAAAAAATGTGTGTATGAGAACATCGACTTGTAAATTGAAAGAGTTAACACTTACATTTCTAAAGTTTTTAATTTAAAGGTGTGTCCAGATCATTGATTTTACCACAGGTTTGAAAAGAAATCAGAATTTTATCTGAACCTAGATGCAGTCTTGAGATATATTATAATAAATTTTAAAATTCTGGTGTACTTTGTTTTTGTAAAAAAAAAAAAAAACTGAAACAATATTTTGAAATTAATTAACTATTATAACTCTGCTGGTACATTTAGTTTCTTACATTAGTTAGGCAACACACTATGCACCTAAGCAGTGTAATTTTGTAAACTTGCATACAGTTTACTGTATTCCCACATCTATTATTTCAAATATTTCAACAAGACTTGTTCCATCTTCTGTTCATTCATACATCGCTTCACTGGTTGTATCTCTCTGGAGGTTTTAGTACCATTGTAATTTATAGTTTCATACCAGCAATGATCAATAACATTTGAAAGGGATTAAACGGAATTGTTTTAATGATTCATATTCTCAGTGGTTGGCAGTCTCATTACTACAACTGAAAGCCATCAGTGTGAATAACCGCATCTTGTTTTGTACATACCATGTAGATAAAGTATGGATAAATCTGAATTGCAAATGTGATCAATTCTTACCCAGCCATTTTTTTAGACTAATGGAAGGGATTTCTGTGCTGCATCAAGGTCAGCATTGTAATTCATGATGGATCTTCAGCTTATATCTTGAATAAATATTCAGAAGTAAAACGAGAAGAATAATTTCACTTTAATTTACAACTTGTTTTTTTTTCCTTCTCTAAACTGGATTCATTTTCCTTAAGTTAACAGCAACAAGAAAAATATACTGAACTACTTCCTATTTCTGTTTACTATACCAACTGCATACATCACTGCTGTGTATTAACAAATTTTCAAACACACTGGAGTTAATAGTGAAAGAGAGAGAATTTTAAGATAAACTCAATGTATTAGATTGGTCACTAAATTGAAACAGTTTAACACTAAAAATGGAAAATTGTTCAAACAAGAAATAGGGAAATTTATAACCAATATCAAAGTGTCATGTCTTAATAATTTCACCAAATTTTGTTATTATCATATTAGTTTGTTGCAGAAAATGTCAGATATAGACAAGTAGTACAATGAAATTCTTTGCTAGTATTTAATCAAGCCAGCTTTTGCAACAAAGAACCTTACTCAGTTTGGCATGGAATTAACAAGATTTTGTATCATGGGCAGGTCCAGGTTCCCCTATGTGTGTGTGAGAGCTTTCATTAATTCCATTTCATTGTAATGATTGCTTGATTGAACTTATATCAAGGATTTGGGGTACCCAGGGAAGAATTTGACTCCTCTTCAAAATTGTGGTCTCACAATAAGCATGCTTGTAGTGCTATCCTCCTGAAGAATGTGGGCATCAAATCTTAATATGTCTTGTTAGTACAATAGTAAATGGCAGTGGACTAAGTGGAATTGAGGCATTTTTCCACAACCTTATGTAGATTTTGGCTCCTGGTACAACAGCTTTGATATCTTAGCAGCTGATGAAGTTGTGCACATGCTGAACATGTTCAGATAAACCCATGTGACCAGTTTTCCCGATTTTCCATTCTGTCTGGTTTTGACAAAGATCTTTTTTTTTTTTTAGTCATATTTGCAAGTTACCCAAATTCTCTCTGCTATGTTATGAACCATGAACGGCAAGAAACATTTTCTTGCACACACTGGGATTGACATCATTTACCTTCAACTTGCATGAGAAAATAAACCGACCTCTTGGGACTCTTCTTAGAGTAACATCATTTTTTTGTTTTTCAGTGTGATATTGGAAAAGAGATATGGATTCTACGCATTGAAGTTTCTCATCTCAGAATGTACATGCTACACCTACCACATGTGACCAGAATTTATTTTGCACAAGTGCACCACTGACTAGAAATAATCCTTAGCTCTGAGAATAGTATTGCCATTTTTCTTCCTTGCTTTTGCTTCACATTTTTCCACACTGGCTGAACCTTTTGAGGATTTCATCTTCAGCCAGGGTTAGCAGGACTAGCCTCACTTTGGCTTAGCAGGGTTAGGCTCATTCACAGCTAGAAATGACGACAGAAAAACAAAATTCATGAAATCTAAGGCAAAACACAGTGCTGATTGATGTTTCCATTTTAAGAGCTATGTTTCGAAAGACTTGATCAAAATATTTTTGTTTTATTTTAGATACCCTGTATAGAATGATACAAAACCATCAGAGCCTTTATTTGGCTGAATTTTTTCTCAGTGTGGGTTTTAACAGGTTATTTATTGTATTCACCTGTAAATTTCAGGATGAACATAAGGCTATACCCCAATCCAAATGAAAATTGTTCAAAGTACAGTAAAAGCTCACCACCCCATTATTGTTTGAAAATTCTTCTGCCTCCAGGTCATAAAACGAATGCTACAGTTGTGGAATAATTATCAGAGGAAAATCTTTTACTGAATTCTTCATCTCAAGCTGTCCCAGAGGAAGTGTCTCTATTCAATAAATGCATACCGTATACCCTCCATTAGTGAGATTGTTTCTTTAACTCACCAGAGTGAGGTACTGTTAGATAGCGCTATGATAATTCATAAAACATCATTTTTGACAAAAGGGATGAGTTAGCAATTTGTACCATCAAACCTTCAATTGTAAATAAAAAATAAATTATGATAAATGTAGTTAATATTGATAGTACTAATCAATTAAAAAATGGTAAAGAATTTTTTCTTTTCCCTGATGGCCTGACATAAACCATGATAGCTTTCTGTCTCCTTGTCATGTCAGGGTTATGTAAATTTAGTTGTACCATGCTCTAAAATTGCGGGCAGTAATAACAACAATAATTTTTTGGAAAAGTGTACAAATGAGAAAATATGGCAGCTAAAAAAGCATGCAAGGAAAGGAGACGTAATGTGGCGCCATTACTATTGTCATGCACACTAGCATCACTAGAGGCAGTGTTGTTTCTTTTTTTTCCGTTTCTAATATTGTCAGTCAACATTACTAGAGTTTTTATCTGACATTACTGGAAATATTTGTCAATGTTGTTGTTTTATGATGAGTAATCAAAGCTGAAAAAATACGGTAAAGGTAAAAAAAAAAAAAAAAAGAAAGCAAACAACCATCGTATCTTTACGAGAACAAGATCAATAACTGCTATGGGAAAAGAGCCACACAAACTATAGTAGCCACAAAGGAATTTTGCTTTGCACGTATCTTAATTATTCTGCCCTCTGTTAGTCGCCCCTTATGCAATTTGTTAAAGTTTTTACATGTTTTTCACACCCGACTTTGTATACTTACCTACCGACCGGTCTTTGGGAAGGGTTTCTATTCAATACGCCTAAAGCTGTGTGTCTGTCCGCTTGTTCTGGTCGCGCTATCTTGGCGCTCCGAAACAACATTCGGTGTCTGGCTTAACATAATCGCACTTCTTCGGCTCTTTGCATCGATAACGGGCCATGGCAAATGCGTGGAACCCGTACTACAGACTAAGCTGTGTGAAAGTTACTACACTCTTCCAATCTACATACCAGATAGACACCCTGTACTCAACACAGTCGAGTAACCATGGGCCCCCGTAGGAGTGGGATGTTTCAGACGACTACCCTCGCTCCCACCGTGCGAAAACTGTTAAAACTAGACAGTTACAAGACTATTGGAAACCTGTATTATTATTATTATTATTATATTATTATTATTATTATTATTATTATTATTATTATTATACGTGTTAACAAACCACTTATTAATAAATATTTACCAGTATAACATAACAAAGATTGTATGCATATATCAGAACTGCGGTTCATGGTGAGTATTTGCAAGTTACTTTGTAGTCTCGAAAACAAAAGATCTTAAAATCTTTCCTCTGTTTCAGTCAACCTTGGTGTCGTCTGCCTGGGGGGATTGGCCAAAGATAGACAACCTATGTTAATGGACAGTCACAAACTCACTTGCCGCCTTAATTAAATTGTCTGTCTGTACTGTCTTTGTGAATGTGCATCACCATGAGATTGTTCGTCTGCTTCGTTTTCATGGCTGACCTTAAATACTCACCAATTTTTCTTATGACTCTAAATGGTCTTTCGCTATAGACCAATGGCAGTGATTGTCTAACTGCTTCGTTGAGCTTATAGGCAGGTAGGCTAAGATTTCAAGAAATTTCGGGTTTATGTCAGCCCCACAAAAGGCGAGCAGGTCGTGGTCACACTCTTCTCCAGATTCGTGTGCACGCCATACCATGGCTCGTCTATTAAACCCAGTGTTACATAATAAATAGTTCTGCATCGCTTCGTCACAGTTAGAACTTCATCAGTACATTCGGGTGGCCTTCTCTCCCTGCGAAGTTATGGGTCACTCACTCCCTAGTTCTTAAGCTCCGGTCATAGCCTTCTTCAAAACGAAATCAAATTCTTCTCGCTTCTCAGATTTTTCAGCATTCTGACTGTGAGGGGCTGCCATATCAGGGTCTTCTACAGCAGAAACAGCGGGAGTCTGTAAATCTCTGCGCCTTAAAAGGCATTTATCCATCATGGGCCCCAAATGAAAAATAAAATTTCTTCATATAGAGACACGGACGGCCCTTCTCCTCCCTCACACTTCTGCATTCTTCAGTAATCAAGAGCTTCATTCCACACCTCAGTGTTTTAGAATTTTCTATTCCACTATGAACGGCATCTGCCCTAACTGTTCATCTTTAATGAGGAGATATTACTCAAGATTATACAAAGATAGTGCTGCCAAAAGACAGTCCCTCCCTCACCGTAAAAGTGGGAACTGATTTCCATTGGAAGGCTTTAATCTCAGATCATTTACAGGATTGGCCGATGTATGATTTACTGAGAAGTAAAGCAAACACAACTACAATAATAAACCACCCATCTTGCAGCTTATTTGGTTGTTTACAATCGTTAGTTGAAATTTTAACCATTTCGGATAAAGAAACTGGCTAACAATGCAAGATTTTCATAGTCCGTATGTACACTATCATTCTACTGAAAAACTGCATCTATCAAGCCAGAATTGAGTGATCGATAGTGATAAATTTAGACCGATAATATGGTTTCAAATTTTCTTTTCACCTGAAGGGGATTTTTTTGTGACCCCTTTCCCATTTCTACAAAAAAATAGGAATGTAGACCAGGAGTCATTTGCGCTGGACTTTGGCAGGCTGGAGTCCTTCCTGTCCCTTCTCTGATGAGAGTAAACGCAATTTTCAGTTCGCTGATGGTCATTTACTTGGCGGGAGCCAAACCAACGTAACGTATTAAGGAGAGACCGTTTCGGGGGAACGGAGTTCTATACTGGAATGCTGTATCACATGACCGGTCAGCATTAGCTGGGTGACGTTATTAGACCCGTTGTTATAACCCTTGTGAGAAATCGTTAACCAGTCCACCTTCACGGATGATAATGGAACGGTCCCTCGTGCAAGAATAGCTGTAAGCCACTTTCAAAGTCTTTTATGGCCTGCCAGTTAACTAGAACTGAAGCCCTTAGAACATGTCTGAGATGAGTTCTCAAGGAGCGAGCGGCGCGGTGCCAGAAAACTGCATCGGGTGAATTGTGTCTGATAAGTTGGGTGAAGTGCGAGTACACGCTACTAAAAGTCATGTGACTATAAGGCGTGCGGGTGCGTAGTGATTTTTCGTTGCCATTACTCTATACGTGTGTTCACTTATTTCATTGGTCGTGAATTATCTATACACGAATGAAAACCAGAGGTACTAACATCGGACCCCCACGATTGTAGTAATCTGTTTTTTATTGTCTTTTGTTCCGAGCATTAACCTTGTGGGTCTGGAGACGTATCGTTCTTATTGGAACTGTAAATAAAGAAGACTCTGCTAATTGTATGGCGCAAAGAGAGTCTATCTACTCTTCTGTCGTTGGGTTCTGTTTTGTCTTTATACTGTATCACTACAGCAAATCATGTAAATCAACAACTTCGACGCCAAAAAATGTATCGAACAATGTCCAGATATTTTCCAAAATGAGCTGTGTATGTCAGACTTTATAGTCTTTTTTGAAATGTGTGTAAATATTTTTAATGAAAACAATTTTCTCCATTTTTTATTTCTTTCATTGAGAAGAACTTTCGGAAAACTCTATAGATAGCTGTGTCTTACATGTTTTGAAGCATAAAAGAGGATAATACTTACTTCAGAATCAATAGCTCGGAGAATGTCAACAGTAAGAAATATAATCGATATCGAGTGTCTTTGTTTAATGAAAAAAATTATAATAAAGTATCGTCTTATTTCGAAGTCGATGACTGCTTCGCGATGTATTCTGTCATCTTTCGTTCTGTCTCGTGAACTAAGCGACAACAATTATTAGGCATAAATAAATATTTTCCAAAACAAAAAACGCACAAGCCAATAATTTTTATTATTATCGTTACTAGAGAGGCGATAAACCCGCCAAGCAGAACAGGTTAAAACAAGCAGCCCACTGGACATAAAAGAGGCTGGATCGTCAGCTTTGTTCTCAGTTCACCAAAGAGCGGGAAAAGTGATGGAGGCGAAGATGCTCAGAATTCCCGTCCGGACTTCCCTGCTACTGATTTTTCTCTTTCAAACCACTGCCGGTAATGTCACGTATTTTTCTTTTCTTTTTATTCTTGAAACAGGAAAACGATTCGTCATCTAACCATGAACGTAATTAATTAATATACGACGTAAAAATTTTTTTTTAAAAATCTAAAGTTTTTTTAGCGCGCCGGTGTTTCTAATTCTTTCACTGGTGGTGACACGATATGCTGCGCATGCGCAACGTTACACTATTTGGCAACAACAGAACTGGAAATTATGCTAAACTTAATTTGTTTTTTCCGCTTTCTATTTTCTTTATTATGCATTTATTTGTAAAGTTTCAATGTCTGCCGTTCGCTTTTTCACAGAAAAATGATTCACAAATTTAAGGTTGCACTCATCGTGCGAAAAGAGTGAAATGAAGAACTCTTTGGCGACATCCACCCGAGTTTCAGCTCGTTCACACGCCGGAAGGCGTTTGATCTGCATTCGGCGCATGTGCAGAACGTTTTCTGGAAAATTTTCAGTACTTTTATTACTTCCTTTTCGTCTCACTTCGAGAGGCTGTTGATGGTGATAATCGGCGATGTTGCAATTATCTCCCTTCCTCAACTCTCTTGCTGCTTTTCTTCATTAAAAAAACAAGAAAATTTACCCTAAAATTATGGAAGCGCAGAATATTTTTGAAAAATTATTTTAAAAGGTTACAATTATGCTTGGTTTACTCTTAAAATTGATTGTCTTTGTAATAAAAAATAAATAAGCAAAAAGATGAGCGCATTTCTGTTATTCTCTTCGTTTACTTTTGGAAATTTTCTTAGTGCACAATTAAATAGTTTTATAAAATTCCCAATACCTAAAGCTTTCTTAAATATAAATGTTGTATACTCTTTCTTCATGTGCAGAATATATATTTGATAATACAGTAATCGGGTACTTAACATATACTGAAATAATGACAAAACAAATTGTATAAAATTTCTGACAACTCAACTCGGATCAAGGAGCGAAAACTTACGTCAAACAAACAAAAAGAAGGGAAAATACTATGAAGAACAACAAAGAGAGAAAGAGAAAATGAATTTTTTTAAAGAACTAAACTTTTAGAATTTTTTCAAGCAGCCTGAGCTTTAACTAGTCAGCGTATCGTACACTTTGTTGGCGTTATTACACCGCTACTTCACATTACCAGACTTTTACCTAGTTTCCCTTTGACATTTTCTAATTCTTTTACGGGAAATTTTATCAAACGCCTCGATAAGGTCAGAATACGCCAGGTCATCCAACTTCTCTGGATCTGTTGAAGGAGAACCGAGGTCCACCCAGGTTTAACATGAACCACTGCTCAGCTATGGAGTACACAAAACTGTCTGTGGCCTTCTTGGCACGAGCGATATTTTAATCGCCCGTGGATGCTTGAGAAATATTTGAGAGTTTAAATTTATTGAAGTTTTCTTAGAATTAATGATAGAAGATATCCAAAATCCAGCTGTAGAATGCGTTAGTTTTGGATTCTCATGTCCTGTAGATTAATATTTTAGCCATTTCAAAACTGTTTCTGCAAGTAAAATGTTGTCTAAAACGAGCGACTCGGAATTTATGGAGTGAACAGTGATTCTGTTTTCTTGAAATCCACTGGAGCCTGTGTTACTGGAGAGGAAAGAGAATCTTTTTTTTGTGTGTGTGTGTGTGTGTGTGTTGTGCGGTGTTTAGGGGTGTGTTTGTAAATTTGCATGTGTAAGATTGCGAGCTGGGTCGGTTCCACGACCGGCCGCCACAGCTGTTTACAAGTGAGGCCTTATTTAGACCTGTGTATTTGTTTGATATGTACCTCAACCTAGCGAGAGCAGCGGGCTACCCAACTCCTTCGTATTGCACGCAGGAGGGATAGGTTTATCCTAACTGAACTCTCTAGAACAGAGTTTTCTCTCTGTATATCCTTGTTCTGAAAGGGAAGTTTGGGCCACTGTTTATTTTTCAAATTTCCAAATGGAAGGATGGAGAGAGTTCTATTTTTATTTTTTTTTGCAGGGTGATGGATGGAGACATGTTCTCCCTCCGTTTTCGGATCTTTTATTAAGTCCTCCCTCGTGGGGGAATCAGAGATTCCCTTGATGTTGTTATGTGTAAACAAAAAGTCTTTATGACTATTGTTTATTATCCAACGTGGGAGAACCAGAGGTTCCCTGGCAGGTGGTACAGCCGCGAAGTAGCACGTCTACTGTGGTGATTGTCATCACAGTATCCGTTGCCCCATTCCACACCACATAGATGTTACTGTGTTCTTCTGTGTCTTTATTCGGACTATAGTGTGGTTTTCAACGAAGAAAGAAGCATGGTTAGTCCATGTGCAAATTATAGGGATGGAGTACTTTATAAATAAATAGAGGCTTACACTGAAGAAAGGGGAGGGGGTTGGGAAGTTTAGTACAAGTAAATTTAAGCAAAAGGTGTTTTAAAGGTTTCGTTTTAAAGTGGTCATGTGAACACTTTAGAGGTTAATTAAATTTTCAATTTCAAAGTATCATAGAATGAATCCTAAGGGATATATTAAATAATTAATATATAATCATAAATGCATAAATGTAATGCTAAAAGAAAGAAGAAGTAAGGAGGAAAAGAAGAAAAAAGAGAGAGAAGAAAGAAAGAAATGAGGAAGAGAGAAAAGGAGATCTTCCTAAGTTACTTCAGCTGAAACAAGAATACATTTAAATTAGACAGAGGGATGGAAGAAGGTGTGACTCAGGGTGGTCGGTCTAAGCTAAGAGTTCTAGATGGGGAGTTGTCAAGATGTATGTGCAGTTGTTTGTTGTTGTTTATATGTCCTAATGTGTTATTAATTAGCCAAGTGGAAGAGAAAATTAGTCTGTCATTGATACTAGATTTCATGACTGCGTATTTTTGTTGTAACCAATTAGTTACGTAATTTTGAAATAGTAATTTTGTTGAGGTAGGCTGACCGCCTTCTAAAGCCTTCCGGCTACCCCAAGCGATCCGCTGGGCGGTGAAAACCAGAAAGTTCGAAAGGCAGTCCTTTTTAGTTTTGTTATTGAAACCGAAGATGCGCCAGAACGACGTAGGTTTGTTCTGGGGACTTTTAATTTTAAAGATCAAACTCGAACTAGGCACCATAGTTCTATGTTCAGCGGACATGAGAACAACCAATGGATTGCCGTTTCATCCTCCTCGTGACAGGCGAGGCATTTGGGAGAATTAATTAATTTCCATCTGTGCTTGTTCTCCCTTGTGGGGAGAACATTCCTTATTAATTTCCAGTGTATGTCAGATGTATATCCGTCCACGAGACGATTAATGGAGCTAGTCCAAATCCTGTCCCATGGAAGTGTTCCTGAATTAAGGGTACCTTCCCACCTCCTCCTGTAATTCGGTTCCTCGATGGGTCGTGACGACAGGAAGAGGTAGATGTCTCTTTGGGATAATTTGTCTAGTTCTATTTTAGTATCTCCTAAGCTTACGATGTTATCTGTGCCTATAGAGATGTTGCTATTGATCCATTGCTGGAGTGCTGTTAAGTGGTAATCGGTTAGTACGTTTTTTTGTGCTCTGTATAGTTTAGTTTGTTAGTGAGAACATCGACCCCGTCGAGGGTATCGAATGCTTTCGCTAAACGGGAAATGAAGAGTTTTTGCCATCTTGGCCTGTCGTTTACATTTCTTATGATATCTATTATGTTTAATATTTGATGAGCACCTATTTTGCTCTCTAGATTTATTAGATTTAATCCGCCTTAGCTCCGAGGGAGTCTAATTATTTGTTTATTTGCCAGGTGTTTGCGCCCCTGCCACAGAAACCGAGTTAACTCGGCGTCTATGGCGTTGCGCACCCAGCCTGGCATTCCTATAATCCTGACTTTATTAATCACAGGTTGCCAGTTGTCATGCAGCGTGTTAGTACTATGTTTCACTGGGAAATAGATTCCCAGCAACTTGATTTTGTCTTCCATCCAGTTGATGTTATGTTGACACAGGGGGTTTTGATTTCCCCCTAGACATGCTGCGGTGGTTTTCTTTTTGTTGATTTTTGCCCCGGAGGCTTTTTCATATACCTCCAGGGCTTTGAAAGCTGCGTCCAGGCTGGCCGCATCTTTTAACAGGAGGGTGGTGTCATCAGCATATTGCTGAATTTTGACACCATTTATTCCCCTGATTGTTCGTGATTTCCTGATCAGGGTGGCCAGCGGTTCTGCAGTCAGAACATACAGCATGGCACTCAGGGGACACCCCTGCCTGATGCCTCTTGTTGAGTGGATAGACGAAGAGAGGAAGCCATTTTGATAGATGTTGGTAATTATATTGGACTGGAAGAGCCTAACAAAGTTAATGAAATACTCTCCGAAGCCAAGGGTTTTAAGTGTTTCTATAAGAAAATTCCAGTTAACCCTGTCAAAAGCTTTTTTCTGATCAATGGCTAGCATAATTCCTATGGAATTTTCCTTGTCTAGCCTACTTGTTATTTCTCTGAACAGTTGAAGTGTATTAGTAATACTTCCTGGAACTGAACAGGTCTGATCTGCACTAGTAACTTTATCCATAACTTTGGCTAGCCTAGTTACTAAAACCTTAGCTATGATTTTATAATCGCTATTTAAGAGACTGATGGGTCTCCAGTTATCCAGGTACTCCGCGTCGCCCCCCTTCGGTAGCAGGACGACAGTGGCAGTACGTTGGCTTTCTGAGAGCACCCCCCTACAATATGCGCTATTCGCAATCATTGCCAGGTCTCCTGCTAGGAGATATTCAAATCTCTTATAGAATTCAGGCGTAAGGCCATCATTTCCTGGGGCTTTATCGTTATTTGAAGCCCTAATAGCTTGTTTTACTTCTTGAATGGTTGTGGGACCTTCACAGAGCTCAGCATCTAGGGGGTCTAGTTTATCTTCTAGACACGCCAAGATTTCGTTCTGATGAGTCGGCATTCCAAGAATCATTCCAGTTGTTGTCCTTTTAACTACTGGTGCCGTGTCTGTGTTAAAGATAGCGAGACAACGGCAAGTCTTTCCTCAGCGCTCTCCAAACCTACCCAACTGCCTCATCATCATGCCGTCCATAAAAAATTCAGACCCCTTCAATTCTTAGACGCCCCCCCCCCTGGAGGGCGCTGTCGCCAAGATTGGCAACCACACCTCAGGTGTATACAGTTTAGTGTAACTTGTTATTATCTAGGCCGTGTATCGTTCACTTTTTCAACTCAAATTTTATTATTATTATTATTATTTTTATTTTAAAGCGCAAAGTTGACTCATCACAACAGAGATTTTTAAAAAAATCTTTCGGTATTTGAACTATAACACTAATATACGGTAAGCGCTAGTAATGATAATAGTGTACTGTTGATATTTTCAACGCTGCCACTGTATACAGCATTTCGCTTGAATAAGTTAATTAAATTTTTGAAAAATTTTTTCCTCTGCCATTATCGTTGCTAGTTTCATCTAATGGGATAGATTAGCTGAATCAAACAGGAAAATACAATATTTATAATTCATTAATAAAAGAAGATTCTGATGATTTATCAATAAATGCTGCTATGTGAGACTTAAAGTCTCTCCTTTATTATCTGTATTTAGAGAACTTTGCCCTCGGACCGCGGGTCTGATATATCATCTGGCATATATCCATCTGTTAGTTATATTCGCAGTTAATACTTGGAATAATTTTTTAAAAAAACAAGAAAACAAACAAAAAACCTATTATCCACAGATCATTTGATGTAATTTTCGGTGAAGCGGCAGTAACACAAAGCTCTGTTTAGGGTCTGACTCTAGGAATCGCGGCGAATAACCGCAGTCCAAGCTTCACCTAGACAACGTCAGCAGCCCGACGCGAGAGAGAGACCTCCCGAGTCCTTGGGTCCCCCGGTGTCGGGTGGACCGGGCCGCTTGTCGGCTCGACGAACGGCTCTCAATCACGAGGAGGACTCGACAGAGAACAGGCCACTTGTCTTTACGGGATGCGATGCCAGTGAAAGAGCCTCGTTCGGAAGTCCAACTGGCTCAGCAACAACGTTTGCATTTTGGCCAGATCTTATACAGACTCTCGGTTGTAGGTTATGGAATCCCTGTCTATGTACTACCACAATAAAAGAATTTAATATTCAGATTTTTTTCTTTTCTTTTTACATCCAGGTTCGTCTGTTACATTCTCTGATTTTATCACTTTATACACCAATGCTTTCAGTTTTGATCTTTTAGTTGTGTTTTTTTTTTTGAGATGATGGTGATGATGATAAACGCTGCAACGTTCTGAAATTCCATTTTATCTAAAGTATACCTTTTGTTGACCGCTGGATGCTGTATTATCTTTGCTTAAGAATTATTACTGGTAATATAACAACTAGCCCTGGTCTCCTCTATAGTTAGATCTCTTTACGATGTACTGCCACATCTTCGCCAAGGTCAGCAGCTAAATCGTCCATTAGTTTAGGTTTTGGAACTTACGAAGTTAACTACCCTAAACACACCTTTTACCGCTTACTTGCTGTAGGTGAAAGACCCGTTATCGGTGACTTTTGCCTTGACAAAGTCCACGCACAAGTACCATCAATTCCAAAAGGTTTAAATTTCTAATTTGTACAGTGTTGATGTTTTGGAATTCACCGCATCATATTATTTGTGCAATAAGAATGTGCACATGTCTTCTTTATTATGCAAATAAATAACCCTTTAAATCTGTTTCCAAATACTTTGTAAGTACGGTTATATAAACGGAGGTTTAATTTATAAATTCCGCATGACAAACGGGACGTCTCGCCCTGACCAGTCGACCCGATATATGTGCGGCGTGTTTTTCGCAGCGCCACCTGTTATCATAAAAACACACCGTCTGCTGAACCGCGATACTGTACCCGTCCTACCCGACAACTCCAAGAATTTCTGTTCCTCTTACTTTCGTACTTTTACAAGGTACTTTACTGGGGAGCCTGAATAATTAACGCGTTTATGGAATAAATCGTCGGCAATGACTGCTAATAGTGGACCATTTTAAAAAAACAAGAACCCCAAGTCAATCAACGTTTTAACACCCTGGACACCTTGCGTAAACCACGGTGGATTCACGTCTGCTTGTAATCCCAAAACTAAATACAGTCGGGTTCGTATAGTGCAGACTTGTCGCTACGCTCTGTATGCGATGATAAATTTTGAGTGCGCGTCTAAAGTATTCTGCGCCAATTTTGGATTAAAGTAGCCAAAGTAAGACATGGCGCACGGGCTGGATTGCGCCCCACACCATGACACCTCGTCTACTCCCCTTTATTCGCCCTGCACAATGACCACCATTGTCAGCGGCCTTCATCATTCCCGTACATGCCTCCTCGCTTTTCTACCAAAGTTTCCTGGTTAAATATTTAGAAAAACGAACGCAAAAATAATAACTGTATCTGGCCTAGAAACAGTCAGTGTACTGCAATATAGTTTATAAGGAAGAGCGGAGCTGGATGTTACAGCACCAGTAATTCCTAATTAAGCGTATAGGTGAGCTATAATCACCACCATATGCTTTGATCTTTTGGATCCTCTATTTGTTGTGGAACAAGCCATGATATATACACGACTTTGAAGCAGATTATGTAAACTACTCAGATTTAGACTCGGCTGAAAAAAAAAGAAGAAATTGTTAAATTTCTCATAATAAAACTTTTATTTTTAGACGTAAAAATATTTGGAAACATTTCTACGTTAAGAAAACAGTAGGTTTGTGACTAATTTCTATCAGATTTCAGAGATGTTGATCAGTTTGTTGCGACGCAACCTTTTGTTCTTTACGATGACAAATCTGAAAGATGACGTGTTAGCACGAGCTTCGTTCTGGATTTACTGGTATTTTCCTTTTTAACTTGCTGTCTGAACTCTGTGATATGTTTTGTGGAGTCAGATAATTGTAAATTAAAAGGTTTGTTAAGTAGTTTTTTGCTTTTCTTTCTGAAATTTCCTGTCTTGCCATTAAAACGCAGGAACAGCACCCCAGAGTGCAGGAGATTGATGTGAGTTATTGATGCATGATCCGAGGTGGTCGTAGAATACGGGATGTTAACCCTGTTCTCCACCCAAGTTAACGAGTACCGTGAGTGTCTCGCGAGAAGTGGTCGTAGCGGAAGCATTCAGAATCAGCCCTCTTTCTCTAAATTCTAATACCCACAACGATTTGTTTAATCGCTTTATTCACTGCTAACAAGCAAAAACGACCATAAACATGCTATTTTAGCTTCTCTGGCATTGAGCTGGTTTATTACAGTAATCTGAGTGGGGGAGCCGTGTTTTTCTAGAAAGCAGTCAGGGTTATCAGGTCTCTTCTTTAAAGCAACTGTCAGGTTCGTGTGGTGAGATCCTTGCAGCCAGAAAAAGACTAAAGTGATCCATCCATTAAACGGATCGAAGTGTATGTATTACACAACCACACAGAGTACTGTAATAGTTATGAAGACACATCCGTAACACAGAATTAATAGAGTAACTAATTATCTGCCTGACACCATATATACGCGAATTTCTTCACGCAATATGCCAACAATTCAAAGCAATCGTATAACATAACTTGGCCTAACAGGGTTTCCAGGACAACGCGCGGAGTTCTCTGAGTCTGACCGACTGGACAACAAAGACCTGACATGAACATTAATAAGAAAAGATGCTAATATATAAACTAACAAAAAGCTAAAAGAGGCAGCAAAAAGGTCAGTGAAGTATGAGACCTGTAGAGAATTATTCCGCTTAGTTACATTATCAAAATCTGTTACGGTAGAAATGGATTTATTGCTGTGTCGAAAGCTGTTTTTCATCACGTCTCTGTAAGCGTGCATACTGATTCTACAAGAATACTAAGCAAGTTGTTCCAGACGACGGAACCGCGGACATACCTGTAGACTCTCAATAGAATAAAACAAGGACAGTTTGATTTAAAAATGATTTTATATGGTAAAAGTTAGAAAATAAAATTCTTCACTTCATGCATACATTTTATATTTTTCATACGCTTATTTAGACGTAACTATAAGCACTAATACGTTGATTTATACGGATATAGGAATGTGACGACTTTGCATAAATAGCCATATATGTTTCTTTATTGTCAGGGTTCCCTTGCCTCTCGCATGGTGAAAAACAGTTTAACCGGAGTGACGGATCTTGCTACTATTTATTTAGAACCAAGGGTTACTCGTACACTAAATCGAAGGAAATTTGTGAAAGTAATGGAACGCATTTGGTTTTTTTGGAGAACGAAGAAGAACAAACATGGCTAACCCAGCAGAGTAAGTGAAATTGATATGATCGAAGCACAACTTTTGTAAACTATCTATAGCTTAGAAAACAACAACAATTGCTTCCTGTCAGATCAGCGTACTTTACGCATGCAGACCTCTATCGACCGGTCGGATACTTAAAAAGATTTACCTGGCCGATCATAGGTTTGCATAAACCATGGGATATTTCATTGTTGATTCACAATTAAGGCCGCCGGTCTTGTATAATTTATATCTGTTATTATGAAGACGAGATTCGCGACAAACCCTAATTTGCCTGTTGAAAATGTATATGTCAAATAAATCAATTCAAATGACTGGAAATTATAAAAAAGGAAAAAAAAAATACATATCGCTGCTTTTAACTGGAAAACTAAGACACTGCTGCGAGTTAGGAAACAAAAGCAGCCCTGGCCGCCAGCTCTTTGTTATTGATCACCGTTGATCGATAAATAAGCTGGTAAGTTTTCTAATTTGACTGACTGGCAGTGAAGAAAGAGAGCAAGTCTTTGCGGAGACTAGGATCCTTGGTGTTATGGTACCTTCGGGTTTCTGACGGCAGAACTTCGGTCGCTAATCAGATTGTCTTGCCGTCCTTTCCGCTTCTTGCTTCAACGTTTTCCGGCATTTTAATGGATTTTTCCGGCAAAGGGAATCGCGCGGGGTAAAATAAAACACCGTGGAGAGGAATCCAGGTAAATAACGCATGAAACAGAACCAGCCAACGCTGCAGTTTGTGTGATGCCGAGATTAGAAAGGGTCTACTGGGGGTATGGTTACATTGGATAGTACCATAGATGGAGATCAGAAGCATTATAAGGGTCTGAGCAGCTGAGTCTTGGTGATGCTAAAGAACCCTTAGGTCTGTAAATAAAGACCTAATTCTCTCCACTACTCAAAACTACTTTCTTATATCACTGGCTTCAAGGAGATTTCATGAAATTTTAACTTCTGATACTTTTCAAACATGTATTTGCGACACCAAAGATCTCTTGTCAAGAAGAACACAAATAACTTCGCGAGTGTCACAGTTGTGCATAGCCTTGTATGGCGTTCGTAAGGATGATCTCGTCCTATTCTTTTCTGCCAAAATTCATGAAAGTTGAAGGAAGGATAAATTCTTATCTTTAAAACTTCAAATGACTGGCTGTCTTTTATGTTTGCTCTCATCTCCATAAACATAAATGCTTTTCGATCAGCTCATCTCTAGCTCTCAATTTAATTTCCAACTACCTTCCTCACACACATCGCCTTACTAAACTCTTTGCTATAGTCAACGCTCAGTTTTCTGCTGTGGCGCCATTTATTATTAGTGGCAGGTGGCCCATCAGTTTTGTGTAATGCCTTTACCACTTTACGATACTCGAGTTTCTCCTGCCCCATTTCTTGGACTGCCGTTGTTCTGTCATTGAAGTGTTCTCTACTTCCTGTGGTATTTTATGTCGAGAAAACGTACCCAGTTGATGCAGAAGACGCCTTTATTTTTTCGACTACAAGATTCGACGCCCTTTTAACGGACAAGGAAGCGCCATTTTAGTCAGCGAAACAGATGTGGTCCACATTAATATTCTGAAAATATATATAATGGTAGCACTAACGATTCACATAATTACTAACAAAATAATGTAATCATCAGCACATATTCTGTATCTCAAAACAATTATTTTTATCGCTACTTTTGCAGAAATCTCAATAAATGGAACAGTCTCTAAATTTTTAAATTTCCCCAAAAATGTATAAGAATGCTGTGATGTTCACGCAGTATTGTGATGCCGTAATAAAACTAAACAAAAGGAGAGAAAGAATCTCACAGAAAGGTGGTAGACATTACGTTTTTCCAGTTACTGCCTTTTGTCCAAGGTAGACAACCCGATTTATAACTTTGTACATGATCATTTGTTTTTTGCGAAGTCCTTTACTTCTAATGTAGATTTTCAGACAAATGCAATTGTGATTTGACCGCCACATGATAAATAGTATGGCGCCAATAAATATCTGATTAACCTTTTCTGACAGTTTCGTTTTTTTTTTTTCAATTTTTAATTATCAGTTAACGGTCTCCAAATTTGGATTGGAATTGAAAAGATTGGTGATATATGGTATTGGGTATCCAATGGAAATCAGAAGCTGGTAAACGAAAGTCACTGGAACAATCCACCTTTACCAGATAAAAGATATGCTGTTTTATCAAATCACCAATGGATGGCTGCTCAAGTTTCAAATGTGTACCCGTTTGTATGCGAGGATGTTGGGGTCGCTTCCAGTGCAAACCAGCAGACGTCTGCATTTCCGAGTAAGACTTATTCTTCTTTCTCTTCTTCTTGGCGAACTCTGTCTCGACTTTTTTAATTTAAAGATTCTCCATCTCTCGTACAGCTTTTATCATATTTGGCACTTGTAGAACGCGTGCTGGTTGTGGACTGTTAGGTACTATCTGTCTCTATTGGCTTGTAAGAACTATCCCTGAATATTAATTTTTCGGTAAATTTACCTCCCAAACTTTGTAATGCATCGGTACAAGGAACAATGTTACTTATTTTCCATCATCTCTTTTTGATTCTTCGTATTTTATCACCCAAAAAATGAGATTGCGTGTCAGAGATCGTCATACTCGGATGTAGATAGTGGTATAGTCATGCCGTAAATCCAACCAGCTCATCGGACCGTCGTTGTCGTCTGGTTTGTAGTCGTAAATAGAAGAATTCCTCAAGAAATAAAAATAGGAGTAAAAACATACGTGAAAATTTCTATGTGCGTAGTAGATATTCCTTCCACCACCACCCCCGCATTCCCATAAACATCTCCGACCGTATGCTGGGCTGATGAACTAGGTATTGTGACATTTTGGTCGCCCATGTAAGCAAAAACCGAATATCCCCCCCAAAAAAACAGCCAAAAGAAATTTCTAAAAAAATAACAACTTAAATATACGATAAGAACGGAGAGATATTAGTGAAATGTTATTTTCATAAGTTAGTGGGTTAGTTCTGGGTTTTAAAATAATCTTATTGGTATAGCTAACAGGTATGTTTTCGGCGAGCTGCTACCATCTTGAGGTTTCCATCTCCGTTACTGTCTTGTGCCACTTGTTGGCTGCTAAGTTTTCGGATGGTCAGCGCTCAATAATTTACGTTTTACGTCTTGTAAAAGCTTTTAAGTTTGAGGAATTACAATTTTCTGGTTTTGTTATATATGACTTTCCTTCGGGAGATGGATACATTAGTTTTAAAAAATGTAACAATAAAACATAACAGGTAACCACGGTTTCCTTGTGAATAATCGTTGGCGCCGACACCAGTAATAGCGACCACGTGGTGCGCGCGGGGTCAGTAATTTTACGGTTTATATTTCGTGTTCAACTATTCCAAGCTGTTACAGCCCAAAGAAAGTTGCTACGTCAAGTGCGAGTGGTTCACCAGTCCACAAGAACCCAATCAGCGCAAAGCTTGCAAACAGATGGGCGGGGGTTAATATGGCAAATGAAGCCGACCCAAAGCTCCTTTGTCTGCTATTTTTTTTAATTCGGATGTTTTGAAAGCCAGCAACTAGAAGCAACGATAACAACAAAAAAATAACAACATAAACGTACGATATTTCGTTTTATCGCAATCTGCATATCATGAATTGTAAATTATTCAACTGTTTTACAGTTAAACAGTTTATATAAGAATTTAAATATCCAGGTTCCTTCCTAGTCAGTTTTACGACAACAACCCCGCCTACGTTAGGCTGCATCGGATGCACGTATGACCATCGGCCTGCGTAACGTTCCAGTTCTTTAACGCGAATTTGAATGTTTTATCTGTTTCTACAATATAACCAATGATGCCTTTCTAATAGTATGAAAGTATAAAACCTAATACGATGTTAAAGCTAGTTAAATGGTTTATGAATGATTAATATTTATGGGCCAATACTCTTAACACTTTGTGATAGATCTGCAATATAAAGTAAACCCATATAAGTAACTGACTGGCCTGGAAATATTGTTCTTACGTCTACCCTGATACATGACGTCTTCAGTACATTTTAGGAGACAGTTATGTTCATATGCGATGTAATTTAATTCTCTTTACACTATCTTTTTAATCATTGAGTACTCACGTGACTAATGAATGATAAGATAAAACATTCGAATTAAAGGGGCACTCTTTACAGAATTATTGTGAAAATCGTCACAGTGTAACCATAACGCTCAAATATATGACGTCAACATTAGTTTAACATCGGACAAGCAGTTAATTATTTCTCAGGTGCGAAGTACGCATTAGCTGATAGGAAGAGAACTCCATGGTAACAGTTCATCTCATGTTATATTTGAAGGGGGTGAACTATTTGCTACTTTCAACCAAACATATTTTTGTTTTAATTTATTTTCTGTGTGTAAATTATTAAGAATTTATATTAATACTTGATATTTTGAACGAATTAACGCAACAACACAACCACGTCAGCTTCAATAATGAACAGTATCGTCTTCACGTGGTATTTATAAGTCATTAAGGATAACGTAAGGATGGCTTTTTGTCCGGTGAGCGTTTTGAAAACCGCTGAAGGCGGCTCTGGAAACTGACTGAGTATTCTAGGGGACAGAGGTTTGTCAGACTGTTTTCCATTTTTTTTCCGTATCTTTGTAGCAACATCTACACGGCAGAGGTCCGCCGTCTACCACAAAGCCTTCGCTATCACCGGACTTCCGTCCACGACCGAGAAGTTCGAGTCCGGTAACCACGTCTCTTGCGCCCGCCTCTGCCTTGCTAAGTCGGGGTCAGGGTTCACGTTTACCGCCGACACCGCTACGTGCACAATCTACGGAGAGGGAATGGCGACGATAAACGAAACGTGCATCGCAAACAAGACCGAGTGTTTCAAGAGAGAATGAAGGAGCTGTCTGTCTTAATCCGGACACTCATACTGACGAGTTAGGAACAAGAATCAGAATATAATATACTTCGCGTACGTACATAGAAAACAAAACGATTGGGAGGGGATCACTGATGTATTGTGGCGCTACTATAAACGACGTAGATAATAAGATAGGAAGAAAAATACAAGACAGAACAAACCTGTAAAAAAATACACTCCAAAAAAAAACAAAACAAGCTAACACCTATAAAAAACGTAGATATTCCATTAAAGCAAAATAACAAAGACAAAAAAACAACCGCATCCAATTGTTTCGTAATAAAGGAACAATTACATTAGAATTTTTCTAAACCATTAGGGGGCCCTAAACGCAGACTTCTACTTTAAAACCTTACCGTCCCGCATATATATAACACCTGCATAACTGAACAATAAAATAGACACCGAAGCCATTTCCTCATATAATGTTGCGTGTGCAGTATCTTTGATAAAAATGTCGACAAACTTTTAATGGCGAGGGTCGTTCATGGTTAGTCCGACCGACCTTCTTGTTCCAGAAAATTTTGAAAGTAAACAAAAAAGATAATGAAACCTTATTTATCGCGGTATTTTTCTGCTTTACGCACTCATTTTGTCCCATCAGTGTGATAGCGCCTTAAAGGCTAAATCAGAAATCTTTAGGACGGATCCTTAGGCATTCCTGAAACATCTGCTGTCACATCCTGATCATTCTAAAATTTGATGCTATCCAGATGTTCAATAAATGGGTCCGAAAGGATGAAAATCACTCAGCGACAAATCTGGACTATTGGGGGGGGTGTTTAACACTACGCATCCCATTCCCCCAATAGTTGCAGTTGTCGCGTTGGCCGAAAGGGGGCGAGCTTTATCGTGTGACATTGTTTGACAGAAAACCTATCCGGCATTTGCGTGTTGCATTGTCATACATCTTTGAGTAACAGAACATCATCATCTACATCCCTGGCGTCTCGAAAGTCTGTTGCCATGATCCTTTCTACTACTTCACAAACTCTGCGTGATTTGCTTTTTTTTTTACGATCATCAGGAACAAAAATTGCAGGTTAACGTGAGTGACCCTCGTATACCTAAAAGAATGAAGCTAATTGCAGGTGGCTAGACACCTTTCAGTCAAAGAGGCATATATTAGTATTCTCACATTTGTGCTCATATATGATGCACCACATTTACCTCTTCAATAAACATTGTCATATATTTCATGTATGTATTCTTGCGACTAAAATATGCAACTGAGCTACATAAATCCTTACTTAGGATTCGTTGACCAAAAGATACACCGGCTTATCATTTAAATCTATTTTTCTTATCTGTAAAAGTTGCCTGGCATCGCTTTTTGATTTTCATTGTAACAGAATCCTGTCTAACACCGAATTAAAGTAATTTTTAATTGTCTTTTAATAACAGCATTAAAAACATGAAAGGCAATCTTTACGTGTATTTACATGTCACTTACTATTTTTCACATTTACTTGGATTGTAAATACCAGGCAAAAATGATGTTTTATTAAAGAACAAATAAAGACGACTTTTTATCGGATACTATCAGCTTTTATTTTGAATTAAAAAATAATAATACGAAATAGGTTTTGATTTTGAAGTATCCTGCCAAAGAATCCGTAAGAACAGCATACAGTGAACTTTGTCTACCGATAAACTCGAGCAAGCAAAGTAATGTTACTAAAAGGTCTCATGGAAGATAAAGAACTAACTTTAGGGTCATTACCAACTTAAGTAATGTATAAGGCTTAACTTGAAGAAAATGAAGAAATCAAAGCGGAGTTGATGGCTGGAGTATAGAAGAACCATTAGCGTTATTTGCTTAACTTTCTTGATAGGTATAGTGGAGAACCAAGCACCAGAAACCACGTCTAGTATACGTCAGTTTGGGAAACAAATGATTTATCCTCTCACCAAAACTTCAGAATGTAATGATGCTTAACGGATGCATGATCCCATTGCTAGCAGCATTAAACAAATAACAATAACGCTGATAACTGTTCCAGAAAAACAGAAACAAAGTGTAAAACTGTGAACGAAAAACAGATTTTCGTTTAATTTTTTAATGATAGTTTAAGTGTAAAGTCTTTTTCAAGTGCTATATTTGAACCGATTCTTGCAGCTCGTTTTATGATATTTTAAAAAAATAAACAAAAACTCAGACGATTATATAAAGAAAACAAATATTAGTCTCAGATTGCATTACATTTTAGCTTTAACTACAAAAGATAGAATATCTGCAAGCAGAAATCTAATTTAGTACATAATAGTAGTCGAAGCCAAGTCGTTCCAGTCAGTTTGACGACCGAGGACGGCCGTGTGGCGAGGTTGACTGGTCTTATGCCAAACCCTTTAATCTTACGGGTTTGGGTAGCCAAAATTACTTCATTTCCCAAAATAATTCCCAGTCGTAAAATTTCAATTGCTACTATGTTAAGCATTGTTCTGTTTCTGATTTATCACTTGAGCGTTTCTATTTTTCCCGCTAAATAATAAATTATTTAGTCGAAACAGTATTTCAGACCGTGCATCTAATTTACTTTATAATTGCGTCTGTACAGGAAATTAGTTCGTTAAAGATGCTTAGTATAGGGGCCCCATGAATATGAAAACTTTAATGTAACTTACAATATTTTGTTAAAAAATAAAGTTGTGCAATACTTTTGTCCATCACTGTATATACATGTGTTCCGAAAAGATGTATACATTTTTTTTTTTTCTATAGCCTGGTAAACAAAGCCGTATTGATTTAAAAGGAATTGAATTTGCAGTAACTTTGGGTTCCTCGACGCTTCTGTACATGGCTAAAGTATTCTGAAAAGCTCACGGTAACCATTCTATCGGAGACTACGTGCGCGATGTGATTAGTATAATATATACTTATACCCCTTTTTGTCATTGGTTAGTCATCAAGGGAGATAATGCGTTGAAACATTTCTGATGTTTTTTTGGGGAAGATTTGCTTGGTGTGACGCAACCGTCTTTTTTGTTTGGTTTTCAGCTCGACACGAATGTCGGCCTACCAGCAGCCCCTTTCTCTTCTTGCTGGGGCCTGCAAGTTAACGACCACTGAAAAGAAAACTATGTGGGAAATGTATGGAATAGGCGGGCCCCCCCTAGAGAAGAGAAATAGAGAAACAGCCATCCAAATACTTCCTGAGACGACATTAAAAAAGTACCATCACTGATTTATTCCGCTCATTAGCATTTGTATTATTATAAACATTTACCTGATCGTGCGGGAAAATGTTTATTAATTGGAGATCGGCGAAAAATATTTCTCCCTGTCCAAACAATTAAAAATGTTTGGTTATTTAAAACCGACTGACATAAGGCTTCTCTTAAACGTCTAAAACTCGAATTTAGCCGATGAAATATTTTCAATAGCTTAGAATATTCCAAAGGTTTAAATCTCGGAAATCCACCCTGATTCTCCAATAATCCATCTGAGCTGTTTGTCGAAATAAAATTCATCTGTTTCAGACACTCTCCCAACCACACTGTATGATATCACATACCGCTTTCCGCTGATCTTGTAACTTATACACTTTACAAAACTAAACCAAATATCGATCACGAACACCTGATGTGTGAGTCTCCGCTTCTCCTTGTTGCCTAATCCCTGTCCTGACGACTGAGGTCTAAGGACACCTCATAGCGGTGAGCTAAAAGCGGACGGCCATCCTGACGAAGCGAGTGGTTCTCAAGATATGGGTTGGGAGTTCTCGATCGCTAATCGAGCTACCAGCCGGTCAGGAGACACTTGCGGAACAATTTGCACCACGCATACCCCAAAAAACTCTGCTAGAACTATTCGTTTTTAGATATGGGAAAAAACCAACATGGCCCAGTTGGTGAAAAGGAGACAGAAGAAAGCACACCAGGGAGATACGTCAAGCCGAGTCGGTCCTATAGTAAATTTCTACGTAAAAATCCCCAATAAAATTCAAGCAGAATATAATTAGTTAATGGAGAGAAGAACTACACAAAAAATTTTTTTAAAAGCAAATAATAAATTATAATTTAGCAAATATTTTTAAATGAAGAATTTACATTTTATTTGGGAGAAAAATAGTCTTAAATGAACTGCTATCTTACCATATTTTTCGTGAAATCTTCTATTCTATTTATGTGCTTCATTTAATTATGCAATTTTGAAAAAAAACACAAACACTTGCAATATCTATTTTAAAAGAGACATTTACGATAAGAAATGTTGCTAAAATTTAAGTTCGATTTTTTTTTTTTTTTGTTGTTTTATTTAGCAATTTTTTATCGCCTGGCCAAAAATGAAATAAAATAAAATTTAAAATAGTACAACACTGCAATAACATGCATCAGAACGCCATTCCTGTATGAAGGCATCAATGAGTTCAAAACATACATTTACAACTTTTCTCTAATACATGTAGAGAGAGGGAGGGAGAGAGAGAGAGAGAGAGAGAGAGAGAGAGAGATGACGTCAGTACAGAGAAAGGACAGATAGATGGCGTCATTACAGAGAGAGATGACGTCAGTTCAGAGAGAGATGATATCAATACAAAGAGAGAGAGAGAGAGAGAGAGAGAGAATAGAGATGACATCCAGTACAAAGAAAAAATGTTTGTGGGTAATAAATAAAAAAAATTTCGCAGTATTGGCAAAATAAAATTCATTTCTGTACCTTTTTTTTTTTTTTAGAATAGATATTTTTAAATAGGTCAAATGCAAACGTTTTGTAATCGGCATCTTTTACGTTTTCCGCTTCAATCGAAGACAAAAGTAATGGAGCCTAGTGTCGTGCACGCACGTAAGTCACGTGTACATTTTGTAGGTAGTATAGTGAGAACCATAATTAACTAGTATCATTTTTAAAGTCATCACTTATTGTTCGTCAAATTGGAATAATGAAGCTTTGAGATTAAAGAATGCGAAATAATAATATTAATAAAATTCGGTTGTTGTGTTATTCGCCAACCTCTACAAATGAGACAATGGAGATGATGGAGTGAAATTAGCCGCTAGAGAGCGTTATCTGCCCAACGCCAAAAATGTTCGGCACTTCCTCATCGGTAGTGGCATAAAATTCAGAGAAAATTAAAAGATTTTGCAACTTTTAAAAAAAAAGTTCATAATTTATTCTTTTTTGCTGTATTCCAAAGACAGCGGTCTCAGTATTTAGTTTCAAGGGAGATAACTTTATGTTTTTTTTTTTCAAAACGAAACAAACTACAGCATGCAGCCTTATTTTTGAAAAACAAGAATGAAAGAAAAAAAGCCGTATTATTGCGCTTAAAGGGAAATAATATCGTCGTTCTAAACTTGTCATGTTTTTTTTTACCAGCCCTAACTAAATTAATTAATTAACTAATACATTTAATAGTTAACGTTATTTTCAAAAACATTATGTTCTAATTTTTAAAAAATATATTGTTGATATCATAGAGAATCTGGTTTACATAATTTTTTGTTTATATTTTTATCATCACAAACGCATCGATAAATGCTGTCTACTCTCGTCAGTAAATCTACTCGGATACATAACTACAAATTGGCTAAGATTCCAGAATATAAGTAAAAGAATTGTTAATTAGTATAATAAATTACCGATAGGTTTAAATAACGGTGATAGGGTTAATCACTTTCAGAATCCCATTAAGGACCATTTTTGTTTCCTGGGGAGCGAACGCCTTCCTTTACGGCTTCCTATCTTCTCTTTGTCATGAGCCCGTGGAAGTATAAACAATAAACTCCATTATATTTTTCTTTTTTTCTTAGTTGTAATGTTTACTCTACATTCTCTATTCAACAGTTTTTAAATAGAAATAATCATTTTAAAAGTTATGAATGTTTTTCCTTATTTTTAAAAGAATCGAAATGTAGCAGGCTCTTTAGATATTTAAGGGTATCAGTTTGAATTATTAGTGGTATCTTAGTTGTCATAGGATGGATTTGTTTGAATTTTCAGTGTAAAATTTGAATTAATTATAATTGATTACCTAAACTTTACCAGCAGTGGTTAAAAAAATCATTTAATTCATCTAATTTGTAATACTAGAGCATTCATTTGTAATATATTACTGACTCATTTTGTGGCATCATTCCATTGCTTTTTAACATTTCATTTAGTTCTTTGTCAATAAAAAGAATGAAGATTTTTTTCGGGGCTGACGAATGGCGATATAGAACCGATTCAGAATCAAAATGTACCGCGAATTATAGATAATATGGATTTAAAAGTTTCGAGCTTTCGCTAGTGCATACTGGCTTTTACAAAGAAATTTAAAATGTGAAGGAAAATGAAAAAATCAAACAAAACAGATATAATACATTGCAAAAATATCCACAGAGCAACAATATTTTAACCTTTGATTTCAATAAAAGTAGCAACACTGATCAAATGTTTCCTTTTAGCTTTGTTGATGTCACCAGTCAACGTCATTCACTGTATAGATCCGTTCTTCCGTAAAAATTAACCTAAGTGCACCTTGTGGTTGGCTGTATTAGAAAGCCCAGTTACTCGTCTGCATAGTCGCATTCGCCGTGATTCTTCTAATATTGACAGACACTGGGGTTATCTGATATCAAGAAGAACAACATAATCGAGATAATGTCGACTGGGATGATATCTGTTAAAGTCTCTGCCTTCTTGAGCGTGCACGAATCGACCTTAAGGATTGTGGGATTAAGTTAACTAAACCGAAAGTGTTATATAGAAACCGAAATTAACTTAATTACCTGTGGTGTCACACGCCCAATATAGCTTGCGGCGTCCGTTAAATACTGCCACCTAGAATATGTTCCCTTTGAACCCGTTAGCCCGATATTTAGGGCTGTGATACCAATGTTACTCTATCCGTATCTATATATCGGGCTCTGAGCGCATGACCGTGTCTGTTTATAGTCTTCAAAGCGAGGGAGCCAATCAGCGATCGCCTAACAACAGGACTTTAGGAAATTAAATTTGCAAATGGCGACTGCCCGTGTTTGTAAAAGGATCAGGGTAATAATCAGGTCAGGCATCCGGCGTTCAAGAGGGTCGTCTGACCGTCAGAGAAACCGACACCATCGTGTGGGATTACGTGACAGATATCTGTTTGTTAGTCTGCCTTTGAGGAGCATATAGCACCAGTGTACTTGTTTATCTGTGGAAAGATAAACGAGGGTCCAATGGCACCAGGTAAATGCTTTCTTTCGTTTCTTCAGGGCGAGATTATCCGTGTGGCGAGGTCTGGGGAAGCGCTCTGTTGCTGCCAATGATGTTCGGTAGGTTTTTATGGCGGCGGCGATTCAGTGTTGTGGAGAGAAATCAAGGTCGACACTCCGGTCATTGTTCGAGGTCACCTAACTTCCCGGATGTACCTGGATAAGATTGCGGTCCTGGTTATTATTGTCTTTTCATCAACAGCTGAGACGAGGGTTTGCGTCCCTGAACGACAACGCGAGGCTACACGGGTTAGTGTCGTCACTAAAATGGACTGGCCGATCATGTCCCCAGATGCTTTATGTTTTGATCATCTCTGGTAGACGGGTAAAGCTAGAAATCTTCCTTTTATAGAACCTACATAATTTACCATATGGGGTCATCAGATATCTCATTTCAAGTATGCCCAAGTGATTTACCAATGCCATACGTAAGTACAGCTTAATAGATGGTCCCCTCTCAGTATTTACTAGGTCAGTCACTCGTCGTGTTCTTTCTGACTTCGCAAGAGACCTATACAGACCATTCGCCCATCACTGTGTTATGGAATCCATAGGAACAATTGTCTGAGGAATGAATTGCTTTCTATGACTTCCTACCGATCGCTTTGTGTTTCTTCACAAATGGAACTAAATATATGATGCCAAATTCTAGAATTCCACAATTTTTGTGACCAGTGGATGTGGATTTTAGAATAAAGGAAAGAAGAGGAATAAAAACGAAACAAAGATACACGTTTTAATTTTATTATAAAAGCATCAAGGTAGATAAATAATATGTGCAGTTACTTTTAGTGTTGTATGTTTACAACTATACAATGTGTGATAAGAGGCTTTCTGTTTGAAATGTACAATGCACAGCTGTCATTAGGGGTTCATTACTTAAGAATGTACAAAAGATTTTCAACGAGCGTACCATCTTTTGTCGCTCTGGTGCAGCAGACTTTATCTGTAACATGCAGTGATTGGGAGATGGCATCGAGCCGGAACATTGGAATGCTATTTATGACGAAGCTCGGGTTACAACAAAAGAGCTTCTACGGCTCGTAGCAACTGATCAATCAGGCCGGTGTTGACGGAGAAAGCTACCACAAAGTCAGATCAAATTGGCAAGTTTATTGTCACGTTGGTGCTTTTGATGAAAATAATTGAGTTTTATCTGAGTTCTGGTTCCGTTCGTTTTATGGCGCTTCGCCTTGATGGACAAGCCAAGGGTCCGTGCTGCCTGGCTCAGGGAATGGATTGACTGACTGCCCGTCACAGGAATTAAGATCTGGTTATTGGCTACCGCCGCGGGCGACGAGGGAAGGTAGTCTGGCGATGAAGATGCAATGAACGTCTGGCTGCTGGTGCATTTAAACCGGTGACAGACGCTAATTGGAAAACATATCTGTGCTGTTAAGACGTCATTAACGTTATGTGCATCTGCGCTGGTCTGAAAGATGTTGCAAGGTGTGGAACGGAAAGCAACGTAAATTCGGGGGCACTGAAATGACGAGTTTAGCTGGTTCTAGTCCTGACTGAGAGGCCTTAAATTAATAGTTTCCTTATCTTGAACTTTCAAAACAATAAAAAGGAAATTAAAGAATAATTATTTTCAAAAAATTGAAATTCTTCACGACCAAATTATTGACGACATTCTGATAATATGAAAGAAAATTGCCATTGGTTCGATAATTAAACATAGGTAACTGAAGTTGTTACCAGTATCACAAATAAATAAAGAAAATTTCTAGAAATTATAATAAAAACCGATATTAATAAGAAATGCTTTTGAAACTTAAAGTTGTTTTTTTTAAAGCAAATTAAAATTAAAGTAGTAAAGTAAAAGTGTTTATCTTTTCTGTCAATTCGGAATTTCAGGAAGGTATCTGGTGAACAAACCAGGTTTTAGGAACTCTCCAGACAATTTTGATTACCCAGATTACGCAAAGACCTGCATGAGATCAGACTAGGTCGCTGGTCGATTGGGCAACACCCTGAACAGAACCCATTCTACAGCGTTTCAATGACCACAAAACTCAGCTCTTGGAAATCTTCCACAAACCATTTCTACTTATGCTGGTTAAAGTAAACAATTCCATTCTGTTCTTAGAATTTTATAAAATTAACTGCCTCCACCCGAATTCTTAACATAACGGACGTAGTTTAATTCGCAATTATACGAGTCATTAGAAGAAAATTTCCGCAGATTTTACTTTTGATATTTCCCAACAATGCCTGCTTCTTCTATAAAGAAGATCACAAAAAGCCGTGTATGCATCATAGCTGTGCTTAATTCTACACACTTATGCGTGATAATTGCGCGAGACCCTGAGGTCAGTTGGACTTTCTTCTTATAAAAGCCCTAAAACACAGGTTGGCAGTCCCCAAAGTATCAGTGCGAGGAACATTCAGTAAAGTTGACAATTTCTGATTAGTGATTTGAACGCTAGAACCAAACCGTATACGGCAGCGATATACGTTAAAGGAGTAGGGGCTCTATCCCTGTTTACTTAACGAACAAGTAATTAAGACATTTTAAAAAAGAAAACGTTTTGTTACTCGCAGAAACAAATCAACACAATTACGCCTCGCTTCTGATGTGTCTTATTTAGACTGAAAAGATAGCGAAGTTCCAGAACTTTCTGAATGTTTCCCGGGCTTATCTGAGGACCACCAGCATCTGTCAGGGTTTTGGCAAATAGTCGTCCGTTTTCTTACTCAAGTATCAAAAAGACCTCATTTACGCCCCACCGCACACCAAACATTCAAGTGCGCGCGCGCAGGAAGCTGAACACAAGTGGTATAAACTCTTCTTGTACTTCTTAGTTATCGGCCACATTAAGACTGCTGCCGATTTGAACGGTTTCTTGTTAGTTCTAGGTGAGCATTCATAACAAAGCTTCAGCGATCTGCTGCTGAGAAAAGCCACGTGAGCGATCTATGAAGTGATATTCACCATCCAACGCTGTTAAATGTCACTGCGCTACGTCGAAAACGGGATATCAAGTAATAACTGTAATGCGTATTAAACAGACTTAATGGCTTCTGGTCTGTGAGAAACTCTGTTTACTAATGGGTACTTTGAGTGCTGCTTGGCTGTTTGGGTAGTTTTTAGGCGAATTGAGAATAGATATTGTGTTGAAAGAATGATCAATGACAATACAGCTATAACATGGCACCTGGAAAAGTAATTTTCTATAAACATATCGACGGGGTATTCATCACCATGGTCATTTTCGCTTTCAAAACTTTCGAATAACATTTAATGAAAAGCGCAGAGAAAGAGAGAGAGAGAGAGAGAGAGGTGGACGAAGGTAGAGGAGGGGGGAGAGGAGAGGGAGCGACGATAGAGGGGGGAAGAGGGAAGTGGTGGAGATAGAATGGGAGGGAGAGACGTAGAAGAGAGAGGGGTGGGGGGAAGATAGAAGGGGGAGAGAAATTGGAAGAGAGGGAGGGTAGGCGGAGATAGAGGGGGAATAGGGGAGGTTGTGGAAGATAGAAGTGGGGGAGAGAGAAGTGAAAGAGGGAGGTGGGGAAGATAGGGGAGAAAGTGGAAGAGAGAGGGTTAGGTGGGGGGAAGATAGAGTAGAGGGAGAGGGGAGAAGGAGAGAAAGAGGTCGGGGAGAGAAGAATGGAAGAGAGGGAGAAGTAGGCGAAAAGAGGGTGAGGTGGGGGGAAGGGAGAGAGAAAGAGGAGAAGTGGAAGATAGAAAAGGTAGGGGAAGATAGAAGTGGACGGGGAGAGAGGGAAGGATAGGGGGGAGCAAGAGCGCTTTCGTATTTTCTTTAATTAGGTACACAGCTTTAATAAATCAGAGTTTATAATGTAAGTAAATCGACGTATCGTAGTTAACTGTTCCGAAACCTGTATCGTTAAAACATTTACGTTAACCCAAAAGTACAATGTAATCTTTACGTTTTTCCAAGCTCTCGTTACTGTCAGACCACAAGCGGTCGGCGACCCTGGCTCACACTTTCGGACGTAGCCTCGTAATGAAGTCTGTTCTGTCATGTCACAGACTGTAGGAAACCGAAGTTTACTTCACGCCAAAACACAAAAACAGAAAAAATTAATTTTGCATTAATTATAGGCAGAATATATATATAACAATCGAGTTTTTTTTAAAAAAAAACTTATGTAATTTATTCTCTCTGGCGCTTATTAAGCAGCCATGGTAAAGCGCAGTTGATACTATTTAAATGTTACATTTTTTTCATCGATAATGGCTGTGCAATGAATATTCTCTAAAAATATTACTGAAGAATAGATGTATATTTACGAAACTTGTCAAACTTTTGATAATAAAACAAAAAAAACTGAGCAAATAAATTGACTTGATATTAAAACTCTCTTTTCTTTTCGTTCTGAAGCCTGATTTTACAGTTTGTTCCAAATGTTCGCTTTGTCTCTCAAGAGATTCACAGTCTGAAGCCAATCTCGTGTACTTTTCTTTTCTTTAATTTACGCTACATTTTTTTTCCTATATGAAATGTCTAATTACCGAGCGCGCGGAAGCGGAAGTATATGTTCAGATAAGTCGCTTTGATAAATAAAATAATACAGCTTTTACTATACGGAGCATAACCCTTAAACGGAACAAATTCCACGGTCCCTCAATTTCTCGATTTTCATTGAAAGCGGCTGAGCATAAAAGATGGATCTCATTTATATTTGCAGATAATGTAGAAAATTTTCCCATAATGCAATGCGATAAAAACTCACTTGCCCTGAATAGGAGACTTAGCGTGAGATATTTGTCTCGTCAGTCGGAAAGGTTACGGATGTTCAATACAGGGAATGGGCATGCTGGGACTGGTAATACAGACATGCAGACTCTCTGGACTACAAAACAAACCAACGCTTCATATACAAGGATCCAGACTATTATACACTTTCGATTTTCACAAATTTAAACAAAAATACAAGTCCTCTATTGTTTTATGTTCATAAGAGGATTGTACTGGGGGCGCATGAGCCTTAATCTGATGTATTTAGTATTCACTGGAAAATATTTTTTTTGAAAAAAAGAACACCAAAAGATCGTCTTTAAATATTATATTAGTTGGCATTTACTCTAAAAGATGATAATGAATGTCATGTAAAAACAGTCTTTTAGAATTGTGAGCCAGTAACCTGATTTCAAAAGTTACAACGTGATAATTCTTCATCACATATAAAAAAGAAAATTCAGCAAAATAAACTTTTTTTTTAATAACCCTAACTCACATAACACTATTTTTCAATCCGAAAAATTGGAACGGACACTAGAATGTTAAACGTACAAAACACGTTTATAAGACTGTGACGGACATTCCCTTAAGACGATAAAACGATGTTTCATTATCTTTCGAGAAAGTTCTCCTGTCGCAGTCTTCACGACAGTCCTTCCTGATAAAGTCTGTTTCGTTGACCGTGGTTAATTTTCCTGAACCCCGACCACGGTGAAGGAGATCCCAGAACATTCTGCTGACACACACACACCCATCCCAGGTTTTTTGTGTTTTAAGATAGATATGCCGTGCGTCGTATTTGAGGCCCTTTAACCCTTCTTCTCACCCTGATCCTCCCGACTGATCGTTGTACGTGGTCAGCCTACCGTTCCCCGTCCAAGGCAAGCAGCTCTCCTGGGCCTTTCAACCCCAGTGTTGTTTCAGATATCGACGGAAGCCCCACTAAAAACCATTGTCCAGCGCATTGGTGATTATCACGAATAAAATAAACTGTTCGAATTTTTATGAAAACAATTAACTTTTTTCAAAACTTTTCAGTCGTCCGGCGATGTAGCGGCGGCCGTGGGTGGACGGGGTAGTTTGGTTTCTCCCACCTAACCAAAGAGTTCTTGTTACAAGTCGATGGCACCCGGCTCGCTCCATAATTAGGTGAGGGACATCCTTTTCGATAAAAAAAAAAAACACCCTAACCTTCGCGTACGAAACATTTACTTTCACTTTATTGTTAATTTACTGAAAAGATGTGCGTAGATTATAGAAATCGTAATAATAAAAAGAGCTGTAGTTCTCGATTCACTTTTAAAATCATGAATCTTGAAACTAGGACTGGTTTATACGCAGATTTTTTTTTTTTTTTAGTTTTGCGCGTGTTATACTTTGGATTTGTTTGGCTTAAATAAATAGGAAAAAAGAAATTCCTCAGCAGGCAGAGAGAAATTCAAACTAACGGCATTTGAAGTATAAACGGCAACCCTCAACCTATTACGTCTTACGTAGCGGTCCGAAGCCCTGCTATACCAGATGATTACGGCTTCCTTTTGGAGATTCAATAAATTGGCAAGAATACATAATTAAATTGAATGCCATGATCCCGATCCGTAGTGCTGCAAATAAGGAAAGAAGTCGTGATTGATGTTTTTCTGTTAACATGGCCTATGCTGTTTTCACCGCTAGCCAAGATGTGTGGGGGAAACCATTTTGATTAGAACGAAAGTAAAAATCTACGAAATATATTAAGCGAGCAAACTACAGTCTTCTACGGGTTTTCGAATAGGTAATTTAAAGAAGGAAAAAAACAGCCAAAACCATCCCTGATATTCTTAAATTGTAGCCAGGGGTCCAGGGTTAAATTTGATTTAAAAAAAAAAATGAAAAGGGAAACAGCGAAATATTTGTAAATTTTATTATAAAACGAAAGCAAACGGCCGTAATTTCTTTTTTAAAAAATACTTACGTCATTCAAAAATTCATATTGCACATAAAGCATTAAGCATATTAACATCGGTATCAGATAATTGTACATGATAAATTATAGTTTATTTAAAGACTAGACAAATCAGTTGAACTAATATTGTGTGAGACACAATAATTCTTCTCCTAAACAAAAATTGCACATTCGCATTTATTGCAATACAAGGGAGCTAACTAGCGTTTTTAACTTCGATTTAATTATTCCCGAATTTATTTGCCTTTTGTTTAGAATAAACAGTCTTCCTGTCGATTGAGTTTTCCCCTATATTTAGCTTACAAATAGCGATGTTGTTGCACGCATGATGTGAGAGAAAGGCAAACTGAGGACTGCTCAAAATCCGCTGAGAGATGAGATAGTGTATGTGATGGTGATTGCAATTCAGAAGGATTAAGTCTTCACAGACGAGTGCGTAAATTTCAATTAATTCAAGAGCGATAAACGGGACACAAAACCGGCTGCTCAAACATACGAAAGAACCTTGTTTGCTTTGGTAAATCATAATTAAATTTGTATTATTTTCGAGATAAACGAGATAATCTTAAAGCTTCTGGTATTTAATTATTCTTAGCATCGATGTAGAAGATTTTACAATGTGGATACGTAAATACAAAGAAAAGTTGAGAGAGAGAGGAAGGACAACAACAAAAAGTAACACAAATACGTAAAACAAATAAATACAGGCAAATATAAAAAAGTAAAAATAATATGACATTTTGTTTAATTATTAAAAAAATGTTAGTTTGTATCAGACAGTGTCTCATAATTTACAAATTGACTCATATAGCTTCTGGAACTCCACATATATACAGCATTGGAAATATTTATTGAAACAGAGTATATGTGCAAATAATGAGTAACTGCAACTGAAAAACACATAGTACAGCACACAATGTGTCATTACAGAAAGTACAGAAATAACAGAAATAATGTTGGTTGTTACAGTGCATTAGTATTTGGTATCTGTGCCCTTTGTTTTATATAGAACATGAGGCTTGTGTTTCAGGCTCCCAAACAGTCATCAATGTATGGACTCTGGATGTTCCACTTATCCTGTATCACTTTTCACAATTTATTCAAGGTTTTTGGTTGCCACTTGACTTTTTCAGTAGCCATACAACCCCAAATAACATTCAGTGATGTTTATATCAGACCTTTGCACAAGCTAAGGCATCCTTATGACCATTCCATCAGCCTCAGCCTCTTTATGCTCTAGATAGGTTTTTATATATATATACCACACTGGCGTATGACTGGGGGTCGTTGTCATGTTGGAAGACGAATCCTCGTCTGATGAAAAGTTTTCCTGAAAGAATGGCATGATGACTGATAACCTGTCTGTTCCTGTCGGCTGTCAGTATATTTACAATTTTATGCAAATCTCTGACTTACAGTGCAACACATGTATTCATTCACCCTGATGTTTCACTGTAGCTGTCGAATACTGACTTTATATCGCTTCCCGGTCCGTCTTTAAACAAACTGCCATTGATTATCGCCAAACAGTTTCTATGACAGCCGCCTTTCTCCAGGTTTGGTCATCTCTCTGTTTCATTTATGCTGCGTATTTCATCCTCGCCGTTTGGTTGCCTATCCTCAGCAACTGCTTTAAAACGGCTACACATCCACCGCGGCCACTTCGATGAAGAAACATTAACACTCCTACTTGCAGCTGGGTCGTTTGCAAGATCTCTGCTGCCTCGTCGTTTATCACGCAGAAAACAAACTCTGAGATACTCGCGCCGTTTTTGAAAAGTTCGCGTTTTCTTCCCCGACCCCATCTACTGTTTCACCTATCCTCCTGAGACTCCTAAAACATGAAACCTGGCTGCAATCTGCTGCATTGAGTATCCGCCACTAGTTAGGACTTTGATTTTTATACTGATATTTCCTCCCCAGGAGCCCACAATATTTAGCACACTCGATGATATCAACCGCCTATACTGTTATAGTCCTCCTGCAAGTGTGGCCATTTTCTGACTGCTTGTATCACAGCCAATCACAGTGAACTACATCAACACGTGACTGACGGTTACTATGGAGCATTTAATTTTTACACGAGAAATAAGATTCTATTGTGTGTTATTTACTTTTTATACCCCGTTTTTCCTCTGTTTCCACAATTTTTTCCAATACTTATATATAGATTTACATATGTGTCACATTATGGTTCTGTCCCTGTTCAGAACTTTCTACCAAGGAAAATCTTACGACGTCGTTATGCGTAACATTGGTAATAGTCTCATAGACTTCAGCTGCTTGTGACATGACACGCAGTAGAATTCTGCGAATATCTAAAAGTAAAAAGTCACCGAAAAAATGCTTATTTCCCTAGAGGCTTCTCTGCTTGGACCTATGCCCTTTAAAAGTCATGACGCTTCTCCACCCGCGATCTCAATGTTCCATCATCTCAACATTAAAAGAACAACGAAGCAAATTTTCGCTAATGTAAAGGACTCACTTCTGAAATATGAAGAAATTATATTATAATTAAAACTGTTTTGTGTTTATTTGAATTATCTTTGAGCAATAAAAAGAGACATGTTTATAATTATTTAGCTTTTTATGATAAAAAATTGCTGATTAGACCGGCACAGTCAAGAGCTGTGATGTGAGAAAGATCTTATTTCCTTGCGGTGCGATACCAAGACGCATCCAAGAAAACTAATCTGCCGTTTTTGAACTGCCTGACCCATTCTCTCGCCTGTAACCACATGTATCGTGCTTTTCTTTAGGGCATCTCGCGAGGATGTGCTTTTATCCTCTTTTCCTGCTGTATTCGTTTCCATTTGAAACTTTTTTTTTAAAGTTCAAAGAAATTTTATTTAAATTTCGATTAGTAACAAAAATTGACAATTTTTTTAAAATGAAAACTTATGGTCTGAAAGGATTTTAGCCAGAATTAGTTTACATTGAGACTGGGAGCCGGCCACCCAACCCTACCCCCCCCCTCTCTCTCTCTCTCTCTCTCTGGAGGTAGAATTGTCCCAATGCTCTACCAGTAGAAAGGTGTTTTCTCACCCAGAAATTTGGAGTCGAAAGAACTTAGTTACACAAAAGCATATATTTATCTTATTTACTTGTAGCTCCTTTCCGTACCTGAAAATATAAGCTTTGGACGACGTAGCGCTCTTTTTTTTTTTGTTATCTTTGTTTGTTTTTAGTCAGAGGAGGGTGGACGGAGAAAACTTCCGCACGGAGGGGTCGGTAGGGCGATCGGCCGCACGGGGCCGAGCAGCAGTTCAGGACACTTCAGCACAGTTGGCAAAGCGAGCAGCCAAACGGAACGGTGGACCACTACAGTCAGTAACTTACACCAGGCATCATCACCAACCCCAGGAAAACTGTAGATAGAAGCCATAAAAGAAACTATCAGCATCCCCCCCACCCCAACACCGGCCCTTTCCCCCCTTCAGTAAGCCCCACCTTTTCAACTAAGATTCGCATGTACTCGTTGCTGGCTTCAATAACGGGATGGCCAAACACACCACACACTAGGACCTTCAGCATCGCACATCCGCTGGACCACATGATCTCCAGGTCGGTCCTCTTCCTATCGATCGAGGGAGCCCCCGCCTTAACCTGCGAGATAAAAAAAACACTGCAGTGACAACCCTTACTCCCCCCTCCTTTCCCCACAAATTGACATAATTTTTAGCATCTAAACTTACGAAATAAAAAAAACGCATCAGCGTAATAAGGTTCTACAATTCAAAAACAAGAGAAAAAAAAATGCTGACAAACCGAGCTTCAAATCAAAAACAGCCGACTAGGGGGGGGGGGCGCTCCCCCCCCAACGGGCAGACACTGCTTCACCAGCCAGCCCAATACGAGCCAGCAGCATTCCGCGAAGCCTCGATTAATTTCTACAAAAAAGACTAGAAAAGGGTTGGTCCCCACCCGGCCAAAAGAAGCGACTAACTAAAATTGGCATTATTTATTATGTAGTATTATTTACCAGACAACATACATTTATATATATATATTGACTTTACAGTTCTGAGTTAGACCGCCTTCCAGCTACGATATCCTTTTTGACTCTGTAACCCAGCCAGGCTCTGCCAGCTTCCTCCCCCCCCGTGCGGGTGCAAACCCCCCCTCTCTCTCTCTTAACGAGCACTTTATTCAGTGCCATTTTAAACTTAAATATATGAATATTTGCATACATCATCTCTGCAGTAAGGGATTCTGCAAACTCTCGTTGCTTTGTTTGGCGGTGGGAAGGGGTAATCTGAGTGGCGGGCGCTGTGCAAGGGAACATTGGAACCAGGCCGGAGCGGACTGGTATAAAAAATCATCCTATAGTGTAGAGAATGGCGCCTTGCGTGTAATAATAATAAGAATAATATATAATAAGAATATAATAAGATAATAATAATAATAAGCCTCGCTGTTATTACGCCCCTACCTGAAAAGCGGAATAGCCTTTATTCTTATAATGAAAAACAATGCTCAGAACAAGAAGGATAATTTTGTACAAGGAGATTAAACTGCGATTAGCCAGAACGCCCACGGTACCAGACCTACTTTCGAACTCCGCAGCTGATGACGTACTGCCTCTGTCGTCATCGTCGCCTGGAAATTCCCAGAGAATCAAGCGCGAGAATCGAAAATGCGTGGTTGGTTTGTTTTAGTTTTGTCTTAGTTATTAATTTTTTTTGACAAAAATAGAAGAAAGCCAAATAAAAAAGCTAATAAAAGAATAAATAATTAGATTTTACCGTCAGCCTTCTTACTAAACCCATTTCTGTAGCATATCGGCTAATTACGTTGTTTTGGTCGGGCGCCTGTTCCATTTGTGAAAATATGTATCGAATTTCGCGACAAGGAATGCATTCACGCGAAAGTAGTAACGAGAAGGGAGGAAAGTGCCATCCTCCTTTCTGTTGGGAAGTTAGAAAAGGATACAGGTGAAGACTTCCACCGGGAGAGGGGCGTCATCCATCGGCGGCAAGGCAAACGACTCGGCGGCAAGCCACTCGCGAAAGCTCTGGCGGTTCTTCGGAAACGAGACCGAAGACACAACGTGCGTGTAGCGACGACGAAACGCGGAGAACCGAAACAACCAACACCCGGGGGTTCGACCGGGGTTCAGACTCGACTTTGGGGAGAGAGGCCTCGATTTCTTAAAAGTAGAAAGAAAAAATATCCATCAATTTCACTTTATCAAATACAAGTTTATTTCTTTTCTGAGTAAAATCAAAGCTGGTCAGACGTTGGCCGAGTTTGTCCAGCGCTTCTCTACGCCCAACACAAGACCATCTCACCTGGTATTTATGTGACAATTATCGTCTTGCATATTCATGTCACGTAAAGACGGCTATTGTTGTTTTGTCAACTATTAAAGATGAAGTAAAGATAACATTTTGTTTAGTGATGGTGTCCTTTATTCAGTCTTTATCACTAACAGAAATCTACAGTTCTTTAGCATTTTGTTCTGTTGAGTTGAGCATTCGATGTTTGTACGAAGTAACACGTTTCTGATTTGCATACAAATGCAAGGATTTTATTTAACACACGGATCTACCAAACACAAAGCAGTCAGGTAGTGATTTTGGAATTTAATTAAAATTTGTGGTCGTAATTAAGACAGCTGAAGTTTACATATGCAATATATTCAAAAAGGAAAGGCAATTCATAAATAAAACAAGTGACAAGGTATCGTTTATCGGACTCCACTTCTGTACGTGGTCTCCGTTTTTCAACATCTAGTACGACTCAAATTTTTTGATGCCACCCTGGCAGAAGATTCCGGTTGCTGGATAACCCACAACTTCACCACCTGATAGACTTCGTAATCGCTAACAAATCTTCAAGCTCGAGAGCAACTTCTAAGGTTCCAGAAAGATGAAAATTAGATGAACCAGTGTCCAGATTACAGGATGGATGTGGCAGAGGTTCAGAGTGTCGATGACCGTCCGAGCACCCTGTGGTCTTGCATTGTTATGCTACAACAGAACGCTCCGCGTCATTCTTTCACGTCCTTTTGTTTGGATAGATGGCTTCAGTTAGGATCGTGTCTCTCTGAGGATTGTTAATCCACACTACATATAATAGGAAAGGATTGGTCCCCGGAAGTCCAAAAGCAAGAACAGCACGACCGTACCAGAAGCATTGTTTTTTTTTTTTTAATTTTGAGGCCCTGGTGACGCTGAACGTTTCTACAGCATGTTGTTCTTTGCTTTTCCTGCAGCTATGTTTAATTACCGTTGACAGTACGGGAAAGAAACTTGGCATCTTCATTTTGCTAACATTTAAAAAAACGGAGTGCACACCCACAGGGCTCTGTTCGCGGATGTGTTTCGTTTTGAGACCAAACAAGTCCACACTTTTCGGAATTTCAGCTGCACTTAACCCAGTCGCCATAATAAGTTCATCATACTCCTCGTCGGTTATGGCGGAGAACTGTTTCCACCTCGCCAGTATTTTCATCAGCGCTATTTTCTCCTGTCACCGCTCGATCTTCGCCCACCCGCTCGTGCACTTCTCTTTACTTCGCCCCGCCAACATTCTTCGTCCCGAAGGAAACATTATTAACAGATGGCTGTCCTTCTCTGGTGCACACTGACAACTGAGCGACCATGTTGCTTACTTGCTTACTAGCGCCACCAGCGGACAACGGGCGCGCAAGGGGAGGGGAAGCGCGTTCAGGTACTAAAAAAATAAATAATAATGACGTAAATGTTACCATTATTTTCTGAAACACCGCTGTATATGTGTGTGCGTGCGCGCGCTAGATAATATTTATGTAGAAAGAAAGAATTAATTCCTTTCTCGATATCTTAAAGAGAATAGGCACGAAGATGAAACCGCGGTCCAGAGCGCCTACACTTTTTTCTGGAAGAAGGAAAGGGCCGGCTGGCCGTTGTGGGAATGTGGAACCTGGCCTCGTTTCTTCTTGTTCGATGGTTTAATACTCTCTGTACGTTCTTTAATTTCACGCTTCTTTTGCTGTCATCTCATTGGAACTGATTAAGAGAGAGTTCGAAACATCGGCCGTCGGGGCAGACTCAATAGAGCCGGGGTCGGCCTGCTGTTTGGGTTGTTATTTATATTCCACGGGATGGCAGCTGATTTGCGTGTGAACGGCTATCCAGAATGACATTTTCAAAAACGAATAACCGAAATCTTTTATTAATTTCTTAATAGTTGTCGGTGAAAGGATGATATCAGCAGCGCTAATGCTTACAGTGGAGCTGACAATCTGGTCCGAAACTGCGCGGATAAATACTTCTTTACAGTGTTTGTGAGTGATGACGGCTCCCTACCTTCTCGCGCTAACTGATCTTGTTTGATTGTTTACCGTATAATAGTGGAAAATTAACCGGAAACACGCAACATATCTTTTACTAGCCCAACCGGCGGTGATACACGAGTATTACAGGGATTCACAAATGTTTAGGACGTGATGAGAGAACCCAAAAATTGTTCTCTCGTGGTTGGAACCGAACACGAAGGTCATGAGTTTTTCTGTTTAATTCTAACGCCTTTTAACCATTTTCTCGACAAAAAATAGAATACCACTTTTATCCTCACATTTTTTAGTTTATGCAAAAGATCTTCGCGAGATTCACGATTGGATATTAAGTTGATGTAAGCAAACGGAGACGGTGAACATAAGCGGAGGCTTCTGCTACATTTTCCTGAATATGCCATCTTATCATTTTCAAGCGCCCGTGACTGTTTTGTCTTTTAATCCAGATCTCTTCAGATTTGGAATTTGGAGTTGCTGCCAAACGGTATCTCATGGGGACATTTCGGTATCTCTTTTGTCTTAGGTAGTTTCGGCTGAACACATCAAATTTTGTGATTCTCGAAATTTGGAATATTGTTTTTTAAATCATTGCAAATAAACCAGGTAAAATATATGAAAAATGGCTATGGTATTTCATCCGCAGAAGACCCCCTTTAAACTAAAAAGGGGTTTTTTAAGAACCATTAAAATTATTCGCCTAGGAACACCATGATACCACAGAATTGTAGGCTATAACTCAAACTGGAGGAAATAAACAGTTGTGATTGCAAATCTAACACGAAGTTCTTTCAGAAAAAGGAAAAAAACATAGACTGATTCAACAACAGCAGTAAAAAGCAATCAACCAGATTCCGTCATTATCTTCTTGTGACGTCATCATTACGACGTGAGATACTAACGCACGAATCCTTTGAGCTGACGTAATTTTTTAAAGGAAAGACAACATTTCCAAATAAACAGTACTGACGACGAGCGAATTTTGTCAATTATTCGTCGCGAGCTAAATAAATAAATTTCACGCTTGATCTAATATTTTAAAAGAAATGATTACAAATAATCAGAAATATAAAGCGTTAAAATAAAACATATGAAGGTGCATAATCTTGTTCGGTTTTTTGAAAAGTGAGAAGACGTCATTTTTACATGTTAGTGTAGCTAAATTGCATTGCAAATCTACTTGATTCCCACTCCAAAACAGGGATACAGTGCCTTTGTTTCCGTTCAAGAGACCCGCGATAATCAGCGCCGCCTGTTCTTATATCCCCATCCTCGGTAAACTGTTATATCTAAATATGAGTTACAAGCATATTTCCAGGAGTGATGGATTATCAGTTGAAACAATTCACTTGCAGAAGTAATCTTTCTCCCAATAGAGAATGTCTTAGCGAGTATGGCATCTGAGACAAAGGATTGTTCGTCCATAACACGAAGGTAATGAGAAATGAATTTAATGATTTCTAGTTTTCAGTGCCGAGGCAAAGACTTTGATCGCTTAGCACAAAGAAAGAAAGAAACGATATTTTAGAACATAACTCAGTCAAAAGTTGCTCTAGTAGTACGCAAAAAAACAAAAAAAAAAGACTGATTTTTAAAAAATCTACTGGCTTGACCTTTTCGCACTAAATAAAATAAATAAACAAATAAGAAAACAAAAATGTGAAGAACATATTCAGTATTTCTTTAAAGCTTCAATTATTAATCGCTACTGTATGTATACCTTCATCCTACTTCATTAATTTTTGGACAAAGGAAGATTTATTATTTTATATATCGTGTAATCGGATGAATATAGATCTCCATCATAATCTTAATTTTAAGAAAGTAGGTTCGTCCGTGATTCGCACATATTGCCAAATGCTGTCGCTGATACAGGGTCTGAAGTCGGCAACAAATACCTCTTTCTACAAGATGCCGACGGGAATTTACGTCGCTGATTTGTCTCCCTTTGGCACCAACAGCATCATAGACATTGGCTTTTTCTGTCTGAAAACGGCTGGAGGCTGACATCATAATCTTGCATTCTCGTGGTCAACCAAGGACCATTTAGGTGCAGTCGGCCCCTATTGTTTTCACGACACGTTAACGCAAACGATACGTTGTCGATGACTGGAAGCTAAAACGGTGTGTAGGGTTTGACGATCGGTGCGCTAACATTGGTAATTTGTATAGCCCAATTCCTCTTCGTATTCCCCAGTCGTGGCATCGAGCGCGTATATAAAACCCCGCATGTGTCAGTCGTTGTGCCAGAGACTTACTGGTGTAAGAAACAAAATCACGGACGTCACGTGCTGTTGATGCGAGTTTCAAAACGAGAATTGTCACTGACTGTCGAATTCACCAAAACCAGTTAATGTTTGGTAAATAATTCTTTTAGTTCACTATTTTTTATTCAGCAATAATCATTAAGTTTTTAAAAAAATCGAAACGGCATTTTAAAGCTCGTTGTATACTTACACGTCATTTATCACAAGTTGTTTGAGTTTTACTATGACATGGAATTTCTGTAAACGTTGGTCAAGTGATACATTTTAAAATATGGAATGTTTAAATAAATTTAGTTTGAATATCTAGATAAATTATTATTAGTAGTAATCTGCTTAAGGAAGATAATTTCTGGTAAACATTGCTCGATAGCCAAAAGAAATCACTCCCGGTGCCAGTTCGTGAGGCTTTTGTAAAGAGAAGAGCGGAGTTCAAATGTCTCAAAGTTATGCAGAATTTTTTAGTAATATTTTGGCAAATTATAGGTTTTTCTCCTGTTTCCTGGGTGACAGGCGATAAATAAAATACACACTTCTTATATAGTGTGTTTATTCACTATTTTACGATGGGGTTTCGGAGCTTCATCTCTAAGAATAAGAGTCGTTATTACATTTTTTTCAGCAGCAATTTTATCTCATGTTTGTTTATGAATTAGAAACTTGAAAGCTTATTAAAAACAGCAACAGTGATATAGATTTGGGATAGATATCTTTGTTTAGTTTTTCAATAAGTTATAATAAATGCAAGCTGCTGGGTCCGGTGAAAGATTATACGATGTTTATAAAGAAAAAATTGTCAGAAAACAACAAAAAGCAAAGCAGGTAAGTAAACAAACACCTACAGTCACATGACAGACGCGATTACACATTCAGCGAGATGTTTCGCAGAATATAATGGCTCATCTTCTCGTTAACTTTCGAAAACGTTTCTGCTAATCAGAATGTATTTACCGATAAACCTTTTGTTTGGAATGAGTCATTTGACGGTTTAGCATTTAACTTAAAGTTCGATACATCTTCTACTTTGCATCTATTCTTTTTTTTGTATCGTCTAGCCCAATTAATCTTACGTCAAGACAAAAGGAAATCAAACAAATAGTTTTTCGCTCTCTTCAAATGAATTATTCTCCGTACTGGGAACGATTTAAAATTGTCTGATCAAACGATTTATATTAATCAAAATTAATCCGGTTGTTAAATTTTAAAAAAAAGGGGTTCGTTCTCTTTTGTTTTTCCTGTGGTGCGTCATTACACTAGGAACTGGACCGGAAATAAATGCTAGCCGCCATTTTGTAAAACTCTAGAAAATCTGACAGACACGGAACTGTGGCCTGGTTTCTGTCTCACCGGCCGGATCAAGTATCTATCAGGTGTGCTTCCTTATCATCTTTCGATAGGATACCTACACAATTAACTAAATATGTGGTAACTTAATTTACGATAGAATCAAAATTAGATTCTCTGATTCTTGAACAAATTTAATATATTTTCTGAGATGCTACAGTAAGAAAAAATGACTTAAAAAACAGCAAACAAAAGATGCAGAGTCTAATTCACAAAACCTAAGTTCTCTTTGTCAGAAATGTGGCCCAAATTCTTTCCAAGGAAATTTTCACACAACAAAAGAACACCGCATAACTGTTTTTCGAAATCCAACAGATCTGCACAAAGTCGAACTGCGGGATGATAGGAGTGACAGTGAAATCATAAACAGTTTAGATTAGATGCTAAGAACGCTTCAAAAGAGTTTCACCTTCGTATGATTAAATCAAGCATCTGGTGAGTGCCAACTCGACAAAATCCAAGCCAAAAAGATAATAAATATCATTACAATGACGACTGATCGAACCCTTCTCATTTAATTAGCATGTACACAGAACTATCTACAAAAGGCTGTATGCCAAGAACATAAAATTAAATTCTTGACCCCCAAAAATAGAACAGGAAAGCAAAAGGAAAACAGTCACATTTAGGATTGATCAGTTTAACACGATATAAAATTTTAAGCTACGAATTGATTCTGTCAGTTATCAGTTATACAACCGGTCAGTCTGTGTAGATTTGAGTTGGGCCTCGCTGTATTTCCAGACTTATAAACCAAAAATAAAAACTTCCGTGTAATTGCCAAAAGTTTATAGAATTTTTTATTTGTTCAATATAATCTGAAAACATCTAAAAGCCATAACATATCGTTTGTATACATTTATGTTCAGTATCTGTTAAAATAAAGCATTTCTAAACATCGCAAAACAAACAGGAGTTATTCAGTTTTATTTCTAAAATATGTATTTTGGGGGGCAGAAGTCTGATTCGTGTTTTCAGACTTCTGATCTAAAGCGACGCTGATTTTCAGGAGAGCGGGGTATTCGTAATAAAATGGCTGTTGTACCGTTTTCATTTCAACCTTAAAGGAGCATAATTTGAACATATGTTAGAATTTATGATTCGTTTCATTGCTAAGCGATCACAAAATATCAAATGTATAATTAACTAATTTTCTAGCTTTCATACTTCAGAGAGTGTCATCTTGCGTTTTAGGCATTTTAAAAATGAAAATGAACAGATGGCATTAGAACTTCTAAGAACACCATATATTTTATCAACTTGTACCAAGTATAAAGAAAACTAATTTTTTTGTGATTTTCTTAATGGGAGAGCTACACCACCGCATCGAAGTCTCCCGCGAGATAATCATATACCCGAGATGCTGCAATTTGTTATGGGGTCATTTAAGCTTGTTACTACCGTATTTCAGTGTTCTTTTAAAGAAAAATATTAGAAATCAAATCTTTGTTAATAAAACGTGGCATCGCCTATACATTAGTTTGACTAGTCTATCCTTCTAAACAGATGACTTTTACACGTAGGTTACATTTATTTATAAAACGGCTAACAAATGATTTTTTACGGACAGTTTTATCGTTTTCTCTGAAGACCGTTTGTGAGATTGATGGAATGGCTTTGTAGACAGGCGTTTTATTGGGAGATTTTTGTTCTTTAGTTTAGACATTACCGTCATACTTAATTTACGTGTTATGTTCACGCTTAACGTTTCCTTTCTCCTTTGGAAACATCAGCTGCTAGTAATTTGCCTTAACCTTTAAATATCAACGAGTCGGTCGGTATACGTTGACACACAAGGACATGAAAATCGTATCCAAATGATGTATGCATATTAGTATGGTGCTCTACGATAAAATAGCCATGGAAGGGTTACTATTCAGGCTAATTTAAAACAGAGTGGTTGGTATTTATTTAAGATAACAGAAGCTTAAATTTTGCGTCGAGAGAAGGAGCCTGAGAATTCAAAATGAAACTAAAATTATTGGATCGTATTTCTACCTTCAAAGGTTACTTATGTGGTTTTAACTGTTTCCATACAGGCGACATAGAACAAAAATTGTGTATTTAGCTCGGAGATCTTTGCACAGTCCGTCAGTAATGAAAACTCGCGAGATGTCAGTCGGGATATTTAACATCAAAAGTAAACTTTCGTTGACAACATTTCCAAGTAGAATGCAGATTGATTGTTCTTATGAATAGAAATGTCAATATTTTTGAGTGGGAAGTATTGTATGGATTTAAGGCTACATGCAGAGAAGTTTTCTTTGCGCTGACAGCCGCAATCTGTGGAATTTTCTCAAACTATCATTCGCTGTTTGAAAACCCGCAATCAGACAGTCGTCACCGTCTCTGTCATGTAGGACAGGCTGGGAGAGGCGCACTCAAGCTTAAGGAAATAAAAAATCCACATTATTTTGAGCATGTAACTTTTACCTTTTATCGGACAGATTAGTGCTGGCAGTTTGTTGTGGACCAGAGAAAGTTTATGTGAAGATGGAAAACAGTTTCAAGGTACTCCGCGTGTAAAGAACATCTGTTTCAGTTTCCACGATCAGGTGAGACTGATTGCACACGCTCAGAAAACTCAATGACTTGTAAGAACGGAAAATCGCTGGGATGCGTTATTTACAGAGAGTCAGCTCGGAAAATCTTCCACTACCTTTATTTGCGGTGAAAAGAACAAATTAATAAATCTACGTTTCGAAGATCTTTTCAGTCACCTTCGTCAGGGCTACGTACTGAGTGAGAATGACCGTCTTTGAGTACAATGATTTTCATTGGCAGTATGCTTTTGCAAATTTAAAAAAAAAAATTATGCAAATGGCCTAAGCTAGATTTTAACTCGCGACCTACTGGCTGCTGAGGTTTAGAGGTAGATTTACTGAATAAAGTTCATTTTTATCTGGCATTTGCTGATAAAGATGAATTTTATATGATATTTTTTGTTCATAATTAAAGACGTGTTTTCATCAGGTACAGGTAGCTTTTAAATGTAGAATACTGGCAAGTGGAGAGAAATGCCTAGCATTAGCAACTTAGTTATGTATTATTTCATGGTCAAGGCGTTTAATAACCAGGAGCACAGATTTTGCTCTTGTAAATACATATTTACTAATCTGTACAGTTAAATATATGCCTGTGCATTTGTAATCTTGTTCCTCAAAAATATAACTTTCTATTTAAATTCGTTAAAGATAATATTTGAAATTCTAAAGAGAAAGTGCAGATAGAAGAGCAAGGAAAGCAACACATTTACGTCAAATCCCTAAGGGTTTTATATCTGTATTTTAATCTATATTTCTATGGGGAGTTTATTTTGCATACAATACAGATGGACCCTGATCTGCCCAAGGGAGCTGATGATGCAAAAGCAAGTTTTCTATATAGGAGTTCGTTTTAAGAATAGTAAATACTTTTGTTAATTTCTTATTTAGCGTGTGGGTGTTCAGCTAAGAAAAGAGCGACAGGGGTAGTTGGCGGAGGCAGGAAACACATTACCGGCCGGGAGGAAGGCGCGACAAAGGTTTTCTAGTATAGTGGTGGAAGCCTTCGATCCAAACAGATTACAAAGATTACCAATTAAAAAGGAAAGCGAAATTAGACTCTGTTTTCTTTTTTATCTTTAGGGTTCTATGGGAGGGAAGTTTGGCCGATTGACTGTATTTCCGAATGAGAAGAACTTAAAGGATGAAGCAACAAAAAGATAAAAAGTACAGATATCCGCGAGATGTAAATTGTTGAGATGCCCCCACCCACCCACCCCAGCAAGGATGGGTTAGGGTGGGCGGAGGGAATTGGTGATGCTGGCAGAGATACTCGGACACTGGAATCTACCTAGATGTTTTCTTATATGAGTGAATTTTCGTTTGTTTTCATGTTTACCGTTTTGTGCTAAAGATACGTCAACCGAAACCGCATCGTTAACACCTGAATTTTAAAACTCTATTCACCGACAGAAACTAGTTTCTAAGAGGTGCGAGTAGAGGGTTGTTAGTTAACTCGCTACCGAGATAACTGTTGCCTTTAATACGCCAGACATGTTTTCCTTTTGCTGCCAGATGCGAATAACAATTATTTTGCTTTCACTACGTAAATTTGTACTATATACTGTTTAATCCGTTGTTATTTTTACCGTATCAAGGACAATAAATAGGAGCCACAGACAGCCAACAACCACGAACAATAAAGTGGAATTCTTTGTTACTACTTGGTCGATATACCTTTTGCCGTACGGAGAGTCTATACCATGTTTATTATTCAATCAGAGAGACGTTCTATCGCATTACGGTCTAGATTCTCCCTTATTCGCGTAAGAGTTCCTTTTAATTCCATCACATTAGCGGGACGTGGACGGGTTTCTGTCAGCTGGTGTTAAAGATGTTCCCATAGGTGCTCCATCAGATTTATATCAAGGCTTCGGAGTACACAAAGAGATTGAATGTTTTGATTCCTCTTCTAAACTCTAATCTCACGGGAGGTTAGCACGTGGCGCCATCCTCCGGAAGAATACAGAAATCGAATTTCCAGTTGGTTCTATAGTATAAAACGGGTCTTTACAATGTTAACGTGCCGAGCAAAATTGAAACGTCCTATGACAAACCAGTTTTGTCTTTTCACTATTCTAGATTGCAACACACACCATAAAAACCATGCTTACATAATTGATTGTGGGGTTTGAAGACATTTTAGTCAGTAAATAACATTGCACCTTTCTTTGGCTCCTTTCTGTTGCACGCGCGATACCAGCAAGAGAACGTGGTGGTGTCGCTGTTAAAGACCCTCCAAGTCGCCTTTCTGCAACAGTGATATTCTTCTCGGTTGCCTTGGAGAATAAGATCTAGAAAAGGATCGAGACTTGTGGCATTCGGTCGTGGATTCTGGCCTCGGGTAAACGGAGATATATCGTGGGAGTTGCGTGTTGGAGCGCAATCGCTATCTACCGACCAATATACACATAATCGAGGCTGAAATATGTAAATTTAAATCAGATCATCCATTTATGAAGGGGCTGGAGACCCAACACGGCAGGATACTATTAACTAAGGCGCTGGAGAGCTCACACATACCATAGAAAATCTTAAATAAATTCTTTGGTCGTATCAATGATCAGTAAATGATGATTATTAACTTTTTTTCATATAGGATCATGGAAAGTTTAAGACAGCCGCGCGCAGTGTGAAAATTGTCTCTGTAAAGGAAAATTTCCTATTAAAAAAACACAACGAAAACAACAGGTGAAAATATAAAGGAATCTCAGGTATGCTCTCGCTAAAAGTGGCACTCAGCTAATGTCTGCGTTGTGAATAGATATCGTGGACCGCGATTAAACGGAATTACCGTGGCGTGAAAGAAAACACTGGCACTTTGTTTCAAAAACTGGTTATGCGGTGGAGACCGGGTTAACTGTTCCAGGCCAGGGTTGGTTTTGTTTGGAGTTACTGCCAATGCCACAACCCGGTCTCCGGTTTCCCCTAATTAGCGGAAGGTCTAAAACGATACGATTAATATCCATCAGCTTGCGAGTAATTTGTAGTACTTCTCCACCCCCCCCCCCACACACAGATAGAAAGGTGGCAAATTCGACATTTCTGAAAATGGATAGCCAGGCCGTATTGAGCGTTCCTCTGGTTACTCAGCGCGCACCACGGGGGGGGGGGGGAAGACGGAAACCCGATATGCGCCAGCAAGTAGCGAGTACCCAGACAGACGCCATTCGCTTGGTGACTAACAGATGATTAGGTTACACGAGTTTCCTTGTCGGGTTTGTTCGGGTACTCGTGGAGTACTGGGTATGGGTATAGTAAGTAGTAAGTCGTCAGGTTACACCACCGAAAAAGAAGTGTAGCCTCTGCACGCGAAGCGAGTCCCAGCGGCGCTGTGAAAAACTGACGCGTGATTTGTGGACGGCTTCGATTACGAGGGGCTGCCGTTATTGTAGATAAAGGTTCTTTAGCTTAATCTGGCAGCGTGCTTCTAACAAACTGTTGCTGTATTATTTCTTAAACCTCTTTCAATAAACAGACAGCACTATAAAACAAGTGAAATATAATACAACCTAATAACGCAATAAGTCGAAAGAATCTGGCACAATATTATTTTCTCAGCTTATAGTTCAGTAATGGCATTATTTTGAAAAGTGCCACCATTTTATTCACCAATTTGCTTACAATACTATTTAAAAATGGCTCTTCATAGACCTGACCAATACGGTATTACACTCAGAATTGCAGATCATGGGAAGACTCTTCTTACAGCCTAACCAGACATCTTCTTCACATCAAAGAAAGGAAACTGCCTTACACTTCATATTTAACGTATGGACGCCATTAAAGAACATCTGTGATAGGGCTTATTTGTATATTGAAGGGAGACATTTGATGTTTCCAGAGGCGACTTGTGGCCCAGTGGTTAGATTACTAAATTATCAGAAGTGTGAACCAAGTGCGATTCCTGATCGAAGTTTGGTGTATATTTATGACTTGCTTTCTTCTCGCTTTATTATTAACTGGTTAGTCGCGTGGGATTTTTTTTGGGGGGGGATTTTGGTTTAACTGACAATGAGCTTTTTACTGTAGGAGCCTGAACTGCCAAAACAGAATAGGTGATGCTCTCTAGCGGATTACCGTGACATTACTCTTCCTCACCAGAGTTGTCTCCACCGTAGAGTTTTATGAACAACTCTCCAACGACCTTTATCATTTGTGCATAAAGTTAAATAAATCTCGTATTAATTTTAGGGGATTAATTATTAATTGTAAGTTAAAGATCGATAAAATTCCTCTTTTTACCATTCAGCTTGTTTACCACGAAGTCGCCATTACGCAAGAACAAATAATCGTGCCCACAATATAAAAATCTACCTGACGTTTGTGGGAAGAGACTTCTAGAAGAAACGAGAAGGTGGGAGTGATGCAGACTAAAGCATATACAACTGATGTAGATAAAAGACTACTTCTGAAGCAGGCATACAAAAAAGAACCTTAATGGAAAGAGTTGTTAATTATTACAGACGCAGAAACCGTAATGACGCGTTCATCGCTACTAATTAAACGAAAGCTTTAGGGACCAGATGAAAGCTCGTGTCGCGTAAGAGGAGATATGTTTTTACAACTGGTCATTAAAGCGCGCATTAGGCGCTGGTGTGAAATCCAATAACGTTTAGTAGCTATACGGGAAACTCCTGTACAAATATCACTGCTCTGCGGCTTTTAGAATACCCTCATCAATGAGCGTTATTATTTCACATACAATTCTCGAGCGGCTCCGGCCTTGTAAAGTTCACGCCTATCGCCGGATAGGCGACCTTTCATAGATGGGGAATGGATCAGCAATGTCGTTTACTATCTATTTATTGGATATCAATTATATATAGACTAGTATAACTAAATATATTTTAATTCTTTGATAAACAATCGTGTAGTTTTACCTCTTACAGAGAATGAGCAACGAAGCAAAAAAAGAAAGCAGAAGAATTTGAATGTAGAGTGGAAGAAGGGAACAAGAGAAGAAGCAGAACGACTCCCCAACACGGACATGTCGAAAATCAGGGAGACAAACAAAAACTCGGTCCTGAAAGTCCTAGAAATTATACTCACAATTTAAATTTTCCAAAACTTTCAGTAATTTTTTTTTTTGTTTGTAAAATTATTTTTATTATTGTTTTGCATTTTATTGTTTTAGAATTTGCTATTCTCTGTTTTAATATATGAGTAAAAAGTACACAGTTCCACGTAAAAGTGAGATTTAAAAAAGAAATAATGCAGCATTTGATTATAAATGAAAGTAGAAAAATAAAATTTAGACTGAATTATTTTGTTAAATACGCTCGCTATTTGTTTTGTCATGTGTCAGTAACTATTCTTCATTTGATCAAAATAAACACAATCTTACTTTTATTGCTTTGATTTACTCAAAATGGGCCGCCATTTGTGCAGTACGTCACACGTACGATTTGATAATGAGTTGTCTTCCATACTCTGCGAACGGCAGGAGTAACAACCCGATAACAGACTAAGCGCAACACGTTTTCATAGACTTGTGAAGTGGCATTACTTTCTCCTGGTAAACGGGATCACGGAAAACATGCGGACTGAAATATTAGCTCAGAGTACCCGCTAGTGTTAAAATGTCGTCTTCCAAATAAAAGCAGAAATCGGGGTTTTTAGATTTTTTTTTTGCTGTTGCTGTTCTTACAGACCAGCCAGAAGTATTTACTGTGCAGATGGTCCCTTATAACGTACTTAATAACCGGAAGCTTGCGACTACGGATAATGTGGATAAGGAGTCAAAGTTTTGTCAATAAACCTGTGAAAATGCCAAAAAAAAGAAAAACGGGCTGACATGGCGCCTCGGAGTTCGATAACTGCCTGGTTTTTCAGTGTAATTTGGCTCGGCGGTACAAAATTAATCAGGCTTATATCGATCAGAACATGTTGGATACAAAGAAAAGCAAGTAATGGCGTTATCATTAACCCTCACTCTCCCGAAATCCACGGAAAGGAGCGCTCAGTCTAATTGGTATCGCAAAAGGTTTTACTTAGTGATGGATCGTGGAAGTTATCTACTTTTATGGGATAACGAAGCAGTTCTTCCCGCTACTCAGTCGACATAAAACTCCTCTTTCCCAATCCTGGTGATTCACACCGAGTCCGGAAGGTATGTTCCCAAAGAATCTTCTATCGTGGCTCACCATCTTCAAAAAAAAAAGGTTCACAATCCCCTTTCTATGGTTTCCAAATAGTGAATACCACTCTTTAGAATATGTCGAGGGAAAACTGATTGCTCAGACAGATCGTGTTAGTAAAGTCGGCGGACATTCCAGGTGATCTGAGCTCTTTGACGGAGTGACTGCAACTGGAGCAATGCAGAAAAAAAACTTCAGATAGACTTAAAGGCATTAATGTTAAAAGTTACAGAAGAAACACTTAAAAATTTTGTTTTTGTTTGTTAAAATTTACCCAAAATTGGAATCATTATTTTTGTGGAATTATGTACGACTTCCATTATAATTCGTCGTTTTTCTTTTTTTTACAATAAACCAGAAAAAAAACCTAACAGTTAAAGAAAAACGAAACGAAAGAGATAATTTATTTAAAATTAAATTAAAAGTAAACGCGGTGGATTCTTTAGTAACCGAGGCGAGATAACAACGATAATAACAGCTGACGGGTGGACAAACGTTTATACGATCCGGAGACCCTGATGAAAGCCGGAATGGCTTTCATCAGCCATTTCGATTGTTTATTCACTGTACTGTACGACTTAACCGACCCTCCAACACTAACAGCAGATTATGATGCAGTTGATCTCTTGACGCTAATAAACAGAATAACAATCCATCAGAAGGCGATAGTTATGAACCTTTGGGGGAATCTTATGCCTGATTTCCTGTACCTTAAAATTACTGTTGTGTTTTGTGTTTTCAAAAGGATACCAAATCTGGAGGGGTTAACGAGTAATAAATCTGGTGTACTCAAATATTACTCCAGCTGCTTTTCTCGTTATCTTTTGTGAAACAGCATCAATAATTTTTAATAGGTTTGCTCTTCTACTAAAGGATTTTACGGTATACATGACATAATCTTTTGATACTTCTGCACTCTTCCGTGAAAACGCTGATGTTTATAGGAAATTAACAATTCTTGTCAATCACAGACTGAGAGAGATTCTATGTATATAAAGCATTAGCTGCAAATTGCGATAATAATATAACAAAGAAAAACTATGAAAATATAGTTATCTGAATAAATAAATATATTAATGAAACTGTTTTGTTACTTTTTTTAAAAGTTTGCAATAATCACAAAATCCTAGAAATAAGAAGTGATAGCAGATTTACTTATTAATTTTTTTTTATTTTGCCACCTTTAGATAGACCGAAAAATCCTGGATGAAGCGTCCTCTTTACTTCATCCTTAATGATAAGCATCCAAAGGACAATCTTTCACGTGATGTTTACACGACATAAAATATCATGAAAACTCCACGTGAAAGATGGTCTTTTGAGTCTGTGCCAGTCATTAAAGGTGAAGTAAAGAGGAATCTTCATCCATTTGTAAGCCTTTTTACAAATGCGTTAGTTGTTTCTTTTATACAGATCTAATTTAGAAATCTGTAGGTTTGTTTGATTTATGTGAACATTTTTTTTTAAATTTGAAATTAAAAACTATCTATTAAAATGTACATATTATAGGGGACTAGGGCTAGGTGTTACGGGGTTAAGTTGTTGCAACATTAGTAATTCCTAATTAAACAAACATGGGGCTATAATCGACGTCACGTGCTTACGTGTAAATGAGGATATAATTGATGCCATAGGCCTACGTATAGATGGAGCTATAATCGACGTCAGGTGCTTACCTGTATATATATATATATAATATATATATATATGTGTATGAACTTTTTGTCAAAGTTTAATGAAGAACAATAATGTACTTTAAATAAATAGGGTTGAATAAATAAAGAACAAAGCATATGCAAATTATTGAAGCAGAAGGTGGGGAGTGGATAAATTGTTAGTGATCATACTTTGGTCTATAGCACTTCACAAAAAAATACTCATAAATTTGAAGTTCAAAATATGGCAGGTATTTTGACCTTAATCAAATTAAATTCATGGTCAGAATTAAGAACAGCGTGGTTTAATAAGGCCGAGTTTTCCCTCGCATACCAATGGGCAGTCTACTCCTAGAGAATATGTCTGAAGGTCTTACTCACGTGGGCTGCCCTTTGACCCTTGGTGGATAATATTGACTCCCACTGTAAAGGGCTTATGTATAGAAAGTATGTTTGTTTTCCTACAATTAATAGTAAAACACCTGACTTTGTTCTAAATCCAATTAGCCTCATATATTTTCATATTTCCACCAACTGTAGGGAAGACTAAGCTCATACTTTCTCTGGACTTTCCTCTAACGTGCTGTCGTTGCTTAGAACCAGATACTCGTGACCCGCTCGCCCCCGACCACAGTACACCAAGGCGAAGTTCTGAGGTCGTATAGCCAAACCAAGTCGAATTTTCTTGTTACTCGACCAAACAATTCGAGTTGTCTTAACTGCTTTGAGCAGTTAACTGGCTGCCTATCAAGAAAGAATTTGCTTTAGGGTTTCAGACCAGCAACCCATCTTTCTGTTCCATATTTTCTCCTTTTTCCTCTTTAGATCTTTAAGTTGATAGCTGAGTCGAGTTGACTTCAATCTACAAATGGCTGTCCACACACCTTTCATAATTTTCCTTTATCAGTAACCAACTTCATAAAGGAAAATGACTCTGTTTAATATGGTGTTTCTGTTTGATGCCATTTTCATCTGCCAAATAAGGCATTAGCAGTCATCACTAGTGCAGCCTTGAAGTCTCTTCATATTGATGACTTGAGATGACGATTATTCTAATTAGTAATAATAAACAATATCGGATGAGCACGATGATGTCCCGCTTTCTGTATAAAATAATCTTATCATTCATAAAAATAATTCTATGGGTCAATAATTGTGCAAAAAGCTTGAAATAACGTCACAGTTAATGGTTTATACGCTCTGGTGTCTGGTTCTTTATTTGCTGGGATAATTATTTCTTATTACGGTGTTGTTTTGAGAAGAAAGCAACAGATAACCAAGTTTTGGTGTGATTTGGTCATAATTTTGAAGGCCGGTGAATATATCGCATGCATTTTCCATTCTGTCTGCGTAATTTTAAAGCAATTTTAAAATACTTTTTATATGATTTAAAAATATATATATACACAAATTAATTATCTAAATATTTACTTTCTTTATATATTTTGTTTTTTCGGTGCGAAAAATACAGTTACACGACGGTCGATCAGAGACATGGATCTCTCGGGTGATGATGAACTGTAATCCTTGCGATTACTGAACACACAATTATCATTATTTGCACAAAGCCACGCAGAATTTTAAAATGTGCCATGGATCCTTAATGTTACCTCGAGCAGCATAATTAGGAATAGAAAAACCTCTCCAATCCTTTTCAATACGCGGAAAAGAAAACGAATCAAGAACATCTTCGTGGGAATTAACTTAAAGCCGTCGGTTGGTCGAAGATATGAAAGGAACTGCTGGCCTCTGGCACCGGGAGGAAGAGAATCCTTAGTCTCACCGTAGGTGCTTAATTGTGCTGATGCAGCTCCTGTTTTCAGAACAACCCTAGCACAGAAAAAGTCTTCTAGAAGCATTTGTTTTGCTTTGCAATATAAATATTGTATTTACCGACGGCCTTAATTATGGGCTCATCATTGAAATGTCCCCTTATATCATATATAAAACTATATGTATTAGATTGAACGTAAGTACACGTATATTAGTGTATAGCTTTCGGGGAGAAAAAAAAGACTTGACAAACCCGAGACCAAAACCACATGACGGAAATGGTGCATATCGTAAATAAATCAAAATAAGCACAATCCCGCCATTGCTGCTGCGTAGTGATAAACATTAACCGAGTGAGATGCGGATATCTCAGAGTTTTCCAGTGAACTGTTGTCTCGTTTAGTGGCCAAAGGAAATGGAACTCGTTCAAAACACCTGTAGCAACTCCAGTCTAGAAAGGAGGCGTTAACCAGACGACGGGGTTAAGTAAATGACGGAAGTGGTCTTGCGATCCCTCTGGATCTTAAGAATCGCGGTCTGAAGTTATCTACTGGTGTTAGCTTCTGTATCCCCCTATATACGCACAGTTTCGGTATTCGCATTAAAGGTGGCAGGGCAGCAAGGTGCGTGCTTTAGTAGAGAAATAAATTTTGCTTGCAACATTAAGGGCTGGTCACAAAACACCCATCAATTCTTCGTTTTGTTTTCTGATTAAACTGACATTTCAGAAAGTTGAATTAATGAGAAAGAGACATTTTTCAAAAATAATTAACTGCCTGTGCTGGAACACAACACTGCGCCAGTGAGATATTTCATTTTAATTAAGAGGCTCGTTAGCTATTTTTGCCCTCGAACTAAGCAGCCATAACCCTAGCGGTAGTGACGTCCCACTTTTCTCACTTTGTTTAGACGCTGTTCGTGCCAGTCTTTTACAACTTAGAACGAAAGGCACGGGCGCAGAGAACTGTGGGATAGGACGAGAGGCACGAGCGCAGAGAACTGTGGGATAGGACGAGAGGCACGGGCGCAGAGAACTGTGGGATATGTGCGCCCTGCACAGATTCGTTAATCCATGCTCGGTTTCAAATGCTTGGTTATATTTCGGATAGAATCTCGTACGTCTCAAGGTTTTAGTTTGGTAGATACCGAAAGGCAGGGAGACATCACGGCTCATGGAAGGGCCGCCGGGAAAGAGAATCTAGCGTCGGCACGATCCTTAAACTCATTAACACTAATTTCTATTAACTGCAGTAAATTCTTTTATGCAATTTACATTGTCTTCGTAAAATCTTGTTAAAAGTTAATTTACTCATATATTTCCAAGCTTTTCTTTTTTATCTTCAAAAAAACAACAACAAAAAAAACGAAACTATTGGCAACGAAGTTACACCGCCGTTTAGTTCTAAGACCAGCCGGTAGTTTGCGTCCCCGCTCATCAGTAGTTTGCTGTCACCGTGTGCAGAATCCTCAAGAGTGTGGATGGGGAGACTGAGCCGAGGCAAGACACGCGGAAATTACTTCACGCGCGCAATGGCGTTCTCCGTAAAACCTTCCGCGGATGATATAAGTTTACAAAGTATTGGATTAGCGGGAAACCGAATCCTTAACTCAATTACTGGCGGGTAATGTTGCAGGCGTAAAGAATTTTCGACTCGATGTTATCGGATTTCCTCCACCATACCCGGCTCGGCTTTTAATCGAACAGCTCAAAGGCGAACCGGTCGTCTTAGCTAAAACAGAGATCTCAGAATTTAATCGGTGTAGAACCCGACCCTCGAGTCCATTACACCGATTAAGACTGGTTTCTGTAAAGCCTGGCTTACAAAGGTTTTTAAAACGATTTCTGATATTTAACCCTTTCATGGCCGGGCGGGACAGCTTGATTTTATTCTCGATCGTGCGATGTTTGAAGGGCCCCGTTTTATTGGCCGGGGGGGGGGTATTAATTGCTTTAAGGGTTCCAAAAAAGGAGTCCAGCACAATGAACGGTCGGAACATTTAAAAGGGATAAATAAACAGCTGGAAATGATGTGGAAGTGGTACCAAGAGCCCGATTACGTACTACTCCCGCCTGCATGCTGTTTGTCAAGTGTAGTTGTTTCTACAGGCTTCAAACATCCGTAAACGTTTCCATTTTTCTACTTTCGTTCTATTTGACAGCCGACTCAGTTTTGACTTCAAGCGCATAAATCTTCTGCTGACGGTAAAGGGTCGATTTCTAATCCTAATCAAGTTGTTGTTGTTGTTGTTGCTGTTGTTGTTGTTGTTTTTAAATAGATGTCCGCGTAAACTGCGTTACTCGCAAGCAAGACGTCAGGCCGGCGGGTGCCGTACATAATGCACAATAAGATGTGTAACTTAAAACAAAAACGGAGAGAGAGAGAGATGACGTCAGTACAGAGAGAGAGATGGAGAGAGAGAGATGACGTCAGTACAGAGAGAGAGATGGAGAGAGAGGGGGGTAGCTGGAATTGAGCTCATTCTTGTTGTTAAGTAGAAAAGTTGGTTTTCGTGACGTTGTATTCTAGAAAGGCTTTGCTTATTTTTGACAGACCCGCTTGATCAATAACTCCCCCTTACGAATGAAAACAAGCCACCCGACATTTTAACCAAACAAACAAGCAAAGTTCAACAACCTGTAATATGCCAGCTTTTTTAATTAAAAAAATAACACTTATAATTTTATTTATAATTTTTTGAAAAACGAAATTATGAAAACATTGTTAGTATTAATTTCTGAGTATTAGATAATTCCAAAGAATTTTATTTATTTAATTATTTATTTCTGATGCATAATTTAAATTACAGTCATTAGTTCTTGTCAGCGCACAGGGTTAACCGAGGATTTGTGCCTGCCATGGTTACTGTAACACAACGAGTGTGAAGTTAATTATCGATAGCATAATTCCAGTCCTTTGTGGAGTTTCCTCTTCAGGTAATGATGTAATTAGTATTTACAATTCCCTTGGTATTTTGCGTTGTCGGTTGTTAGAGGGACCTCAGCAAAGTTTCTTCTGACGCAATCTTTTAGAACCGTTACTTGCTCCGCTACACGCGCGGACCGCGGGTTGATAGAGATGGGGATTGAACAACATGGCGGCATTCGATGGTCTCTCAGATGGTTTTCTCTTTCTTTTGCGTTTCTGTTTGATTGGAAAAGCTGGCCAGCAAATCGCCGAGCCCGAGTACAGGCCCCGGAAGAAGGGGGAGCGTGCGGATAAATCGGGAACGAGATACGAAATAGATGTTAAAATCACTTATAAAAGGGAAATAGTTGATGGCGAGCGTTCTAGAAGGATTTCTGTTGCTTAATCAACTGCCGTTTTTAGTTCTGTGGACAGTATTTTAGTTGGACTCTTAAGATCTATGATGAAGGGATTCCTCAGATTGCCGCGGTATAAGGGAACAGATGAGATCGCTGGTCAACAAGCAGCACAAGGCAGAAAGGTTCCTGGTGATCGGAATTCTGATTTTATCGGATAATTAAACAATCGAATTGAAAGAAAACGTTAATAAAACTTGCTAATTTTTAATGCTTAATTCAGTTTAGTTTCGGTTCAGTTATCTTAACTAATTTTTGTAAATTTAGTTGTAGCTGTAAATTTCTAAAAGTATCTGAAATGAACAAATAATACAACTTTGAACTGCCTCAAGTGGAATCCCTGCCTTTTGTTTCAATTAACGGAAAGGCTCTTTCTTATCCGCTATTCCGGTGGACTTCAACTGTTTATCTAAATACGAGAAAAGTGGTTTATGCGAAGTAATAAAAAAAGAAAAGGCAATTCCAACAAAACAGCCGTAGAGCAAATGGATGACAAATCGATAACATTCAGCCGGTATGGCTAGTGAGATTCAGACAGCAAACACTTCTTAGATTCTTTATATTTAACGAACAAAAAGGTTTTTCCCCAGACAATACGACAAACAAAAGTAAGAAAAGCGATCGGTCCGAAGTAAAATTATTGCGTTAGATAAATCAAAGTATTTAGCAGGAGTTTACCCGAATAAAGTATATGCCACGATAAAAAGATTAAATTTTTAATGTAATGCTTAAGGAATTACTGGAGTCAACACAGTCTGAAAACAACTTGCTGTTATTTATGATTCGGTTTCCACGTTGAAATTACTGATGCAGAGAGAAGTAACTCGATTATTATGTGTTTGCTTTTTTCACGCTTAAAATAAGTATCTGATGACCAAACCTCAACTAAAACACTGCCACTCATACCCAGTCATAACCACACAAATAAAGTCACAACCACAGCATACAAATCTACAGAGCACCAGCTACAACTATGACGCACACGAAGCTTGTTCCGAAGTCTTCTTGACAAAAGAGTTCTGGCGCCGCCTACCTGTTTAAAAGGTAATTAAAACTCAGGTTTATCTACATGCCCTTAAAATGCATACTAGAGGCCATGGTTACTACCAATCCTTTCAAGAGGATATTTTTGGTGATTGAGTAAATTATGTTTGCCCATTAACAGACATTATTTGCGACCCTCGGGGTGTCTTTTCCAGATTTCCGTGAAGAGTTACTCGAATTCGTTTCCTCTCCCTCTCCCACGCGTTAGCGTCTCTCTCTCTCTCTCTCTTCTCCTCTCTCTCTCTCTCTCTCTCTCTCTCTCTCCGCGAGAAATCTGGTGTGATGACCTCATTATTAGATAACAACGGGAACGTGTTGGCGTATATACGATGCAGCTGGGACTACAGTTAAAGATTTATTCCGCGGACCACCAATTTACGTATTGTAGTACACTGATCGTCTAGAGCAGCGAGCGTCAGTCCGGGTGCAAACTTCAGGTCGGCGCTGATGGGACTCCTCTCTTTTTACTGCTAGCAGTTGAATTGATAACAGTTATTTATTTATTTATTTATTTTATTTGGGGTGGTAATTTATTCCTATTGTGAAAATCTGAAACAACTTTATATTTTTTTTATTGCGTATCTATTATTTAGTCGCGGTGGACTAATGGGGAGAAGTTCTCCGGCAGGTGTCTAGGAAGCCGATCACCAGATGACGCAGCTATAAACGCGTGGTTTGGATGTCTTGTCCATTTGTGTAGCAAATTGCAAAATCTATTTATAGACGTATCACTACGGCCTAATTTAACCTCGCGCAATTTCGTGGCTGAAATATTTCCGAGGCGAACAATAAATAATGATTCTTAGAAAAACTTTTCGACGAATGTGCTTTTATTTTACGAATTTCAAGTCATAGTTGCTTTCTGGAGTTTCATAAACAGTCTATAACCACAAGTACAGAAACACCTGCTGTCAGTTTGCAGCACTATTTTTTTAACGTAGGGAAATAAAAGGTAGATGGGCGTTATTTGGCTCTCCTCTGTACCGTAGTCATAAGCCTTTACGATTTCTGTACCGCATCAGCGACTTTGACTGATTATTGTTAATTAACGTAGATTCTATGAATACTGTGAATATCGATTTTAACTTAAACAAATACTCTTTACAGATCGGCACTGAATCTATATAATTAGATATAATTTATAACTGTATTAAAAAAAATTGATCTAGAACCTTCCGATATTTATTCAAATGGTAAAATTTTACCAGAAAACGACGATATCTAAAATTAACGAGTGATGGAGAAGCGAGTAGAAAATGTCTGAACTCTGTTTAGAACACGTGATATAGTTTAGACTAAACCGAATACAGATTTGAATAAAACCTTAAGGCTAAGTAAGAGATTGTAACTAGGCTAATGAGACTGTTATTGCAATTTCTGTTATTATATTTCAGAAAGTTTCTTCTCTAGCCGTTTTCACGGTGTATCCATTGGTAACACTGTTCTCATATGTTGCTGGTGAGGTTCGATGAGAAATCTCTTGGTTTCTAAGCCCAGTGTTCCCGCCCGTAGGTGGGGTGACTCGGGCTGCTTCAGAGGCCAGGGTTATTGTTCCTGACCACTTTGACTGGTGATTCTGTTTTGTTCAGACGTAATCCGAACTCCCCTGATCTTTTCGTCTCTCCCGCATTCCTCCATTCTTTTCAGTCCATCAGCAGCCCGAGTGTTGAACTCGGCTTGATATACTAACCCCACAGACGTGCCTACAAGCCAAAATACCAAAAGAAACCAATCGGTGACTTTAAACAAAGCAAAAATTCTATTTATTGTTGTCATTGGTTAGAATAGCTCAATCGGTACCGGAAAGGCAATTAAAAATTTTCTGATTCCAATGAAACCATTGACGTATGCCAATTAGTATTATCAAGAAAATAATAAAAACACGCCTGAGAACAGCGATTAAATAAACTTTGTGATATGGTAGTAATAAAAATTCCATTTGGTCCACCATTAAATAAAGTTTCATTAATGTTAACTACACCTGTCTGTAATTTATTCCAATCATCATTAATTATATATTTTTTTAAATATCTACCTTTGCCGGAGTCTGGTTTAATTTGTAATTATGACTCCCTAGTTTTAGTAACTAGAAATATTCCCTTTCAACAAATTTTCCCTGTCCACGCACTTAAAATCTCTTATTATTTTAAAAGCGTTTCTTAGGACTCCTCTTGAATTTTACATTTGCTAGATCTGTCACATTTAATTGTTTAGCATATTCCAAACGGTTAAGACCTGGGAATATTTTAATAAAACCCTGCTGAACTCTCTCCGATAAAACCATATCTTTTTCTTCAAAAAGGATTCCAAATATGCACAATATAATCAACAAATGGATGAACTAAACATTTATAAAGCGGAATTAAAACTTTACTTTTATGCTTATTAATGCGGTTAATTACTTAATACGTTTTATTTGCTTTGTTCGCATCTGAAACTCGTTAACCGTTACGTTTTAGATTATCACGAACAATTATCCCTAGATAATTTTCTCGAACTAAATTTACCAGCTTGTTACCGCCCGTATAATAATGATTATAATTCTCTTTAATGCTTCTTGGATAATTATAGATTTTTTAACATTAAAGTATATTTTCCAATTACGTGATCAATTTTAAAATTATTCATATACATATTTTAATATATTTTTCTTTTTGTATTAAAACTAGCATATACATTAGTATTACCTACAAGCTTTTTAATATTAACGCACATTATATTTTTATAAATTAGAAATATTATTATAACTCTAACCGAATCTAATGTCGCCCCGGCCACTTCAGAACTGAAATTTTCTGATCTGTGAGATACTACTTGACGATGGCGTCTGAATGTTTTGGGTCGTTATCACATTGGAAAATCCAGTTGGAAAGGAACAGTTCTCGGAATACGGTTCTAGTATATTGATGAAAATGACTAGGTAAACAAAGTATTCCATTGTTCTCTGGATAGGACGAATATGGCTTGCCACCCCTTTTCGGACAAACAGTCCGATACTATAATGGACTTATTTTTGATCGTCGGTCTGTTACACTTTGAATGGAATGCCAAAGACCGACCATCTGATCCAAAGTTCTCTAAGCGTGATTTCGGACAGGAGCAGCCTGACTCACATTTCCAGGATCTAGAAGAGATGGTATTTAACGGACTAAAGTCAGGCCCTTCAATTCTTCCTGGAAACACGCCCCATCAATTCGAAATCACAAACCCGTCTCTGGACGCTTCTCGCGGAGATCGGAAGATTTTTTTAAAAAATCTTTTTAAAAGGCTAACGAACGTCTTGTATCGGTCCGTTTTCGACAAACGCCTGATTTTCTAGTCGATCCGAGCATAAGTCTTTCCGGGATCTGTCAGTTGTACAGCGTTCGATGTGGCCGCCCGTTTGTTTGTACAGCTACCAGGCTATACGACAAACAGTTTTACTACTGCCCCAGACCCGCTTAGCAACCTCGGAATGTGCAGCACGTTTCCTTAGACTGAAACTGGCTTTTTTCTTTTTTTTAAACCAATTGCAGGATGTTAAGAGTTATGCAGGAGTTCACTATATTCGGTTGGTTGTCCGAAAACCCCCAAATATAAGTAGCTGACTTTCTTAAACTTTCGTCCGTCACTGTATATATATATTATACTTAATTATTTTATTTTGTGATCCGGGACACTATCCGAGCGGACGGTTGGATGGCAAAAATCAATGGCCTGCAAGTGTCTTCTATCACCCTAACTCACCGCCCTTACACATGCTGACCAAAAGAAGTATCGCACAGAATTTACTATCAGCAAATAAGAGCACAAGGAACAGTAAATAAATTCGATTTTTCTCAGATATCTCAGGTTAAGATTAATGTTACAACCTTCAGAAGATTAGTCGTCGTGGGTTGCAAGGTCTAAAGCGAGCTGACAACGAAGCACATTTACGGGTTAGAAATTTGTTAAAGAAGCGTGGATGGCTGCCTGAAGTCTGCAGGTAGAATTCAGAGTGATTATGCAAGATGGTTTGAGTGCATGACTGTTGTATTTCCCGCCCGCACATATATATATCTTGAAAGCGAAAGAGAGTGATCCACGCTCGCATGTTCATACGGTATGAATATTATTTATCCCCTGACAAGAGTGAGGGGTAGATCTGAAACCTGATGGCTGCGCTGGATTGCTATCTGTCACATTTAATGTCGTGTAAATAAAATGTAAAAATAGTCTTGAGCAATTAAAGATAAAGTAAAGATGGATTTTCTTGTCGGCTTCGGTATCAGGTGTCTAATTTACAATCCTGGTAGACGTAACAGTCTCAGTCAGTCAGAGGCGGGAGGCAAGCAGCCCTGGTGCAGAAGGAACCGTCGTTGCAATCGACGTTTGTCGTCGTCACTTTAACACCGTCCCCAGCCAGACGCCGCACTCGGGGAAACTTTACGAACAGTACCCATTTCTGGTGTCGCTACAATCCTTTTTTTTTAAATTTTAGATCTTCTTAGATATACGCAAAGTGTTTTTCAGCAATTATTTCTGTCCTAAACTACCAGAAAAAAAAAAAACAAAACAAACCAGCGGGCACTTGTTAAAGTTTATCCTTTCTGAGAGCTTAGTGTATTTGCGAATCAGATAGAAGCCAGATTTCACTTAAAGCCGACCAGTCGCCGCGATGCTTGTGGGCCCCCAAATCGTTTCCAGATCTCAGTGGATGCTGCGAAATGCAACACAGACGTTCAAACTGACAGGACTGCAATTGTTCAGTGAGAAGCCTTTATTTACTAAGTCTAAAACAGAGCTAGGTGGCAGCACTGCTCTTGTTGCTTGCTTTTCACTGTTATATCAAGAATGTTTTTACCAGATAAACAATAAGTATGATATATATATATATATTTTTTTTAAAGTTTCCTGGAGTAAGACGTGGTACGCAGATTTTAGACAGTAACCCCTAATTAATAGGCTGTCAGGGCGGATCCAGCCGGCTGGCGGCGAGAGCGAACACGCAGAGGAGTCACGTGCTACAAGATATACTCTCCGGCAACGGAAACAGCTGACGCCTTCACCCGAGACTAATTACGTCAGAAAGGGCCGATTTCCACCACCTCCGGACCCACCCCGCCACGCCAGATGGACAAAACGTTCTTCAAACAGGAGCATTCTTTATGAGTCGAGACGCATTTACGTAGTTTGGGCGGACCGGGATGAAATGCCGAATTCTACTCGAAAGAAATCGATAGCGGTTGATTCCTTTGTATTTAAGCCACCGCGGTTTAAACACGTGACCAAGCCCCCCCAAGAACCGAGCGAGTGGCGAAGCAGGTGACCGGAACTCTCGGCGCAATACCCGAAGCCTAAAATCTTTTCTTTAAGCTGGAGTTATTGAGTTTTAGCCGTCCCTTACGCAATACACGGTTGCTGTTTAGTTGGGTTCCATGCAAAAAGCTTCGATCTGTATGTATAGACGTCACGTGATTTTTTTCTCCTCCAGATGTTCACTTCGAGCAGTTAACAAATTATCCGTCTTTCAAAGTCCCTATCTGAGAAATAAAGAATTAGGGTAAAAGTCCCTTCTATTCTAAGTGATACCTATTCGCTTTTTGTTGTGCAAAACTTTCCTCTTTCGTACCAGCTGAAACTTGTTAAAAATACAAATCGATCAAATCATCCTAAAAAGCTAGTAACCTAGCAACGCCTTAAAGGAACAAACAACCCAATCTATCTACTGAAAATACTTCAGCATAAAATCACAATAATAAACTAAATGATTCAGATATTGAAAAGCTAATCCACAGACCTACACTTACGTGTACCTTTCTTTTATATCTTAAAAAATGCTCTAGCCCATCAGAGTTTGTGTTTACGAACGAACCGTCTGTACATATTTAGACGGTTTTGACGATATAATCTCCTAATATATGTTATAGGTATCCGGTATCTTTTAAATTAGTAAAGTGAAATATTAAAATTTCTTCGATATTATTTTATTATAGAAATAATTAACAAAAGCTTATGAATAACATATTGAATTTTTACTAATCCTGTCATTAGTAAGATCGGGAACGATTGAAAGAATAGCGATATAATGTCCGTCCGGACCACCGGGAACGTGCCAGTCCAGTCTCCAGGCCATACAGCAGGATCTGCTGAGCCGCAGGAAACACGGCCCCCAGAAGATACCCCGGCGATTTACGTAGGGAAGGGGGAGAGTCAACTGGTCGTGGAAGCTTGGATTCTTGAAAAATGTCGAGAATCGGTGCCAGTGAAGATACTTATTTTAGTATCTTCCTCCAAGACGATAGGTAGGGCGCTAGAGGGGATACTTTGTTTATTCAGCGGTCTGTAAGCCATTCGTCTGAGTGCTACCGATCTCCTTTTGTCACCCGGTGAAAGAACCCCGCCTCTGCGCCGACTCTCTCTCTCAATCCACAACGTTGCTGTAATAATTAAGGAGATTCCCATAAACGGCTCGATATCAGTAGACCCCCCCTTTTCTAAAAGCTGCCAGCGAAGCTTTAATAAAGTACAATTCGTCACGACTTCTTATTATACTGTAAAAAAAGAAGCAGATCAACGAAATTTAACCAGCAGAATCTGTTTCGAACTCTCCTACGGCAGTTTTGTTAGTTTTTTTTTAATAAATGCGCAATATTAAGGTTTATGACATAATTATCAGTTTATTTTGCGATAGATATTCCGGAATTACGTCCGCGCAAACCCGACTGCCTCACATTAGTTCCCCGCCCTGGTTTTTTGACCAGGATAGGTTATCAACCGACCGCTCCGCTCTACCCCGCCGGTAACCCTGTCCGTCCCGTTCCGCTCGTCGCCGTTTACCTTCTAAACGTCTCCGGCAGGTGTAAACGCCTGTTCGTGCCGTTCTCCAGTTTCTAATCCCATCCCCGCGACAATGCCGGCGATTTTAAGAGAAACCTCGCGCCGATAAAATCGATCGGTCTTTTGTCTGTGATACGACAAAAGAAATAGAGAAAAAAACCTTTCCCATCGCCGCCGACGGTCTGATGTCGGGCGCTGGATTCTTCCAGCTCCTCCCGAGAATCAGGAAAGAAAGGCCCCGTCGGTCATCTCTTGAAACAAAGGGCGCCCGCCAACACCCGTGGCCCCTCGTTCAAAAACGGGATTTTCTTCAGTGCCATTCTCCCAGCTCGGATGTTCCATATAATTAATTATACAGTTAATATACTGGACCTTTTAGTTAGATCTTACGGGACAGTTTGGGGTCTGGGCAGGCGACATGGACGGTATTTCGGTGCCTCAGTAGCCAGGCCCCCCCCCGAACGGAAAGCCGCCGTGCATTTCAGTGGTCGGTACCCCGACTGCGGTTTTACTGGCAGAATTTCGACAGACTCGTTAAAGTGACAGCTACTTTTCTACTTGTTTGTTTACAAGTCTTTACAAGGGAGACAACCCTAGCGAAACGCCGCCGTCATCCGACTTAACGAAAACCATTACTAAAACTCTTTAATTTCAGATAAGAGAAGAAATCGGAAACTCGAGACCCACTTGACCGGCTGGTGAAGAAGAGCGAGAGGAGGCCAGGCCAGAGGTGGTGGGGGGTACGCAAAACCGAGCTGGTTTCGACCGGGATTCGAACTCACGTCCTCAAGTCCAACACTACCACCGGGCTGCCCGTGGACCTTTAATATTAACATATGTTTGGTTCACACAACATTGAAGTCCGTTAATAACCAGACTTAATTTACTTTAGTAGCAAACTTTATTTCTTGTAATAATTCACCTATATTATTAATTCTGTGGCAAATTCAATAAATTTAAACTTTAGATACCTTTCAAACAACCGTAGGTAACGCCTTAGTTCTTTGAAGAAGACAACAAACTCGTGTGCATCATACTTGTGCGTAATGTTGCTAAATGGAACTTCTAGTACGTCATAGTTGTGGAAGATGGACTGATGTATGTGTCCGATGGTACCAATTTTAACTCTCGCTTCAAAAGAATTCAAGAGAATATTTAGTTAGTTATTTTTTTTAATATTCCTTTAATAATTTGCTATTAGCAATTAAATAGAATCGTAAATAGAAGTAATAACGATATTCCTGTGTTCCTTACATCTTATAATCGGTCTTATTTGTCAACTTGTTATTGCTAGTGGCTTCAGTCGCTCTTGCCACTGCATGAGACTGTTAAGAAAAAGTAAAGGAAATTTTCTGCTATCACTGTATCTTGATATTCGTAGTTATCTTTTTAATCTTCAACACTTTTATTTTAGAAACCAGGCTTTCTAGGTTCGTTCTTTGGTACTATAATTCTAACAGAAGCATTATCATCGTTAACATTAGGAACCTTAGTGTGCAGCGAAAACAATCCACGTTTGAAAAGTAGATCTGCTCCTTAATCTAGCTCCCTGAATCTCGTCCACGTGGTTATATAATTTAAAACAGTGGTTCCCAAACGTTTTGGACTCGTGGACCTTTTTCTAATAATCAAAAGATCTGCGACCCCCTGCTACACCTCCGTAATTGAAAAAAAAATCACATAAATAAGAGTTTTATTTGAACATATTGACAGTTTTTGAGAGAAATTCACCAGGAGAAAACATTTTAACACTCATCCTTAAACACATCTTTCTTTCTCAAAATTTAGTGACCTAATGTGATGCTTGTTGTTACGTCTGGGTAGCCAGCTTGGGAATTCGCGGCCTTGAATTTGCCAAAGCCAACCCCATGTCATCCTCAACATTCAGCCTGTTCCTTGTCTTTGTTTTTATGTGAACAAGAGTTGAAAATCCAGTCTCGCAGAGATAGGTGGAGGGAAATGGAAGCAGAACTCGGAAGGCAAGCATGGTGGCATTGGGATATGACTGATACATAGCACACCGGAACTGACTCAGCGATCTACCATAAAACAGGTCACGTGCCGGGGAATATACTGTATATTATATCAGAAAAAAAGAATTTTAGTACAGCTCATCATACATTTATTCAAAACTATTTTAGTGATTTTTCGGGGGAATCATCTGCTCATATAGTAAATTCACAGCAGCTAAACAGAAATCTACTGGGATCAGTGAACTCCTCTACCTCTGATCAGAACAGCTGTGTGGTGTCGTGCTGGTGCCCACTGGCTAGTGCGCATCCGGCCGAAGTCGCAGTCCAGTCCTTGTAGCGAGCTCTGCCCCAGGCGTCGTGGTCCGAGTCTTTTAGCTGCAGGCCCCAATGGGAGCGCGGCTCGATTGCGTCACTCCTACTGTGGTAACAGTTCGAGTTCCGGCCTTTGTCGCCAGCGTGTATTGTCCGTGTTTCTATGAGGGTGGCAGAGCGACAGGAAGCCGCGGGGGTGACTGGGGCGGTGATGCAACCGGGAGTGCCTGCCGTGGGAGACAAGCCTTACACCTTCGGCACACGGCCTCCCATCGGTGATACCGGTGTATTGGACGCAGGGTAATTTTTGTATACCTTTTTCTGGAAAAAGGTGCGTCTTATAAGCCGGCAAATACAGGCAAATACAGTACATATACACAAAACAAATACATACTCATGAACAGTTTCTTAACTCAGTCATATGACAAAAATTGAAACTCCCAAGGTTCCGCGACCCCCTGGTTGGGAACCACCACTGATTTAAAAGATAAAGGCTTCCTTCTACCCTAGAATTTCCTATCGATACAATTCTGAACAGCGTAAATAAAGAAAAGGGAATGTGTTGATGCCTAAATCATGCGAAGGTCCATATTAGTACACTGCAGTTTAGTTTAATAATTGAAAGAGGCAAAAATGGCATCAAAGCTTATTAAAGATTCTTCCAGCCAGCGAAGAGAAATTTCCATTAATACGATTTCAAAATTGATTACCATTCTTACTATTTTCTACTCTCGCCTATGATTTATTTCACTCAATTCTATTAGTCAAAATATATTTTCTGATATCTATCCTTGCTGAAAAGTTAGCTAACTTATAATTGTGACCCCCTGCAGTATTTATTAATCGCTGTAAATGGAAGAAAACTGTTCCACAGGTTCGAAACAGCTAATTATCTCTGGTTAGGTGTCTAATTCAAACATGGGCGGTCTCGTATTCCAAAACCCTTAAGACCTGGAAACATCCTAGTAGGTCTGTGCTGTTTCTGCATTGTCGAGATGTGGAAGAACCGAGGATTTAGACAACGGAACTCAAACTTTGCTACTTCTCTGTCTGATCTCTGCTTAATTACTCCTAACATTATACCCGCTTTAGCCGGACCGCTCTCCACATCTGAAGTTCTGGTTAACTACTCTAAGATCCCTGTCTGAAACCACATTTTCTACTTTCACCCATATAATAATTAGTATAATTATCTCTGTTGCTTAAACGCACATATTGAATATTCATTTTAGGGTTTTAATATAAACTTTCACATAACATCAAAAACTATCTCTTACGGATCGTTGCGTTTATCCTCTAAGTAACGCGGTATATAAATTTATAATAATGTAATCGAAATTACGTTAAAACGAATTTAAAATTAGTAAATAAAAAGAAAAAGATCGGGCAATTTCTTTTAAGAGCTACAAAATTAAAGAAAAGCGTATGAATCGGTCACGTGACTCCGTAATACCGCGACCACAGTTAGCTGGGGGGGATAAGGTAGCTGATATCGTCTTTCCATTGACTAGTAGGCATTTATACAGCGACGAGGACAGAATTATCGATCTGCGAATTTGCCGCGGTGGTGTGTGTTCCAACTTTCGGTTTTGGCGCAACTGGTACTTTGACAAGGTAAGATTTTCTAACTGATTCCGAAAAAAAAAAAAACCGATTGATAATATTCTTTCGGCGCCTCACTAAAAAAAAATAAGCTTGGCTGTGCAGCAGACTGTATTAAATGGAGTTTTATAGTCATCATCAGAAAACGGATGACGTCCGTGTGTTTATTATTTTTTCGCAGCATCTCTCTCTCTCTCTCTCTCACCCACCCAAATCAGGTTCTGTGTTGACGCTGCATCCTTTTTATCTGAAGCAAACAGCTGATTTCAATTGCTTGTTTGTTTGTTTGACTCCCACACATACGGTTAACAGCAAAAACCGTATTGTATTCAGGGTGTTTTAATTTAAACACTGTAGTAGAAAGTGTTTAGCTGGTCTAAACAGCGCAAGTTTTTCTAAATGAAAGTTAACCTGAAATGGTAAAGTCTTCCCAGCTTTCTTTGAGAGCTAACAGACTTGATTAACGGCAACAGACTATCAAGATACGCATTTCTTTATATTTATGAATTAACTTTTTAATGTCTGTTAAAACAGATTGCAACTAATAGCAGGTTTATGTATTAATTTTTATGTAACAGCTACAGTTATTAACCTTTTTTTAAATGAACGGGCACAGTTATGTACTTTTTAAAACTTAACAACAGGTAATTTTTATATTATAGATAAAATCAACAGTTAACCAAAACTGCATTTTACAGCGTGCACAACGAAAATTTAATAGTTTCGTGGCAATCCCAAGGTTGATTAATACTTTTGGACACCACTGTACAAAGGTTTCATGGATTTTAACTGTCAGGCAGTTTCTTAAAGGAAGAAAAATTAATATCCAATGCATCTATTAGCATCGATGCGATGAGTAATGGTGCTGAGCGAGTCTCAGGTGTGTTATAAGAGAGTTGCCAGAAACAAAACTGTGTTCGCTGTCCAGTAATACTTTTAAACGCCTCATCTAAGACAGCTGGATGAAGATCATAGAATACCGTCAGCTGTGTAGCACGGAGGAGGAGACGAGCAGATCCGATTCTGAGGAGGGAAAGTTCTTGCTGATGCGTGGTTTACAGAAAGCAGACGGTTTGTTTGGGCTCTGACGGTCGGGCCCACGTGACGACCAAACGACGAAACCCGGAGCCGTCACTGGACATTCCCTCAGCTAGCTTCACCCCTGAGCCGGCCGGAACCGCACGCGCGCATGCCACCCCACCCCCGCCCTACTCTCCGTGAATCCCGATTTTTGCAAAATCTTGAAAGCTTTCCGAATTTTCCAACCAGTCGAGTGTGAAGATATGAACCGACTACACTTAAATAAACGATATGTAGTAGTCGGACGACTTGCTTTAATGGATGGCTAACGAGCCGGTTTTCACTAATTGATCGCCTCGTTTCCCAGCAGAGCTGTAAATATCCACAGAACCTCGTGATCACCGACCGTTAAACCTGTCAGGGAACAAACAGTTTTCCGTAGATATGTATAAGTATCCAGCTGGTTACGCCGTGTTAATATTCCCCCTTCTATTATTATCATTTTATTACTAATTCAGAAGTTTTTTTACAGAAACGTCTCTATATTACCAGGTAGTACTACAACTACAAAATTATACACTACTACTACTACTACTACTACTACTACTACTACTACTACTACTAATAATAATAAAATAATAATAAAAATGATGATGTCTTATATATACAATTTTTGGTTTATTAGCCCACATAATTCTAAAGCTTAGTAATGAAAGGGTTAATTTACGTAAAAAAATAAGAAAGGCTGGGGTTAGTTGTTCTAGCTCTGGCAATTCCCAGTTAAATGTTTATATGGGGCTAAGCATATGAAGACGATTACAGCTCACCTATACCTTTAATTAGGAATTACTGATGCTGTAGCAACTTACACCTGCAACAACACCTAGCCCAAGTTTTCTTTCCTATTCCTAGAAGTATGAATTAAAGAATTTAAAAAAAAAAAAAAAAAAAACAGAGAAAAATGGCTACTGCATCGGTAATTTGTGTGAAATTACCGAAATGGTTGAAAATAGCTGGTATCTAAATAGGATGAAGAGCCAGGCTTTCGTTTAGTAGATTTGTGGTTTACTTGCAGTATAGTATTAGTTACGCTGGACAAAACGTCAGGGTTAGACCTGATAAATTAAACTAAAAGTCCATCCGTGCATGGTATTTAGATGAAGTTTAATATAAAACACAGTACGAGTAAACACCATCTGAATAACACGCGAAAACGAGTTTTCCGTCATATAAATAACGTTGACTGTGCCGGCAGCCAGTTTACAGGTCTGCCGCCTAAAGATCAGCAAGAGGAGATGTGTTCTGCCTACTTTCGCAGTTACTTCGAAACATTTGTTTTCTTTTTCTCTTTAATTCTTCCTATATAGTAAATCAAATAATACTATACTATCACAATAACAGGAATAGTAATGGAGACTGCTTTATACGTATAATAAATAGGATGAGCTGAGAAATACGGAAACTATACAATGGCACATCCGACTTCTGATAGGAGAATATGGCGGCTTCTAGGCAGAACAGAGAAGAACACATCTTTTGTATCTAATCCACCAAAAATAAATACACAAAATAACTAAAAGATGATAATTTTTTTCTACGCTTCCACGGTGATGATGGATCCGGGTTCCCAGATCAGGAATCGTGTGCACAGCTGCTGAGCGGGTTGCATGACCACTTGAGGCAACAAACGAAAGTCCATACTAACACTTTTCATTTTCAGACGTGAGAAAAAATCGTAGCTGCCAGAAAAGCTGCGCAGCCAGCCGGTGAAAGGACGAACCACGCTCACGCAGAGCGGGACTCCAACTGCGTCCCTCAACCCGAACAGTACAGTGGACCCATCCTCGAACCGTCCACTCGGCCCATCCTCGAACCGTACAGTCGGCCCATCCTCGAACCGTACAGTCGGCCAACCCTCGAACCGTACAGTTGGCCCACCCTCGAACTGTCCAGTTGGCCCATCCCCGAACCGTCCATTCGGCCCATCCTCGAACCGTACAGTCGGCCCATCCTCGAACCGTACAGTCGGCCAACCCTCGAACCGTCCAGTCGGCCCACACTCGAACCGTCCAATCGGCCCACCCTCGAACTGTCCAGTTGGCCCATCCTCGAATCGTCCAGTCGGCCCATCTCCGAACCGTACAGTCGACCCACTCTCGAACTGTACAGTCGGCCCACACTCGAACCGTCCAATCAGCCCACCCTCGAACTGTCCAGTTGGCCCATCCCTGAACCGATATGTATAGTAAAAATTCAGCTGATAACAAAATTCTGATACAAGTGAAATACTATTATTTCTTTGCTGGCCGATAGTGTGACTCCAATATTATCCGGAGATAAAACTATTTCAAAAGCATATTAAAATGAGAGGCACGTGACGTTTCATTATTTCTCTCTACACACGTACATATATGTCGTCAGCATCCGCTCGTCTGTGGCTGAAAAAAGTTGTCACGCGCGTTCACTGGCGCTGATTTTCTGCCTCCATCTTTACGTTTCTGGTTCACGGTTTGCTCTGTTCAAAGTAGACCAGTCCGGGGCCTGGTAGTTAGGCTGCGAAATCGAAAGCTCAATTCTCTGTCCAGACACACACGCACTCGCACCATTTCTCTCGGGAAATGTGAAACGTCGTTCGTTTCCCCTTCGAAAGATAAAATCTCCTTTCACAAAACCTTGTCTCTTTCTCGGTGGGCCTTTACTGCAGAACTTCGGTGATGAGCTGAAGGCTGCTTCTGTTGACGGGATGAGATTTGGTGGGCAAAACGAATGGCGTTGGTGATTGCGTTTCAATTCCGCGCCCGAAACCATGTTACGGTCGGTGCCGACGGCGGCCGATTTCTTCCCTTTCGAGTTGTGTAGATCCATTGGCCGGTTAGGTAATAATTTTTAGTTTTCTGAAGCCGATAAAACTTTGCGAAGAGGATAGTAGAAGGCACCACGTGACACCGCTCCCACCTCCCCCCCGACTTTCCTGGAGCGGCCGGTTCATGGATAGTTTCGACTTCTGCTTGTCGCTCTCCTTCCCGACCGAGGGATGACTGCTCGAGTCGCACCATCCATCCGCACCGTCTTCCAGTGGCCGGAAGTTGTGAGTAATTGTGCTGATTTATATATCAACCCAGAAATGTCCTAATGAAAGTGGGCAGGCGCCCCTTCTATTGATTAATCCTGATTTACCTTCGGTTTTCGGAACTACCCTCTTTCTTCCGTCTTATCGCATAGAAGACTGGACTGATGCTCTTCATTAATATAAGCAAGACTGCTTCTTCTCTTTAATTTACTTCTGACTACTGTCTTCTCTCCAACACAATATTGCGTGCAGTTAACTGATCCTTAACTTAATATGCGTATTTGTATCTTTATCATAATTAGTATATATTTGTTTCCATTTTTAAATTGTCTTAGAGCCAATTTTAAAATTGTATACTGAGTTTTTAGTAAATAAAGAGCGGAGTTGAATATCTAACTTCGTGCGTACTCTATAAACCAAGTGTCAACAGACCTTTTAAAATAAAACCAGCACGCAGAATTTTTAAATTAAATACAAAGTTTTACTTTTCGACACATTTATTTTGATAAGATTAGCGATAACAACAAGATGGAGAAAAAGAAAAAAAAACAAGTTTCCATAATATCTACCGTAAGGTCTGGTGGTATTGTCTTGTCGTGTGGATCTGTCAATAGCAGCGACAAGCGAGCCTCTCAGAGACAGGGCCTTAGTCTCCACTTAGATTTGGCAGACGTTTCGTTATAACGTGAAGTCGATTTACCCGTAGCCAGTTCCAAACCGTCAAAGTTATAAATTCCTCTCGTGAAAGTTTCTGTTGTGTTTCCTCGTTCCACGATACCCCTGCCAGAACATTACTCTTAAGGATTATCCTGCGTTCAAGCTCAAAGGGTCGGTGGTAAAAGGGATTAAATCTTAGTAGAAGTCAGGTCATTCTCCTGACCAACGCTGTTTTTCCAGAGGTAACACGACACGTACTTCTGGTGACAAAGAGGAGAAAGAAGTCGTTTCTTCTGACTTGAAGTCTTCCCGCACGACGCGGCTCCACAAGTGCTTTCCTCGTTCTAGGCTCTCGGCCCTGAACGACGGCACATAGTGGAGAAGAAAACAAACTTTGGGTTGGAAAAGTTCTGGAAATAAGAATTTGCGAGACTAATTCAAATAAGTACAAGACTCTATGAATGAAGACAAAGGCAAAACGTAAATAGGTAAACATCAGCTATTTTACTGTATTCTTCCCGGATATTCGCATATCGTATTTATGTATTTATTTCATTTTTGTTACCATTTTTTCTTTTTCTCCTTCTTTTGCACTCCAAATCAGGACTGATACACTTTTTTCACAAGTGAGTGGACTTCGGTAGCTGTTTACTTCTCACGATCACAGCGTGTTACTAGCCATCCATATGTAGAGAAGAATCAGCCTCGATGGTTGATTCTTAGCGGAGCGCGGGCTGATTTAGTGAAATACATTTAACGTTAATCTTGTTTTTGTGTCTTCTTTATTCGATAAATCGATAGATGCAGTAGCGATATTGCAATTTTTAGAGACAACTACAGAGATAACGTCACCTGAAAGAGACAAGGGGCCACCGTCTATACGAAAATACAATTGGAATAAGTAACTTACAATCAATGGCTGTACACGGAATTGTAGAGCCAGAAGTAAGATAACTGAAATATGGCAGAACTTTAAAAAAAAAATTAAATAATAATAATAATAATAATAATAATAATAATAATAATAATAATAAATAATAATAATAATAATAATAATAATAATAATAATAATATAATAATAATAAATAATAAGCTAAAAAGCTAAAAAGGTAAATTACATCAGCAGTAATTACGTACCGCTAACAAAAGTAATAGTCATATAATAGCAGTAGCCTAAAATAACAGTAAAAATATAATTACTACATTGACAAGAGTACGATACAAATAATCATATAATAAAATATACAAAAGAACCAGCAAATTAAACTTACATGAAAAGTAAATCAAAGGTAAGATGACGGTAACAATAGCTGTATGATAATAAGAATAACACAAAGATTTTGAATATTTAAGTAATAATAATAATATAATATTATACCAGTATCAAAATCCATACGATAGCGATAATGACAGTTACAACATAAAAGCAGATTATATTTTAAAAATTAAAGGAATCCCAAAAAGGAAAGCCGGGCCGTCCTAATGGTGTCCGGCCGGGTTTTATATGAACGACCCTAGTATTTTGTGAGGAAAACAAATTTCATGATTAAATTCTTTACTGTATTTTTTGAAGTGTTCTAGTTAATGGCATCTGAGTTCTTGTTGCATTTGGTTGCAAACTGACTTTTATTACATAAATAACAATAGACACCCTACTGTTTCTCTTTATCAGTTGAATACCAAGGTCATTCGTTTAGTAATTAAAGATGAAGTGAACTGACTTTTCTGCGTTTCCAGTCTTATGCGGTTTTGTCAGGTGTTTTAAAACGTCACAGTCAGCCGACTCATTAAAGTTATTTTCACTTATCCAAGCGATGTATAATTATTTGATGACAAAATAACCCGGAAATGATTCGTTTGGAGCAGGAGGAGTTTTACACGATTTTTTTCTTCCTTCCTTTTAAAGTCCTTATCGGATTTTCTCAAGAAATATCCACTTTTGGCTACCTAGCGAGTTATACAATAGCGCGCAAAGAGAATCTGCCATAGTAAGTACACTTGTGGTTTATTATCTAAGCTTACAAAAAATACAGTCAATTTGTGACTGCACTTTATAACACGAAATTCAGTCATCTGATACGTACAGAAGGAAAAAGATTACACACACACCCCCGAGACGGTAAAACTGTTCAACAGTAAAATCTCGCCATTACGTTTTCTCGTGTGACGCCTGACGATACTTCTGCAGACCAATAATAGCTCCCGATAGTCGGAGTTCGCTCCCTCGTCCCGCAGTTGATCTTAGAGGCGAGGTAAAGAATTTCCATGTCTTCTTCCCGTTCGCCCCTGATGGCTTCATTTTGCAAATATTAGCAGCAGAACTGAAAAATAAACGAAGTGTGCCGAATGTACAGAGAGATGGCTCAGCGCCGGACACGTTTATTGTTGCTCGCCCGGTAAACGGAGAGAAGTTAGTCGGTGGAGCTCCACGACAACCCACCAATCACCGAACAGTGCAGTAGTAGTATATAATGTTGTATAATTATTTTAAAAAAATAGCTTTAATATTCGCAGTGGATATTTGGCAGCTCGGCTTTAAAAATGGAAAGTACTGTCCGACTAGGAAAGTCTCACTTTAATTTAATGCCACATCGCTTCATACCGTAGTTGAAACATAATTTACGTTATTATTTTAACAGTTTGAAAATTCTACCATTTTTTTTTTTTTATCTCAGTACTTAAGATTTGTGTGTAAAGAGAAAATGGAGCGGCTTTTGCACTAAAAAGAAAGTCATCTATATTTCATTTTTAATAACTGGCGTAAACTTTCAATAGATCATCTTTACAAGACATTTACATGACATTAATTGTGAAAGGTAGTAGGCGTCGGGTAAGTAACACGAAAGGTTAGTCTCTTTTAGTTGCATTCCAACTGACAGATTTGGAAATACCTCGTAGAATGCACACGCCATAACACTTCCTAGATGTTCAAGAACGGGAGAGGCCAGACAATAGAACGTGGAAGGCTTGGTGAATGGGAAATCTCTGAAGCTTGCTTCAATTTTGGAACAGCAGCATTATTGCATTGCGTATACGTTCTCTGGAAATGATGGAGAATATCCCGCCTGTGAGCCGTCTACGCTAAGCAGATAAAAACAGCGGTTTTTGGATAGCTGGTGCCCGGGGGGGGGGGGTCCGAACTTTCAACGCTATATCCCTAACCGCACCTTCCTCCTAATCCCTTGCAAAACAACATCGTTGTGGGACGGTGCCTCTCCGCCATCAGATTTTTCATTATACCGGATTGATTTGTTCACCGGTCTCATTTGTCACTGCCGCCCAAGATTGTAAAGCCGAGTCGAGTTTTAAAATTACCCTTTTGAACAGAGCGGTAGAGATTTAATGGGAAGAACGACAGTTCATCTCGCGCCACTGTCGATATCTGAAGATGTAGTGAATGCGGGCAATTAAGTTACAGTTAGTATATATTTTAAAAAATATAAAAGATTTGTACACTGCATGATTTACTTGGAGCATTAGAACAACGGTTTAAGACCTTTCTTTCCAGATACGCCGCCTTATGCAGCTGCAGGAAGTATTGTTTCTGAACAATTTGGCACGACGGTGATGGCGTTCTCATCACCGCGCCAAGGAAACCCGTCATTCGTGGAAATAAATAGACACTGAAATATCATAAATCGCGTCGAATTAAGCTCGCACAGTCTCCATTGGTTGCAACCCGTCCGACTGGTATATGTGTTGGTCAATTGGAGTGGTCAGTTCTGATAGCCGCAGTGATTCTACAGAATCCAATCACGAAAAGGGGCAATCATAAAATTAGTATCGGGGTTCCGAAACGGATTTGTGAAATGCGAAATAAATTCTGGTTGTTCTGGCAAGCTTCCGTAGGGAAGCTCCTGGGGGATTTTTGCAAAGGCATCGATTTTGATTGTTAAGACAGTAAGAAGAGCAAGAGTTGATTCATGCAAGTTTCTCTGTTTTATCTGACACTGATAAAAGCCCTATGCTAAAGAATCTACACTAACGCTATACATTAGTGGGGAATATTAAAGCAACATGGAGAACATAATTCAGACGGAATCAGATTGCGGCTCACTTCGCGTTATTTCAATTTATTCTGACATCGTCTTTAAATAAAGAGATATTATCATTTCACCATTAAATTTCTGCTTATCTTGCTCTGGGATTCTCGTACATTACAGTTATATTTTCTTCCATGGTTTCTCTAATGCATAACTCACACAAGTCAGTAAAGGTTCTGTATGTCTCCGTATTTACAGCCCTAGTGTTTTTTTTTTACTTTTGTTATCCAATATTTATTTTTTTATAAATTCCACAACTAAATTACTTTATTAAAATATTAGCAACGTTATCAGTGCCGAACCTTTTAATAAAACGTTACTACTGGTGATCAGTCTAATAAAAGTGCATATTTATATTACTAATATATTTATTGTGTAATCAACTACGTTTACTAAAAAATGAAATTTACACACCAGACAAAATCTCGTGTTTAATTATTCATTAGTCAACCTTCAAGTGACATTTACTGATAAAGGTAGATTTTGCAGATCATATTTCAGTAAATCTCATCTGCAACTGACATTATTTACTAGTAGTTACTGATGTAGATGCACTACAAATTATTTATTGAAAGTTATACCTTTCTACTCATTAAATTTGTGTTCCTACAAAAAAAGATTGTTAATGATCATCTTAATGTTTAAAAATATTATATATCGTTTAGTTATAATTTAAAATAGATTAATGATTAAGGAGAAAAGTGTAATTACAGTAAATGTTAATTGTTTTCCTATTAAATAGTACGTGCACTTTATAAACATTCGTGTACGTACGTCTTGAAATATAGGATAAAATTTAAAATAAAAATATTGATGTTTTGCTGAGATGATAACGATATATTTGAATGTTAATATTACAGAGAAAAACGTCGAAGTTGTCGGTGTAATGGTTTGTTTGACAAGAATTATAAAAGAGAAACGTGCCCTTCAGGTTACAATCTCTCCACGTGTTCAGCTGCCTACTGAAAAGTAAAATAGTTTGCACATAAAAATAAAAACGAACAATTTCCTGAAATTATTCGTGCATATTTCAAATTTTTTTTTTTTCTTTTCCGCAAAACTCGGTTTGGTGTTTTTCTGATTTAAATTACTATTTAGCATACACAAATCTGATCTGCCACTTCTCAACGTTCAGTATTCTAAAATCAAGAAGTCTCTATATTTAGATTTCTAACACTTACTGTGTGCAGTTGTTTGTTTCACTTATAAAGGCAGAGATGGGACAAGGCATTTAAAGAGACGATTTCAAAAATAAGCCTCGAGAATAGTAACCATGGTAATCGGGCGCTACCCATAAACAAAGTGGGAGTGGCTGGGAGAGCTACAATATATTAACGTTCGCCAGACAAAAAGCAATGCAATTGTTGCCCAATACTTATTCCATAATTTCACGCTCTCTGACAGTTTTTAAATTAATGCAGCCGCGTTAAGATAAAGTTAGTAATTATTTTAATAGTGTCAATAAATCACAGAAAGGAAAAGCATTAAACCTTTTCCATTAACTCGTAAGAAGAGTTAGCAGATTTTCAAAGCTCGAACTTGTGCCGTTTTCACATCCCAGTGTACTTTGTTTATAATACAAACTTTCGAGATTTATTATTGTCCGTACTACTAGAGCGTGTAAAGATGAACTTTAGGCTTTTGCGTCAGTCATTAAAGTTGAAGTAAAAAGAAATGATAAATGCAACTTTAAATGCGCATGTCGACCATTTGCAATTAATGCGAAAAGCAAAATTTTTGACATGAAGCGTACAGAACAATCAGTAACCAGGAAAAAATTAAAAACAATCGCAATATTACAAACCAGACAGAGCTTTCGGCTGTTGTTCGCGCTGTATTCAAGTATTAGTTTCTTCATCTTCTTTTTATGCGATAGAAAGGCTGGCGTTTTTATTCATGGAAGTTTCCAGTTAACAAACTTAGATATTATGAAACAAAACAATACAATAAGGAATCAATAAGAATCAGTTCAGACCCTGTTCTTGTTCGTATTGGAGCAGAAGGATCACTTTCTTAATTTCCTTGCGTGGATAGAAACTAATACTCATTCTCTATTTGTTTGCATAAAGATTTCAAGCCGTTAGGATTAAAGTTGTCGAAACCAAGCAATATGATAATGAGTTAAAGCAAATCATTTGAGAATACAATGCATAGGATGCAGAGTGAGAGAGATGAGTGAGGAGTGCTGAAGAAATTCGTCTCTCTTGCTGATTGTCGGGCATATGCGAGACGGTTAATGTACAAGTAGTTACTTACAATAAAAGACAAATAAATCTGAAGCTTTGAAATACTGTTTCTCCCGTTAGTTTCCTGTATTACCTCGAGGTGTCGCTAACGTCGTCCTTCATAGTTATTACCTTTAAAGAGGGTGGCTTAGCGGACTGCCAAAGCTGAAGGCCCGAGTTGGAATCCCAGTCGGAACCGGCTCGGTTTTGTGTATCTCTCTCGAATGGTCTTCACCAACCGGTCGCTGAGTTTACTCCCACATCTTAAAATAAAGAGTTCCAGTAGAGCTTTAGTTAAGCTTATTTGGTAGCAAAACCGTCTATTCACCGTCTTGGAAGGATTCGGCCACCACAAGTCCGCACTATTCTCGGTTGAAAACGCAACGCAACGCTGAGAACATTTACATCTCTTAGTGTTCGTGGCGGCTCAAAGCGGGCTATATACAACCTACAGGTAAACTACGGTCACCATGTCCGCGGCGGCTCATAGCGGGCTATATACAACCTACAGACAAACTACGGTCAACGTGCTGATACCAATCTTACAGATCCGGACGATACGCGGGTATTTTTTGCAGAGTTACCGTTTTTATAAAAAATATCCTGACGAAGAGTGCCTCTGAAAGAAAACTATTTAAAAAAACCATGGTAATTTTTTGTTTAATTATATACTGTTAATTTTCGTGCATTTGTTATGCAGTTAGATTATAAGTATTTCGTCAGTTGTTAGATTAGACAGGCTATTTAAATACTTGCACTAGTGTACTTAAAATACGAAGGTGAAGCAGAAAAAGAGGAAGTTTTCTGTCTTCGGGAGTTTCATCTAGTAGGCGAACGTTTAAAAAATTTTTTTTTAGTATTAAGAAAGCTGGTTCACTGGGCGATTGCGGAAACGGGCGCTGACAGAAACCGCCACCTTGACGCCGTCACCGAGCCATTTATGTAGATGGAGGTAAACACGTGACATATAAATGATAACTAGTCTGGAAAAGGACAACTGCGTAGCTAATCAAGTCATCAATTCCTGTTATGATGTAGGACAACATCATGTATTTTTAAATCGGTAATCCCGTTTTAAGTTCGTAGCGGTATTCTCATTTCCAAGCATTTAGTCGCTTTAAGATAGTTTATTAAAACTAGGAAAAAAAATTGAGTTATGGTGGGAATTTTTATTAGTAATGTCATCAGATCTTTGCTTTTTAAACTGCTATGAGATTCTGCTTAGTTGGCGGTTAGAAAAGAAAACGGGGTTCGTAAATATTTATAACAGCATCTCCAAGAAAAACAAAGCAGACAAAAAGCCCTCTATCTACTGACTCGAGGTCATCTTTACATGACCTATGCTGACATTTACTATTAAAGAATAGCTTTGCGTGATATTTACTGGAAACTACTGATAAAGGTGAACTTTACATATCCACTTAGAGAGTAAGGTCTCATTTTTGTCGAGTAAAGAGTGTAGATGCAAGTCACGATTCTCCTAGCTTTGCTACAGACATCTCCAGTGAGTCGGAGAATAGTGCGTGCCACTTTACCGAAGCTTCTGCGCGTTCTGGAAAACATCGTTTCGATTACTTAGTGCGAACACGTCACAACGGACGACTCGGACTGTCCACAGGCGTGTCGCCTCGTTCGCCCGCGTTTTGAGATCACGTCAGCGTGATCTGTGACGTCAGAACGGCCTGCGACACGCGCTGTGCGTTAATGTAGACATCTTCTCGCTACTCTCTAACGTGTCAGCGCCATTCGCCACTAGCGCGTCCGGCAACGTCTGCCCCCCACCCAGACCGTCGGGTTCTGTTCCTGACGTTTTAATTAATCATATCCGCCGTTTCGGGCGAGAGTTCCCCGTCGGCGATACTCCACGGAAAGTAGATTACCGGGCGCCCCACCCTCCACAGAAGATCGTGTCGGAACCTGTCAGTGAGGGAAATGGACGGAGAAGAACTGGAAAGTGAAGCCGGTCACTGGAAAAAGATCTCGCTGAGTGGCCAAAACTACTAAAGCGTGTAGTAGAAGGAAAAGTATAATACATTTTATTGATGGCGTCAAACTTCGCAGAAAACAAGTACTGTATAATAAAACACAGACAGCAACAAGTAAAAGATAAGCTTAGTAACTTCATAGTAACAGCCATAACCTACGGTTACCTTAATAGATGCGCAAGAAAATTACCTATCTCACGAATGATAATCCTTATATATAAGTGATCGTGTAACTTTAACTAAATCGCCAGTTATTTGTGGGGTTTTCATTTTTTTGCAAGAAGAAAATTTTAATTTTTGTTCCTTTTAATCCATCCACTTAAAATATCTGTTTATGAAATTGGATCAACATTTCCAGTCGATACTACATTCATCGGCCGAACAGCAGAGCCCTTGAATTATGCCATATTTTATTATTTAACCAATACTCGTATTTACAATCTGGAAAGATCTGATATGGTGTTAACCCCTTCGTCACTAACGTTTTCAACATTTCCAGAGACAAGCCCGCCTCGGGGCAGAAACCTTCCGATCAACCGGCCACTACGCCAGAAGATAAGATTTGTGACTTGGTTATCTTTATTTTCAACGAAAGGGGGAGTCAGTTTAAATCCGTATCAATGCTACTCTAGTAACGAGTATTTATCGGGTGTCAGACTCGCTGCTTCAGTGACGTAGCTACAAAGAGCAGAGAACTGTCCATCAATACGATTCTTAAATCGATTAAAACTATCAATGTTGACTAAACTCGCTAGTGGTTTATCAAACCGAATTCCTAATATCTAACTTTACTTAAATCTTAGCTAATTAATAATTATGACCTCTAAGATTAGTAACTGTAGATTTCCGAATAAAGTTTGACTTTTTCACTCGCTTAAAACTCTTATTTATTTTGTGAGTCTCTTCTTAAACGTCTAAAATTCAAACTTAGTAGGTCTTTTGCGATCACTCATTTCATAAGAGTGAGATGCGCTGCGCCGTCGTTATGCGTCCGTCTTCAGCAATAGTTTATTCTTCTGACTTTTCCTCGTCGTAGGAGACTCGCCTCTGTCATGGCTATAGAGCGTCCCCAGCCCGGTTCCTCTGTCTGAATGCCTACAGAGGCAACTCCTCAGCAGCAACTGGAGCGATGCCAGTAAAGTACCTCGCTCAAGGGTCACAACAATGTGCCAGCAGCGGGAATCGAACCCGGGACCCTTAGGCCCTGAAGCCAACACACTCACCACCGAGCCGCGTTGCCTGGCAAACTTAGCAGGTCATATATTTCTTTCGTTTTTATAGAAGTCATTATTTCATCTGCTTTAATATTCTTCCCTCCACTTATTACGATATATGAAAAAGGCTGTTAAAACTAATGACAAAATAAAAAAAATAGATTTTAAAGTTAAAGTACAGTCGCCTTAGACTTATTTGAAATAAAGTTTAAAAAATGACTTAAGATTTCATGAAACCATTAGAAATGTACACGATTGGTTTTAGTGGAGTTGTCTCCACTAAATCACGGATTCCGAATAACCCTGACATCGATAGGCGCATCCCTTTCGTGAGAAGCGCTGATGAAGGAAATCATTAGTTTAGACTCTCATAATATAAAAAAAAAATAAGTTGTTAAATTAGTTTCTTCTTCTCCTACTAACCATGCAAGTAATAAATTCAACTAGGTAGTTAAAAAGAACTCACCAACATAGTTTGAAGTATGAACCGAGTAAAATACGCGTAACCTACTCCAAGAGAGAAGAAGACGAGAGCCCAGCGTAGCCCTTAGGTCCCGAGACGTGTCCGGCAGGACGTTTACTCCGATCAACTCTGAACATTTCCTTTTACCCGAGTTACACTTCGTTTACGGAGACCTCATCCTTGATCTGAGCTGACAAATTCTATTCACCGCATCTGAAGGCTGAGCTGCGCGTTTTTTCTGAGAAGCGATTGGTTTGGTGCCGACAAAGACGGGTCCGTCTCTTTTCCAGTCCAACCGGACACAGCAGGTGAAGGCTCGTCAGCGTCGAATCCATCATTGCATTGTACACATTAGAGTTAATAAAAAATCTAAATGTATATTTAAAATTAATAGTAATTCTGTTTCTGAACATAGAAGGAAACAATCAAACCTTCTGAACGGCAACAGAAATATGCACTCCTTCAGCTATTAGAGTCGATCAGGGTTTTACTTTCAGACTTTATTATTACTTAGAAAAATGTTGCTCCCAGCTTAGAACAGCTGGTAAGGAAACGAATTAGTTTATTAACTATCGGTGGCGTTGCTGAATAAAGACCTAACATTTTAACTTCTGCCCAGGAGGAACTGCGACCAACTGTTTTGCTCTAACAAACATTTGGTACAGCGATCAATCCGTCTCGTTTGACGAGAGTAAGTCCATCTTCCCAGTGGTGATAAGCTGGCAGCTTTTGAGAAAATATCTTGGTTGTTTTCCAGATATATTAAAGATCTGAACTAAATGTATTAGATGCTGGGCCGACTTGCTTCTGTTTACGCTCCAGTCATTTGTCTGGAGTGAGATGGTTGCTACCGCTGTTTGACAACATTTCCGCCTGGAAACTGACGTGCAGTAGAAAAGAAACGAAGGTTGCATCTCGCCGGGACCTGTTGATGTTTTTCTGCAATTCCTTTCTTGTGAAGTCAGTAGAAAAATGACAGCGTCGTCTTCCTACTCACGTCCCACTACACGTGGGAGGGGTGAGCGGAGGAAGTTTGATCTGCCACTCCTACCTGCATGGCGACTATAAGTGCACTGCCCCGCCGGATTGATCGCACTTTGGGATGGAAACTGAAGCATCCACTTAGCATTATCATCAGCAGCAGTAACAGTAGTTACCGAGCTCAGCGTCAATGACACAGGTCGTTTCGAATGACTTCATCCAGCTTTAGCACGTGTGCGGAATCATTTTGTCAGTGAAGAGGCTTAATACAGACATCTTGAGCTATTACGGCAGTGTAACCACAAAGGTAAGAGAAAAAGAAACGTTCTCTTTATTTTGAAGCTGACTTTTTAGCTAAGAAAATCTCGTCTAGCATCTAAAATAGTATGAAGCGACCGCGGAAAAGGTGGTGCCTGGAGATGAGCAAATCGGACTTAATACATCACATAATATTAATCATATTTTCAACAACAACAACAACATAATAATAATAATAATAATAATATAAAACAACTTTTAAATCTTTTCCTTGGGAACACTGAAGCAACAGGATCTTCTAGAGTTCTACATTGTAAAAAACGTTGTAATTTTATGGAAAATATCGCTCCAATTTTTCAAAAAAATCGTTATAAATCATCTCCGGATTTTTTTTTTAAAAAAAGAGAAAATTGTGTTCTTTTCCAGTATCAACCGTAATTATCTTCAATAGAATCTTGATATTGAATATCATACCTGTAATAAGTTTATTGATGCACGGGTATGTGTCTAGTAAAGGTTAAACTAGTTGATATACTACTACTAGGTCGACTTTTGTAATCGAAGGTGGCCGTCCACGAATAACACACGAACACCTGTATCCGTGAGCTTGGTTACAGTGTGGGAGCCCGCCGCTCACACCAGTGGGTAGTGTGACCTGGGGTCAGGAAATACCAGAGAAGACGAGAAAGCGTACTGACCGGAGAACCCCACCAGAACTCTTCATTTTTAGATGTGGGAGGAAACCGGCGGAGTACCCGGGAAAAACCCATTCGACATTCAGCTAGTGAAGAAAAGCTGGAAAAGATCCCGCCAGAGAGGGACACCGATCAGGATTCAGTAGCCTAAGAATCGGGCAACGGGGGCCGTGTCAAGATGACCAGACATTTTTACTGGCTGACGTAAAAACGAGGAGAGGCTGTTTCTTTCCCTGCTATATTTAATTTCTGTCTGGTTATTCTAGCGCTGTTCAGTTCGCGACTGATTAGCCACGGATTGCGCCAGTCCTATCTCTGTTCTAGCTAGACCAGGTTTTCTCCAACTCCTTTTTTTGCTGGCCCATGGCCCCCTCTAGAGTCTAAGTAAGAAAAATAAACGACCTGGCATGACAGGTAAGTGGGGGGGGCGGCCCGACAAACTTCCACACGCTCCATGTACGCGTACCGCGGTCGATTCGAGGTCCAGTGAGGTAGTTGGTTCTTAGGACGCGGAGTGGTCCGTAACTTTTTGAGGTAGTGTAGTTTTTACAAAGGCTTTCAGAGAATCCCTGTCTAAAAGAAGATTCTGCTCAGGGAAAAAAACAAACAAAAACGCTAATTTAGTTGGTAATCAGGAAAGATGCAATTCCTAGTTTTAGTGGAAACTCAAAATGATCAAACAGCAATGAAGTCATTTCAGACGCACCGGAAGTGCGCATACTTTTAACGGGAATAGTTCTAAGAGTTCATTTGGTTTTACCGGTATATTTTCTTCGTCAGCGACTAACTGATATTGAATGAACTGGTGGCCTTGCGCTCGAGAAGGAACAGAAATGTTAGATGATGGATAAATAAAATAACAAAGTCTCTAAGCAATTTTAATGAGAAAAGATGCTAAACGTCTGCAGTAAGCTGTTTCTGGTGAACTCCTAGGAGACCGAAGACACAAACAGGCTACTGATCAGCGATGCTAAACTGTCAGGTCTGATTTGACCGTTTTGAACTCGGAATTCCACGTTTGGCCACAGTTTTTTCCGATCTCCGAGCTTCAGACGAAGGACACTTTCGGTAGTTTGGATAGGAAGCCTCGCGGTGCCGACCACGCCCTACTGTAGCCGACAGAACCATCCTTCCTCGCTGTCATCACATCGATTCTGGCGCTCCAGAGATCATCTACTGCACATGCGTAAGAATTACCGCCACGAGGAAATTATATTAATTCGGATTAAGTAGAAGCTGTGCATATACAGAGTGGGGGAAAAAATGGATGATACTGGAATCAATGCAATCTGTTAAATTAGAGAAGCTGTGCGGTATTATCTCACATGTTGATAAATAATCTGCATTAATTTCAACATGCGTACGTAGTGTATAATAGCGCCTGGTAAAGAAACTGCGCATGCGTGTGATGCTGTTATAGTCGTGTTTGGACCAACTGGAACAAATGGGAAAATAAAACTTTTAGTAGTAACAGATTGTGGACTAAAAATACAAAACAACAACAACAAACTAACTTAGGTTATCTACAAATAAGAATAATTACGCAAAGAATGAGAACCGTGGTTTTTGACTGTAGGTAAAGATATAAAAACAGTTAAAAATCATTCGCGCTATATGGAGTGTGAAAATACCCGGATGTTGTTTCTAGATGAGCAGAGATTGTTTAATTCCCAATCTAGTGGCAGTTTGAGACCTGGCCAAAATGTAAGTGAAGCGTTAAAGGAAAAATCATCTACTCTTCTTTAATGGATACACTGAAAAAAGAAAAGATCGCCTGTACATGCCGTTTATATCGTTAAATTTACTGCTTTTCGTATTTAATATCATCTAATCAATAAGTAAAGATGTCTTTTACACTAGGAATTAAAGACCAAGTAAATGTAACATTTATCCGGTTACTTATTTGTGTAAGGCTAAATCTCACTCTTACACATGCATTATATAAACTCTTTGCTGAGCCCACAATAAAAAGTAGATTTTTTTCAAAAGCATTTTAGTTAGTTTTATGTAAAACTTGAATACTCTTATAAATGTGAAGTTATTTCAGAGATTTAAACAGTTTGAAAATAGTCAGTCATTTCCTTAATAATAGCAAACAGTTAATATAACAGAAATCCTTACTCATGTTTCCGAACAGGAAATTTTTTACCAAAATTGCGAAAAAATGCGGTTAATAGATATTAACATGAGCCTAGTCTATGACTGTTGGAGACAGTTATGGCATTTTAAAAGCAATTTATAGGAATCAACGGTGAAATTACAAATAATAGTTACCATGGAGATATCAGAATAGGATATTCCAAATTGAAAAATTTCGAAACAGAAGGACAAATTACGGAATATTAATTCTTCGGAGAAGAAACGTCTGTCGGAATAAGGAGATTATCTAAACTGTAGCAACGGTTCATAAAAAAAAATTAGAAATTAAGGAAATCAGATCGAGTTTTTTTATTATTACAACCAAAATTTTATCTAATGATGACGAATAAATAAAACTATATCAAGGTCTCACTGTACTTGGTAAGAATGTAAAACCTGGTTTATCAGGCGACATGCGCAGAGATGAATGAGCGTAATCCCTTTTTCCAATTTTCTGTTTTACTGAATTAATATTTAAATCAACGCTGAAAATTTTCCGAAATCGCTAAACAGGATTAAATTAGAATATATTAATATTTAGCTGTTGGCATTTCCGAATGTTGTAAGCGACAACTAGTTTAAAAATATGCTAATTAGGCCAAATAACTCTTCCTCCACCTCTCCCTGTGCTCTGGATTGTGAGAGAAATGCCGAGATTTTTACATTAGAAATTAGCTGCCGTTTGACTCTTAAGAAATAACTCGTAGTTGTTAGCTTTGTAAATGGATAATCCACGAAAGCAATGCAGTGTTACGCTAAATCGCGGGAAAACGACGGCTGAGGGCTACGGGGAAGAGTATCGCCCTAGGTGGTAACTGAGCTTTCGCTGACTGTGTTCAGCTCTGCCAAAGCCGGAAGACGAAGATAGAACAACGGATTTTTAAAAACTATCTTAATAAAATAGAAAAAAAAGAAAACGAACTAAAGTTCTTTTCTAACTAAGATGCCGGAAAATATGCGATCATTTGTTTTCCCAGCTCTGCTTAGCCTATCCTTTTATGCCACCATTACCCCCCCGCCTTCTCTTCAAGCTACTTTACAGATATTTCTTGAAATACTTTTCCTCCGTGTTTTTTGGCTTTTTTTACAGAACTGCTGTTATTCTTACGCACTACCTTTGTTAATTAGGTAGATAATTAGGTCTTAGATAAAAGAATAAGCGTTTGTGATCAAACAGCTCTGTGTGGGAGTAATCGTTAAGAGAGCTTCTACACAGAGCTAAGTAGGGTCTTTATGCGGAATTTGATGTCTTTATTAAATCCTTAATGGTCTTTTGCTTTTGACAAAGATGAATGTCGGATGATATGTAAAAACGTACAGTGCATATATATATAATTACGAACTATTTTATACACAGCACAAATGTTATTTATAATTAAAATAGATAGCTTACTCTTTGCTAATTTCTCAGCCGTTAAGAGTTCGCTGGGGAATTTCCGGCTGAACTAATTAACGGACGGACTTCGCCGTCTGCGCGGCGCGGGACGGGCAGAAAGTCCGAGACCTGAGTCTGTTAGTAGTGACGTGAAACAGAAGGTTCAAGCCTCGGTCTTCTGTGACAGAAAGACAAATATACGGTACCCGCTAAAAAATACAAGGCGTGAAAATACTAATGAAAACGGTTCGTGATTTTCCTCCTCATCGTCTCGAACATCCTACTCGGAGCGACCGTCTTGTTTCGTTCGTGTATGGCTGTAGACATGCAGATGAATTATGCGTAGCGCCCTGGTTACTGCCAATGGTGCGACCACATCGACGCCGCGTGGAGTCTCGTGGCACCATGTTCAGCCTGAGACTGTTTCAGAGAAGCAAAACGCCATCTCCACAAGAACTCCATGAGCCCGTGTCTGTCAGGGACACTAAACATCACGGAGTTTAAAAAGGAAGATTTGCGTTTTTTAAATATTTTATTTGTCTTGCCAAACCGTTCTGAAAAAAGGTAAGTAATTAATTCATAGAAACAAAGGTATAGAATCTATGCTTTCCTAATTAACTGTTTGTTCTTTTTTAGAAACTGAAAAGCAAACATGAAAAACAACAAAAGAAATAGACATAGAGTGAAACATACGAAGTGCTGGAAGACGTTCAATAATAATGATCATGACGATGATGGTGCTAGTGGAATAGGCAAGAGACTTCGAGCTTAGAGGAGAAAGGGTTAGTCAGAAATTATCGCCTGTCATCGGCGCCGACTGTTGCTGGTGATCAATAAGACGATAAGGCCCTGCAATTATTTGCTTGAATCGTTATTAAGAATCGATAGGTTCTCTAAAATAAAAAAGTATTGAGATTAAAAGTGAGTTAAATAGATATACTGTATATATAATTGGAATTATTTAATTAAAAACGATGCATGGGCCGATGACGAATTTATCTTTAGAGTTTTCAATAAAATTAAGCTCTTAAAAGTCACTAAAAATTTAGATTGCATTTGTGATTTTGGTTTTCGTTATTCAAAGGTCAAGTTAATATTTATTACAGGATTAAAAACTGTTTCTTTATGATACATGCAGTTTCTTTGTTCCGAACGTTTTTCGAAAACATATTTCTAACGGCCAATAATAAGTGATTTCTCTTCTGCCCAGTTCTTCTAAAACTCGGCTTAAAACCGACTGCTGAGGGTTAATCTAGATTATGAAGCAGGTCATAGCCGCTACAGCTGCGCTGCAGAGGGGGCAGGCAAAAACAAAAACATCGTGTCTATTTATTGTTGTGGGGGGGGCGCGAAAAATGCATTGTGGGAAGGTTTTTTTTTTTCATAAGCAGAAAAAACTGGTCTCAGATTCCATGCATTCCACTTGAGCTTCATCATTATTACTTAGAAAGACAACGAAAAGAAATCAGCTAAATGCAGATTCGCAGTAATTTAAATGTTTTAAAAAAATTAGTGGATTTGGATCTTCTCGACAATTTAACTTTGCAGCAGATGTGAAATAAAAGCTTATTATAGGATTTACACGCTGTTATTTCATAAATCGATATTTGTAAATGTGATGAACCTTGGATGCACCAAACCAATATTTCCGGGTAGCAGATTTGTATAAAGAAATTTCCTGTCGATATTCGCATTAAGATGCTCTGCACTTCCGATCGCCGTAAATCAGGGCCGCCTCGCGCGAAATCTCTGGTTTAAGGGAGAGATCTGTCATGGTTCCATTTGTTCCTTGAAGCTGGAAAAATCTCGGCAGTAAAATATTCTGTCACATCCGATTGCACAAGAACGAAAAACGTGTTTCGCTGACGCGACCAGCGCTCAGGGGATTTTGCTGAACTTGGGCAGGCAATGGTGGTCTTAATGAAACCCAGCTTCTTCTAGCGCGTGACCATTCCAAAAATTGCAACCAGAATCATTACGGGGAATTCTCAGAATCGCTCGGGTTCGCGGCCAACGTGAGAGCTGAACACGTGATCTGGCAAGAATACGGCAATGAACTTTACGTAAAGACATCTCCATACCGTCAGTTCCTTATAAATACATTTATACGCTTCCAAGTGGCAACGGAGGATTCTATCTTCGTCTTTTCCCATTCACCTTATTAGCAACAATTAATAAACACGCATTTTTTAAAAAGGTTTTGCTTTATCGCTATCACCGGGGTTTTATCCGACCCGTTTTTGTGCGCGATGCTGTTATTCCCGCAGTAGATTTCGATTTCCAGCTGGAACCAAACCGGCGACCTCCTCAAGTCGTGTTCGTGGTCCGCCGCCGCCGTCTTCCATCCCTAACCGCGCGTTCTCTTAGATGTGTTTTAAAAAGAGAAGAGGAAAGATGTGCGGCTGGAAATGCTGCCCGAACACGTACATGTGATCTGAAACTCCATCGATTTGAAAGAAATTGTGCGTTTCAGCTAATTTTATAGATACTAAATGGGCGTCCAAAGTCGGAATAAGATAAACCGGGTTTAAGGTCATGCGCGCGAGATGGCTTGTCTAGGGTAATTCCTGGATATGATCCAGGCTTCCAAAAAACAGCGGTCCGGTTATTTGGTGAGAAAAAGGATTTTTTGAAGGAAATGATTCGTAAATGCCAAGTCCGTGATAGATTGTTGCCACTTTTGGGGTTTTCTTCCTTCTTTGATACATCCCGGATCAGATCCAGTTGTTCGTTTACTAGATCATATTTAACTCTAACATTGCGTCCTAAGCAAATATATCGCATTAAAGAAAAAGAAGAAACCCTACAAACGAGGTTGTGCCGAATATCGAGCAGCCTGCTGAAATGTTCGTGTCTTTGCTTTCCTGCCAGAAGTGCTGATCGATGTCGGCCTTTGTTTCGGCAGCATCGGCCGGTGTAGACGGTCTCGTCTCGGGATGTCCGAAATAGCGCAGAAACGCAGGTATCTTGTTAACGAACTACGACCTCTTCTCCTCCAAGTACTGACAGATGCGGTTGTCTCCCCCCTCCCCCCTCATAACAGGCGCGGCCAGTATCCTTATTTTGGTCAGAATTTGGTGATTGGATGGGTTTGCACATTAATCCTGTCATAGTCGCGCCGTAGTGTCTGATTTACCACGGTTTGTTTCCGTAAGACGGTCGGCCCGTAGATCTGCATCAGTCTCTTTTCGTGCTCTCGGGTTTACTGGCCCCGAGAGACGATGTGTGCTGGTGGCTAGTTAACGCTCTTTAATCTTCTCTGATTGGGTAACAAGGACAGATCAGGAGAGATATATTTGAGTTTGGATTAACGGATATAACATAATAAGAATACAAATTTAAAATTATCTCCAGACAGGGAATTTATTATACGAAACGAAATATCCAGATAAATAAAATTAAAATTTTAGTAAAATTATTTGTACAAAAAATTTAAAAAAAAAAATGTTAACATTTGAAACATTAATGAAAAAAATAAAATTAAATGGACTTTCATGTATCGTTAAAAATAAAAATAGAAAAGAAAGCCAGCAGTGCTTTAAAAATGATAAAAACGAGGTTCGTGTTATATACAAGAAAAGATTTTCCAATGTTGAGAGAGAGAGAGAGAGAGAGAGAGACAGAGAGATGACGTCAGTAGAGATACGACGTCAGTACAGTGAGAGAGAGAGAGAGAGAGAGACACGTTTGTACAAGTTGATGAAAAGAAAAAAAATGCCAAAACATGACATAACTTAGCACAAATGTAACCGCTAAAACATTGTTTTAAAATTAGTATATATTTTATTAAAACGAGAATTTAATAAAATTAACAAAAACAATTATAAAACAAAACGAAAGATTAGCTTGTAGCTCGAGGGCGTTAGCTAATATAATTTGCTGAAAGTTTAAGCGAAAATAGAAACGCATTTATTTTTCCTGTTTGTTTTTATTGGTAAATAATTAAAATTGTATCATTTAGAAGAATTATGATTCAATGATAAAAAATTTGAAACCGAGAGTTTTTTCCTGATTTTTATGCCCCCTCCAAAATCTATGTATGAATAAAATTAGATAGCAGAATAATTCTTTAGAGAAATTTCCCCTTTACATCAATAACCTCGCTATCTGTAAAATGCGGTGGTTCAGGAGCACACTCCCTGGATGGAGCCTCCGTGTAACTACACAACTAAAGCCGTCGGTCAGTTCGGGGTTTCCACCAGATGGCTCTGCGGCTTTCCTAACGTGCGCAGCTGGTCTAGTGGATTACACGAAACGAGACCGCAATTGTTACGGGCGTTTCTTACATTTGTGGCCAACTGGTGCCCGACAAGAGCGTGACTCGTGCGGGACGCGACCGTACTTCTTGGATGGTTAAAGGCTGACGCCAAATATATATTTTTAAAAAAAAACAGGGGAAGTCACAAAATAAAGTGCAGGGTAAAGGATATGGTCAGTGAGCCCCAACTCCTCTCTCCTAGTTATTTCGCTTCTTGAATTCAGCCGCGGAGCCTCACGTGGCTACAAGATGGTGACATTGTACTGACAGTTTTCCGTTTGACCACTACCAGCCTACGTCGGAATGGCACGCGTATGGCGCCTCTCTGGTGATCGCGAGTATCGGCGTTCAGAAGATACACAGAATGACAAAAGTCTTTTCGGCTATGGCGCTGTAAAGATAGCGTTTAGCCGCCATCATCTACAAAAGACGTTTCGGACAGGATCGTGGCCGTCCCGTGACGGCGAGGGAGATGGAAATTCCGCCAGTTTATCCTAAACGAGCCGTAGGGGACCGGAGCCGAGCTTGACGCTGTAATAGTCGGCTCATTGTCGCGATTACGAGCTTCACTGCCACCCACTTCCTGATCTGGTGCGCGCACGTGATATTCTGCGAGGCTGGAGATACGCCTTGAATAATTAAGATTGTCGTTGTTGTCCTGCTGTCATTGAGGGGTCGGTGGAAACCGTTTCCCAGATCGTATGGTTGCGTCATTGCGCCAGCTTCTCGCTAATATCGAACGCCGCGTTAGCTGTTTTGAAAGCAATTCAATACAGGTGTCGCTTCCTTTGTGAGAGGACTCAATGCCAGCCACGTGATTTTGTTTTGGTCAATACGCGTAACTTATCTTTATGGGTGGTCGAACATCGCGAAAATTGCCATTCTTGGTTAGCATTACTTTTAACGGTTTGCCTGACTTCAGCAAAGAAAGCGACCATTGAAGGTTTATGATAACAATTAATTGGAGAAGCGTGAGATCTGTTCAATAATTATAAGGATCGGTTGTAGTTCCAGGCTATCAAACATGCTCTGGGCTCTTTGTTCCTGATTTTGATTGTGTCAAATCGAACGTGTTTGCAGAAAGATTATTATTTTCTAACTTTCTAAATTAGTCTACAGGTCCTCTGATTTCTTAATCCAACCATTAAATTATTTTAAATTAAAGTAAAAATCTTCTGGTGAAGTAAGTATGATTTTTCACGTGGAAAAGTAATTAATGACAGTAAGAAATATTTAAAAGACAACAAATTATACGAATAAAGATATTTGATAAGTTTTATTGTAAATTATATACAAGGTGTGATCAAAGCCTCATAGACTGAATTTAGCGTAGCTGAAATTTAATACGTAATATTCAAACGCATACCCCAGTTGTTATATCGCAGCAACTGAAGCAGGATTGCGTCGTCATCATTTCCTGTCGATCACGTGTTATAGCCGGAGCAGCGCTGCGCGTGTCAAGATGCCAGACACACGCGAGCAGTTAGAGTTGCTGAAGAAGTTAACATTTTCCATGGCATTTATCAGTCAATTATTATGCGACGTTTCTCTGCCAGATTTGTTCCACGCCTTCTTTCTGATGGGCAGCAAGAGCTTCGCGTTCTTGTGTGCCAGGATGTTAGCGAGCAGGCAGCAAACAGTCCAGAATTTCTGCAAAACATAACATGGCTGTTAGTCAAGAAAGTACAATCTGTCTTCATCGCTAATGAAAAATAATCTTTTTATTTTAAAATGAAACATAACTAAACGCCTTTTTATTATGATTTTATGTGAAGTCATAAAACAAAATAAAATATCATTGAGTATCTTTATTGTTACCATTAATTTTTAATAATAATTTCCTAAATATCAGAAAACGTTAAGTGTTATTCAGATGAAATATTTGAAATTATAAGCTAAGGGTAGGTCGTCTCGCTAGCAGGCTCCATGACAACTCCATCTTTGGAAGGTAAATGCCATTTAAAGGTGAATTTTACGCTTCTTTATTGAATCAGGAAATATGGGATTTTGTTGATGAGAAGTTTTATTGCTCAGCTGCGGTAGTTTGATTTACAATGAAACTGTTTAGAACTTAGAAAATAAACGGAAAAACTCAAGAATTAAATTTTGCAATAGAAAACAAGAGCATAAATTAAAAATATATTTTGCTTCCGAGCATTGATCCCGGTCTTCAAAAATGGGGGGGGGTGTCTTCTTTTTTTCTGTGTAGTTGAGAACATGTAAGTAGTGAGTATTATACATCGGGATTAATGCGATTATTGCGTAGTTATGACAACACTTCCGCGACTGCGCAACAACAGGCCAAACATTTCTGATTAGGCTAAGCTCCTTAGGAAGATGATGGATTGGGAAAGTAGCAGTTTATTTGAACAAGCGCAGATCCGCCATCCACGACAATATCGCTTGGAGGAGGAGTTTTTGTAAAATTATGGTGTATACTTTTGCTTTATTAGTTACATATTGTTGTTTTTCAGAACCATCCAGAAGGCTATGACGACTGTCCGATTTCTTTCGTTGGCGACGTTTTGGTTTTTCACGCAAGTTCTTCTCCAGAACAGCGTCACGCCCTCTTACGGAGAGTGGCGGCAGCTGGGCAGTGGCGGGGCGCTGGCGCGAAGCTGGGATAAAAGAAAGTAAGGGCATCTTTAAATACCTCGGAAAAGAAACTCCTCCCCCTTCACCGACGAATCTATCGATAGATATTGGCCAGGTTTTCTGGACATTACAATAGCTTCGCGAAGCTGAAATTGATGATTTATTTATGAAAGGTCCACGATAACTGCACAGCGGACCAAACTGGAAGAACAAACGAGCAAAGACACACATCGCGTACAGGTTAATGATTTTATTTACATAATTAGCAGTTACATATGTCGGCATAAATCTCTATTATTTTCTGATTATCACACACAAATTAATAAATCTAATTGTATTGTCTCGATCAGGTAATAGATATTATTTGCATGATCAGCAATTATTCGAGATGACGTGAATATTAATCGTTTCTATAATCACGCACAATTTAATTATTTCATTTAGACTCCCTAGACCAGGAAATACATACAGTTCTACGACAAATCTTTGCAAGCAGTTTTATTTTGTGATACGCTGGGTTTTTGCAGGTAGTCGTGAGAAATTGAACTGAACACCCCCTCAGTTCTTGTAATAAGTTTGCGGGATACTTTTTCTATAGATACCTGCCGCCTCGTTGGGCGAAAATGAGTTGACGAATCTGTTTAGCTGTAGACTGAATGGTGTTAGAGCGGAGAGAAAGAGAGAAAGGCTGTACACACGCGCAGCTCTCGGCTATTATTTAGATCACGTCGGGTGATGTGGCGCACGCTGGATATTTAATATACAAGCAGTCGAGAGCCGAACGGAAAACCTCTCCCTCTTTAAACTGTCACGCTCTGGAAGACTGTGCGAAGTGACATCGTTGCACGTACAGTTACCGATATCTAGTAATTCTGACGAGACGTGAAAGGATGCAGCTGTTATTATGTTTAAAGAGACTAACATCGCCAAATTGTATAACCTGGTTTTGCCGGTTTTTTTAAATTTGATTTTAAATAATATAAATAACCCTATTAGAACGTGACCGACGTGTCCACGCATGACTAGCTATGTGCAAAATGTTTCATCGTTCACTAACTTTCCACAAACTTTGTTGAATCACGAAAGAAGGAAAACGTTTTCGGTTTATGTTATTCAAAGACAACCCGGTAAACCACGATATGAATGGTTAACACTTACACAAAGACAAAATCAAATATTTAATTAACTTTATGCAATGAACTTTAAAGCGGCCATTTTTCTTTACTTTAATAATATTACTAGAACTCGTCTTTTAACGCATGGCGCATACATATACAATAATTAAATAATAAATTAGAGAAACTTTATTGCATATCCACAACAACATAATTTTGTCACATAATTGATTAAACTTCACTTTACAATGGACTATAAATCAGCTTTACTTCACCTTTAATGACTGCCACAAGGTACCAAAAGACCATATATACGCGGAACTTAAATAAAATTTACTATCCTTCGTTTTTAAGGTCATGCAGAGATGCCATAAAGACAGGCTACATTACATTCATTAGAGATGAATTTTAATCTAGTGTTACTTTTTAAAATTATACAGCTTCTGCGTCCCAGTTTATTTAAAATGCGAACATAGCCTCGTTTCAAAATGCATTTTAAAAAAAATAAACTCTGTTTTTGGGTTCATTGTCAAGATTTATGATAAATATTTTACTTGTTCGAAAGCGTCTACCATTACTTTTGTAAATCTTTAGTTCTTACTTTGCTATAACGGGGAGAATTTGGGCTGAAGTTGAGTGATCTTAGATCATGTAGTATTTATTCTCGTTCCAACATCTGTACCCTGACTGCGAGGGGTCTACGTCCATCCCAAACTATTTAATTTCTGACAGGAATACTTAAAAATAAAACTTTTATTTTATTAGCAGGTGTTCACACACACACACACACACACACACCACACACACACAGCTCTGGTAAAAATAAAAAATAAAAAAAACTTTATTTGGAGCGGGGTAGACGAGATCTAAAAGATCTCTCTTATCTCTGTGCATATACACTAAGATAACACACGCTTTTAATAGATATTGCTTTATTTATATTCGGTTTTATTGATAAATTTACTTATTAAATCATCTAATGCATACAAGAAATAACTAATTTTTTTCATGTTAATTATTTGGAGGCTACCCTCTTACGTTTTTGAATTTTTAAAGTGAGATTGAAAGGACTAGTTTAAAAGTAAAAACATTCCGCCATCACAGTATCTTACCCAATTATAACTCACAACCGAATGGCTCACAGCACTGCGCACAATTACAAATCGCACGAATATGTTTCTGGTTTTTTTAACAGGAGAGTTATAGTGTCACCCATACATGGAAACTGGTAGAAGCTTAAATTTACTAGTATTTGGTTAAAATTAATGATATAAATTATGTTATCGCAAAACAATTTGGTTAGTCTTCAGAGTTTCTTTCAGTAAACGTTATGGTGCTACTTTTTTTTTAAAAAAAAAAGCATGGACACAAGATCAAATAAAGGAAATACTAGCAAAAAAGATACCTCAGGTGTAGTTATGCATTCACATTCATTTAGTTACGTATGGCGGTAAGTAGTCCGCGAGATCGAATCAGCTGTGCATGTTGCGTGCAGCCAGAGTTTAGCGTCTATGCATCTGGTTTCTTTCTTAGTTTTGTGGTTGCATCGACCAATGGTTCCAAGACAATCTAGCGGAGTTTCTCAATGGCATCGTATACAGTCGCCGACGGCTTCAACAACACCGCCACCCTGTAGCGTAATGTAAAAGAAAGGGCCGTTTTATAGTAATTCATATATTAGAAACATTCAAACCGTACAGAATTACCTGTTTGCACTCGAACGAATTTCGCCGGGAGCGACACATTTTCAGCTTCTGTAGCGAATTTCATTCCCTTTATTAAAATATGTCTTTTTAAAGATTTATGGTGAGCCCGAATAAAATATGTATAGAAATATTTTCACTTCTTTTTTTTCTACCTACGATTTTCAACTCGACAGCGTTTTAGAACCGGTAAGGAATGTGCCAGGGACCACAAAGAAGATGCATTGAAGAGACGCACGTAGTCATGGACAAATTGTTTGAAAACACTATTGATAAAAACACTCAATTTACTCGATAACAAAAATCACCACCACAACAATATTTTTGCAATAATTATGATATATCAGTCATTAATTATGAGGAAAATTCGTTACATTTAAAACTTTCCCTGCTTTTAAGCGTGTATGGATGGCCCCTTACCAAGAAAACGACATACAATTTCAAACTCGTCATGGTTGTGCAAGATAGTGTGGGTACATCGCGTTTTATGAGCTATACTATCAGTTTTTCTCCTTAAAGAATGGCGTTCCCCGAAGAATCGATGCAAAATGTATTAATAATTTGAATTTTATGATTTGAAATTTGTAATTTTGGAGTTTAAAGTATTTTTTACATACATGTCAGCTCCACTGGGGTTTGGGATTTGGCGGACATTCGGCAACATAGAGTGATCAGACCAGGGTGATAAATGCCCATGTGAAGAAAGCAGATAGATATTATACATGTTTCCGTTTTTGTAACCACTCAGACGACGGAATGTTTCGAATTGTAATTTTGCTTTCGAGGTAGAATATTAAGGAGAAATTTTAATTGTATTTTTACGGTTTACCCTTTTTACTCTCCGACCAAATTTGGTCAGACAAAGAAAGGTGACTTTTTGCACTGACATGAATTTTATTTTAAGTTTGCTGCTTTTAACTTGTTCAGTACTAGTACTTCAGGAAGTAGCGTTTTTAGATACAAGAGTCTGCTGATCTCCCTGCTTTACATTTGATCCATTCAGCGTTTGGCCGGCGATGCCACGTATAAATCGAATCGAGCTACCTTCACCTTTCTTGAGCAGCCTTAACTTTTCTTTCTCTTGCAGAGATATCACGCCTCTTCTCTTGTACAGCATGAAGAGAGGCTGCGAGGGGTTTCCCTGTATATATACTCACCTGAGCGCAAGGCCGGAGACAGGGCCGTACGCAAAACCATCGTGGAAATGATAGACGAATGTCTTCAAAACCCGGACTGCAAAATCTAGCGATAATCACATCCCTTGGCAAAAAATTCTGCAGCAGCAGCAGCAGCAGCAGATTTATTGAAAACTGCTTTACTAAGAAGAAACAAATGATGGATAATGCCAGCACCTTTGATTTTATTAGCATTTCTGGAGAATTGTTTTCCAACAATTAAACAGAAACAAATATTTTCTGAATAAAAGAAAAGAACAACTGATTTTTTTCTTTTCTTTTCTTCTTCTCGTTGTCGAACCGCTAACCCTGACTGTCGAGGTCCACGGAGTCTGGCAGCGGCGAGCTGAACGCGGCGGAGGATGCGGGGTATTAATTGGCCTTGGTAACCAGGCGAATAGTTACCTAGGTATGGTTGAGGGACTCTTGACCGGTGGCCAAGGAGCAAACCGGTCAAGAGTTACTCGCAGAACGTCTACTACGTCTACACCCTACTAGAACTCTTTGTTTTTTCACACGTGGGAGCGAATCCAGGCAAACAGCTGATAAAGAAGAACGAGAAGTAAGCTGTGGAGATACGTCAGAACGAGCCGGCTCCGATGAAGATTCATATCCACAGCCTTCAACCATGGCAACAACTGGACCATCGGAAACTCCCACCCCATCTTTCCTTTTCCTTTTAAACTAAAATATACCCTAGTTTTATGCGGGAACAAGAAATTAAAAAAAAAAAATTCTGATAAGTGTCTAAGTCGGTTGGTTTTTTGTTGAATACTAAAATATAACAAGTCACGAGAGACTAGCAGTAAACAGCTGAACGGTAATCCAGAATTAACTGCCTTAGCGATTTTTGATGTTTTGTAAATATATATATAATTTATATTAGAGAGATTTATGCTTTAATTATATTCGGAGTCTGGAGATGTGATGTAACTATTCTATTCTGGAGTAGATAAAACTAAACTCCTTGTACATCAAGACTTTAACATTGACAGTTTTATAAATAACGAAATCATATAGAATTGGAACGGAGGGTTAGTGGCTCCTTTTTATAGTTAGATCTACTAAGTAGAGCTTCGAGTTTTTTTGAAGCTCTTGGAGATTTATAACCGGACTACTTCAGCACACAATCGAAGAGCTGAATGTCGTTAATAATGCCGTGAGCGGACTGCAAGGTTGCTTGAAAATCTTTTTGAAGTCGTCACGGTGACGATCAAAGCTACGTCAAATTTCCAAATACTAAATCTAAATCAAACAATAAAAGAGCTGGGCGAACGCTCAGTCGTAAGGAAAGAATAATAGCTGTCGTTTAATATTTAGAGATTCGGTGAGAAAATATTAAACAATAAAAAAGGGGGTACAGAGGCTATGAAAATGTTAAAAAATATATTCGATGGAAATCGTCATGCATTCGGTTATAGAGTCAAACTGTCATTAGACGAAAACTAATCATTACTTTATCTTTAATAACTGACATTAAAAATCGAGATCTTTTATATATCCCATTAAATATGAAAAATATTAAATGTTGTACCTTTTCTTCTTATGTCATTCAGTAAAAAATTAAAGATGACTTTTCGTTTAGTGATATACATCTGTGGGCCGCGCAACGCGAGCTGCCAAGATGTGGCTTCTACTGTTACAGTTGTAAAAAATTTAGAGGAACTGATGTTAGCGTTTGAAGCATAGCTATTAGATTATTAGATTTTGGGGAGACACGGTGATCCACTGGTGGCCGGTACCCTGGACACGGTCCATTCCTAGATTTTAAAATGAATGGTTGTAGTAAATACTTACGACGGGTGGCGATTCAGCGTCTTTAATCTCATTTAGTATGTCGCCCGAAATGTTACCTTCCTCAGTCCTGATAACCGGACGAATTGTAGGCATGCGCCGCTGAAGACCGGCACTAATTGTTCACGAACGACCTGGTGGGATAACTGAAAAGGTCTACAATCGTTTGACACTAAATCAATACAGTTATTACTCTACTTAACCGCTTTCCCGATGATTTCACGATTGCTGCTCGGAAGTGTCGCTCTTACTAATTACCATCGTCGAGTGCAATTTTTTCTCCACCACAAGCTGACTTGGAGTATCTATTAAAGTGGGTTCTGTTGATTTTGTTGTTTCAGGGCAGTTCGTTGCCAGTGTTTGTCAAAACATGTCTACTACTTATTACCAAGGGAATCTACACCGATAGCCGGTTACAGGTGTGACGTTTGCTCGTGCTCCAAGCTGATTGGTTTAAAAATAACTGACCCGTAAACGAAAGCACATTATTTTCAAAAGACAAATAGAAATAAAGGGAAAATAGAAAGATAAGAAGACATTGAAATAATGTTAAAAAATAAAAAAAAAGATTTAAAAAACAAAGCAAGTAAAAGAAGAGATACTAAATAAAACAAAGCTTTTTTTAAAAAACAACAACAACAACAACGTATATAAGGTAAAATCTCCAAAACAACAAACATTTACTAACAATTTACAAAAAGCAAGCCAACCATTATGTAATTAATAATAAAATAATAAAATTTAAAATTTCAGGTGTAGTTTGTTAAAACAAAAGATGAAAACTGAGTGCATTTTTATCGTCCAAAAAAAAAAAAAAGAAAATAGAAAACAATGCCAGATTTAACATTTGGAAGTTGGTGAGTTTCGGTCTTTTAACGTTAAGCAATTCCGCCATCCATCTTACATGTTCAACGACAAAAACATTTATTCTACTATAAATACTTCATTTTAATACAGTATTTAAAAAAATAAGAAACAGAAGCTACCGTCTCCAGTTATTTTTCGCTAGACCCACATTCCACGCTTCAAGTCGGATGATGCCGAGAGTAAAGAATTCTTCGCTTCAGTTTTAATGGCCGCTAGGTGCCGCACACGGCTGGAAAGTCCGAGGTTTGTTTATGACGTATATCCGGAAGACTGCAGTAATTGAACGTGTCAGGAGTAACACAAGGACTCTGCCCGAGCCATTACGAGAGCTGTCGTTTTGTAGTGTGTTTGTAACGCCGGAACACGGAACGGTTTTTTTCTCCGAGGGTGATTAAAACATCCGAAAAGTAAGCGACAAAAAAAAATAAAGACAATAAAACGAAACGAAATAGCAACGGGCAAATGCGAAGGAAAAGCCGAAAAGGAAAGGGAGACGCCAACAATAAAACCAAAACCCCGACCAAAAGCAACATCGAGAGATGACAGAAATAAAATCTGTTGATTAGCAATAAATTTCGAGCTTGACAAATGTCAGCGCGGTCTAGTCCATAAATTCTCAAGTCGGTTCTACGGTGGGTGAAAATCATTTTGACAAACGTGATAAAAAAAACAGAAGCAACAACCGAGCAATAAATATTATAAAGGGGGCATCTACAATATTTTATAAAAAATAAACACGCCGCTAAAAGAAATTATGGATTATATTTAATTAACGGAGTATTTTCATGCTTTCTTGTTATTTGAATTAGATTACAAGTCTAATTCTTGTGATTCTTCAATTGAAACAATGTTCAAAATAGATTGTGTTAATAAACGAACTATATCTACCACCTAACTGTAAACTAAATTTTTAAAAAATAAATTGGTAATATTATTCATTTTAATTCATAAATTTAAACTTTAGATAATTTGAATCTTGTATGATCAACACGTAGCTGACTTGACAAGAAGACCACATATAACTTTGAACATCATAAGCCTGTATAAATTGTGCAGCTGCGTCATGAATGTGCAGGACGATGTGTCATCTAACGTCACTACTTTGTCAATCTTAGTTAAAAAGCAAAAGAAAAAATACAAGACTGCAACCTCCGAAGTTTCAATACGAAAACGAACTAATTGAAATTTTTTTTTTGATTTTGATCATTTGTGATTAGTAATTTTATAATTTAACGGAATAGAATACAAGAAGTTAACAACAACTTTGACGTTATGCATATAATTTCCATCTGTAGAGTCGAAATCATGAGATTACGTGTTTAACTGAAGGCATTTTAAACTGCTCCCCCTGTTGGTCAAATCAATTAACTCTTTGCAAGGTGTTGTGCATTAAAAACATAATTGGTAACATAACAGTAGAGAAACGGATCGGTGCCGATGGACTATTATTTCATGATACATACATCAAATTCAACAGCAATTGACTGTCTATTCCCATCAGGATGTCGCATATACCTGTCAACCTTAGAGCAGCCAACACGTTTTATTTAAAATGAAAGACAAAATAATAGTTTATTTACTGACAAATTATTTTACCAATTTTGTTTTCTGCAGTTTTACAGAAAAGGACGATAGGAAGTTTTATGCAAAACCAGGCAAAAGTACTTTACTTGGTATTTAATTAGTCATATAAAAAAGATAGTAAATGCCATGTTTTTGTTCTTATTAGAAGTCGTTAAAACAAGTAAAGATGGCGTTATGTTCAGTGCACTAAAAGAATCTCTGATAAAAAAACAAACACTGAAAGGCGGATTCAGATGTTTGTGCCTCAAACGGAACTAAAATTACAAAGTTATTAATCGTTCTGTGAAATTAAGAACACCTTTTTTTTAAAATTACGTATGTCCATTAACGGGTTTATAAGCCCACGTTCCGAAAAGTGCAGTTCCCCTATTTGCGAACAGTTTTTCCGAGAACTTTCTATAACCACAAAGTGAAAGTGGTCATCGTCGATGAAACAAGCTTTCGTATCCACTGCGATACAACCCATCCACTACGGCCACGTTACCGCTAGTCTTCCAGCGGTGGATCTACGATGTGCAGTTCTACGTGGCGTCTAAGTACACAGCATCATGTCCGCTATATTGTAACGATACATGTACGGAATTATTTTCAAACCTCAGCCGAGTTGGCCTCAAACATTAGACAACAGACCACACAGCACAAAACAAAATCGGACAATCGATTAGCAGCTCATTGCATTCTTTTACCAGGAAGTTATCCGAGCAATGATATATTTGTCCGATATTAAACAGCCGCGTCTTTTCTACGATGACAGGGTTGATAATCTTGCAAGGACGCTTTCTGTATAGTGATATCTCATTTCTACATTGATGGTCGGGTGTAATAGGGGTAAGAAGAAAATAAAATTTATTTGAATTTCGAATTGAAGCTTTTGTTTCTTTTTTTTTACATATTGCTAAAATAATGGAATGATAACCTTGCGACATCGCTAGAATGTGGGAAAATAATACAAATATTTTAGATATAATTATACATTCGCAGTCATAATTGTCAACTCACCAATGCAATATCTCAGATCTCATACGTAAATCAATTTATTAGTGGACACGGGTATATAAGTATATCTATGTATGTAAAACAATGATTATTCTGCAAAGGTTTTCCATCGAAATATTTACATTTATGCCAGATAGATCATCTTAATGGTGAGCTCACATTTATAGCTGCCAGTGCGTTATTGAGTTCAACTCTTGCGTTCAAGATTACAGTGGCAATTTTAAGAGCAATCGTTACGGAAATCAAACTGTCTTGAGACATACGACCCATTTCTTACTCAACATATTTTTTAAAAAGAGCAGCTGGTGGTGCAACAACGAATTGCAGGTATGAGATTCTACAAGGGACCCAGCTGGTTTTTAACCCGCCATCTCTCAGTCGCCAAATGGATGATGTAATTGCGCTAACTAACGTGTAGCTTTCTGTGTTACCCTGGCTCCAGATGCAATGCAAACTTAGCAGCCAACAGGTTACGAGTTCAAGACCAGATCAGACCATTTGTACGAGCCAATATGTAGATATAACGCCTGCTGCAAATTGACATTATTCTATTCCAAAGCAGTCCCTTTCAAGACTAAACCTTCATGATAGGGACTGGAAGAAGTCCCCAAAACGGAGGTCTACTGGTTTGTACAGTTAACTATTAACGAGGCGATGGAAGTGACGATAATTTTTTACTCGTGTAAATAAGTCACCAATAAATTTGCATTCTTATCCCAGTTGGACTTTTGCCAATATATTACTGATAATAATGTATCCAGACATTTTTTCGAAGATAGCATGATAAAGTTACGTGTACTTGCCTGTAAGAACCCACAAAATTTCTTTATATTAGTAAATTTAATAATTTATGGTTCTTAAAATTGAAAGATTCTATAACAAATTTACAAAATAAAAGGATTATTTGCGTAGACAAATTTATAAAATTTCTGCATTAATAACGTGAGTAAATCCACTTTTTCTGACTGTTATTACAAGTTTTATAGCACAAGAATTGGAGACTGAATGAGTTTGTGCATAACTTCGGCTAGGGGTAAACACACCACTGCTCCAGAATTTCACTGATAGCAAGCAGAACTATCAGCCCTCATAACAGATAAAAGTCTGACGTCATTAACTTGTCAGGGTGAAGAACTCAATTTTACAGTGAAACCATTATTTTAAAAAAAGATAATGAAATATGAAAGTGCGTCATATTTAAACACGGAGTCTGAAATGTATTTATTTCTTTAAATTGCTGCTGACAACTGAAATAATTCTGCCTTAAATGAAATTCATATTTTCCTTAAATATCATTAGTTAGAAAGTTATCGACTTGACAGTTAATAAAGACAAAACTAAGCTTCAATCTTTTATTGAATAGGAAAAAGTTCAGTTTATTTGAAAAGAAGGAAGCAAATGTTCTCTACCAACGGTCAATAATTATCGATTTCGAAAACAATCTCTTTTTTGATTATTTTATTTTTGAAACTTGTAATAATTTTGAAAATAACTGTAACTTATGTTTAGATAATCAAGTATACGCGCAGCGCGTTTTAGGCCGTGTCCAAAACTTGTTTGTTTGTCTTTTTAAAGAATGAACGAACCGTATACGTCGGTCGGGATCCCTGCTTTACAATAACCTCAGAGTTATTACGTGAATCAGGCCGTGGCTTTCGGTGCGAGCCTGGAGGCGGCGGAGAAAGTCGTTTCGCAGCTGTTCTTGACGGATTTTGTCCCATTCTTTACTTAACGATTGTTCAAGCGCTTTAACATCTTTGGTAGGAGGGTGGGGTGGTGCTTTTAGCGAGCATCTTTCTCTAAAATCCCCAAACGGCGAAATCTAACGGACTGCGATCGGGCGACGGGCGTCTACGTCGTTCGGGCCGTGCGGGCAGGCACCCCGTCCTCTTAGAATGTCCAGGGCCGTTCCGATCACACCGCCAGGAAGAAGTGGTTCAAGGCGGAGGGGTTGAGATCTTTACCGACCACTTTCCAAATCGTTAATTCACCTAAAAAAACATCCGATCACCTTAATAAAATTTCCTTTATTGAGACAGTAATCGTTAGATCTGATTCTGGTCGTCTGTCTGGAGGTTTTGACAAATCGATCGATGGTACGGCCGATCAATTTCCTTCCGTACCTCTCATTCTTGGGTAAAAGAAAGATTTTGCTCTCCCATTTCCGCCTGATACAGCCCCCGCTTCTGCTCCCTCTTGTGCGAATTAGACAAGGAACGTGTTCTTATAGTGAACTATCAGGGCTTTCGATTGATGCAAATTACAAAACATTTTGTCCAATCAGCTCTGGGCAGAACTACAAACGCTTCCTATATATTGGCATAACTATTAGCGAAAACGTAGAAAAAATGCGTTAGAGTCCATTAATGAGTGAAAGTTACCAGCTAAATCTTGAACCGGTGGAAGCTTAAAGTAGCAATAAAGGTCCCTTATTTAAAGTTGGAAGAATACATTACTCAACGCTACAATGATTCCTGATGGAATTAAAACTTAGAAGCATCTTACTAAAAAATGTAATAACACCCTACCCCAACGTTGCTTTGATGGTGTTAGATAAAGTTCATTAAAGTTCCACTCGAAGTATGGATGAACTCGGGAAAGAATTAAAATCCAACTTATTTCCTTTTGACGACAAGCTAAACAAATATCTACAAGTTATTTCTAAAGAAAAAAAACAACAACAAAACAATCTCCAACCCCATTATTCATTGTGAAAAATGATGTCTGTGTCGCTTTTAGGTAACTCAAGCCTCACTTTAAAGAGACAATTAAAACCAGCGCATAATTATTTCTGAATACTTTGCTTCGAGCTCAGTGCCGGCCTGTGACATTTGTTTCCACCCTCAGAGAAATCGTACTTAGTTCATGCTGTTAAATGTCGAAGATGTAGCGCAGCGCCAGTTAATCGCCTGCAAGGCAGAGATAAAACCTTAATAACATTAAAATCCCAGCCAGGTCTTGTGTGACTCCATTTATTTTCAATCAAAGACCGAATTTAAACGAGCAAAATTTCTCTCCTTTACATGGTCTGAATTTCTTCCTATCCTACATTTGAGCTAAATCTTACATTCACTAAGCATATGTCAGTATATAGACAAATAAATTTCGTTAAGACCTGGTGATCTTTCTGTCGACTTTTCAGTTTAAACGAACACCGTAACATATGAAAATGATTTAAATTATACTGTGGCTGCCTCCCGTTAGTGCTTTGTTATTTTTGATTAGGATTAACGCTTGAGAACCTAACTACGCTTGTACGGAAACCTGACTAATAAATTCTGAAAAACACTAATAAAAAACTGTAATTTTGGTGTATAAGCCTAAAACTCTCAACAAATGCTAATTAATCTTAATGATAGTGCAAAATATGGTTAATAATTAGAAATAAACAACTCATTGAAACACATTAACAGATGTTTTGCTTCAACATTTTTACAGGTTTCGCGGAGTAGCTGTTCATTATTCTTTGTTGATATATGCATCGATCTTCAGATCAATTTGCGATCCGGACTAAAAGAAATAGTTATTCAAAGAGTAAAGTAGCTTATCCTGAGTTTTGAGCCGATTTATGTAGGACTTCGTGGGTTGCGCTGGAAACGTTTAATTGAATTTTCCATCAATGTAACTCTAAGAAGCAGTTAACGGCTTGTCTGGAGGGTATGGTTTAATCCATGAACAGAATAGCTCTAAAAGGGTTATTTTAATCCACTCTGATCATTAGAACAATATGATAAACTGCATGAATGAGCTTCAGACGTTTTTTCAATAGCCGTAATGTGTCACCAAATAGCGCCGGGCGAAATAAATCAATACTTGTAACGATGTCGTTTAATGCGAATGGTAAATGAGGGGAGTCTTCTCAACTTTAAACAGATATTTTCTAAGAAAGTCGCTTAAATGGACCTTATGATTATTATTACAAAAAAACAACAACAAAACATCTCATCATACACCAGACAGATCATGCCTTTCATTGAAGCTGAAGTAAACATAAGCCAACAAAAGACCAATTTCACAAAGTATTTATATGACATTAAACGACGAAAAGTTTATGTCTTCTGAGTATCACGCAAATCTGGTCTTTTGGCTCTATTACTCCAGTTATTAGAGACGATGTTCTGACGACTTAAAAAAAATGAAAAAAGTGTAGATATAAAAATAATAATAAAATTTGTGGATTTCTGAAGACTTTAGAGAAAGGTTATTTTCATAAAGTCAGGGTAGCTGGTTACATGACTGCCAAGCAATAAGCTGGATTCGACATCTCGCCCCAACTAGGATATCTGCATTTATGTTCAACTGAAAATAAACATTTAAAAAACAACAACAATGAAAGGTTAGAATTTAATTTGTCTATAACTATGCAAAATGGAACAAAGATATTATGTATAGTTTTAGTCAGATTTGCTCGTTTTTAATTGGCCTAAAGGCAGATGGCTAACCTTCACCGTGTTCATTTTACGGAATGCGGAAACTTCATTTGGTCGCAGAGATAACCCTCTCGGCAAAACAAATTATTTTTTACGTATTTTAAAAACCCAATTTTTTTATTTTTCTTTTAGAAAATGAATCCTTTCGGTTAAAACGAGTGGCGTACAGTGTGCGGAAATAAGGGGCATTCCGTCAGTTTCGATTATTTATACCACCTTCCGCTTGCATTGACACCGGCGGTGCTTAGTTTGTAAATATTGGGACACTTTTAACAACGTTAGCTTTCTCACTACTAAAGAAAAGTAATTGTGTAGGTTTGGACTTGTAAAGGTGTCGTGTCACAAGCGTTCTGCATACAATCAATACCAATAAGTCGTTCGAGTATTGCTTTTAATTATTATTAAGGGTGGTTAAACAAAATGTGGTATTTTAAAAAACGGCGATGTTCGTAATTCCGTAGAGTTGGTTATTCATTTACATAGTAAAGACGGCCCATCAATATTTCCATTTAATAGATAAACCTTAAAAGTTACCACGAAATGGCTAGAAATAATGTTTTGATCGTAAAAAAACGAGTAATGCTTAATAATATATTTTAAAATAAATGAAGTTATTTTCGATATTGTTTTATCATTAACTCTTTGAGGCTAGTGAAACTATATAAAACTACCATTCTTCTCGCAAAAACAAAAACTACGGTACGTTAAAAATCGTATATAAATAAAGCACCTTGGCGCAACTCTACAGGAGCTACATCCTGATTCAGATGGGTCGACTGGTGATAAAAATAAACACAACTGCTGGAACATCCTGGTTTTTACAAGAAAAAAGTGGATTTTGGTGGCATCGCTATAAGAAAATACCCAAAATATTTAAGTAACAAACATTAAAAGTTTATTATTGATTTTCACCATTTTTTGTTGTATAACACAACAGAGGAATTCTTTACATCGCTGAGTATATACACTGCCGGACAAAAGAGTTGGGACACTTGCTGTGAAATTGATATTTGAGATTCCTCGTTTTAACAAACGCATTTAAATACCCATCACATTGTTTATTATATGCACAAAACATGCCTTCACAATGTATAAAAGCAACACATGCTATATGTTTACATATTCTCTGGAAAAAATATTTGAATCGGCAATGTCCGATTTGTACCTCGACAAGAGAGTTAGGACAGTGAGCAAATTCATAAATATTTTTCAACATTCCAAATTACAATCGAACAAATGCATGGAAATGATAAATTGACTAGTAGTGGGTGGCGTATCCATGATTTTCGATCACTTCTCGACAACGACGGGGCATGGATTCGACCAAACGAAGGCAGTCGGAATTTGCCATTTCCTGCCAGCTTTTCTCGACGGCCTGCCAGAATTGGTCTTCTTTGAGATTCTTGTGTTTGGCCACCTTGGCCTTCAGCTGCTTCCAGGCATTTTCTATTGAGTTGGGATCCGGACTTTGGGGCGGCCATGACATCCATTCCTAGTTGGGTGCTGAGGGAAGTGACGACTCTGGCGGTGTGGATCGGGGCATTGTCGTGCTGGAAGATGGCGGTGACTGGCATGTTCTCGTCGATCTAGTGACGACGACATCCTTCAGTAAATTGCAGTAGGTCTGGGCGGTCGCTCTGCCCCTGATCAACTTGAGAGGGCCTGGTCCCGCCGCGCTCATACACCCCAAGACCATCAACGATCCTCCTCCGGCCTGTACCGTCAGTCGGGTGCACTTTATAGTGTATTTTTCGCCACAGTAACGTCGAACATATACTCGGCCAGCACTGTGAATGCGCATGACCATCGTTTCGTCGGAAAAGAGAACTCTAGCCCATTGAACTTTGGTCCAGTTTTTGTGCGCTTTAGCCAGTGCTATGCGGATGCGCCTGTTCTTGCTGCTGATCAATGTTTTTTTCTGGGCGATTCGTCCAGAGACATTCCCCCCTCGCATAGACGATGTTGAATAGTGTGACTGGAGACATTCGCTCCACTCAGGGAGGCTCGAATGGCCGTCAATATCAGGAAACGATTGGCCCCGGATTTGCGACGAATGAGCAGATCCATTTTGTTGTCACATTTTCGCGGTCTTCAGATTCGCATTTTGATTTCGTGTTTCCGGTCTCCTTTAACTGCTTCAGAATGCGGTTTACAGTGCTTTTCGGGCAATTGACTCAATCGGCTATCTCCCAACAAGTCAGATTTTCTTGGTGGTGCTCAACTATCAAGTCTCTGATTTCAGACGACGTTGTCTTGCCAGGCACGGTGCAAAAATGATCTTAAATGATCTTAGATGATGTGATTATATTCATTTGATCCTTTAAAATGAATATATTGAGGGGAATAAATGTATGCACAGATTTTTTTCACTGTCCCAACTCTTTTGTCGCGGTACAAATTTGACTCTGCTAATTCAAATATTTTTTCCAGACAATAGATACACATATGACATTCATTGTTTTTACACATTGTAAATGCATGTTTAATATAACTTATGGACAATAGGATGGCTATCTGTATGCAAATGTAAAAACAAGAGAGCTCAAATATCAATTTCACAGCAAGTGTCCCAACTCTTTTGTCCGGCAGTGTACGTTGATAATTCCAGATTGTTCACTTATAAAGCTTCTCAGTCAAGTAAGAAAAATGAAAGAAAATGAATCTGAAGAGATTATAAATTATTCTTTTGAGGAAATTTGCTGGTGAACACAAGACGGACAAAAAATCGTCTTGTCTTTACCAATAATAACTGACATAAAGAACCAGATTACCATTCTATTTCTTTCAGACGATCATTAAAGATAAAGGATGGGTACATTCTCAGCACGACGAGATTATTGCAAATCGGCTGCTGACCGCGTTGCGTGGGACGCTCATGACGAATCGATATATCGATGTTTTTGTCGATAACGTTAAAAGACAAACAAACAGCAAAAACAAGAGTAGTTATCGGTGGTTAACTTGTCATGATCGAAGTTTGTCTTTTAACGTTTACCCGACCATGTATCTTTCATCGGTAAATGAACCCGTGTATTCGGCATTACTATGCTTCGGCTCAGTCAACCAGCTAAAGAACAAAGCAGTAAATAGAGTGGAACACTTTAGAATTTTATACTCCCAAATTAATTTTCTTTTAAAGTTTCCACTCTCAGCCATCGATTTATTTCATTCTTTTTATAGTCATTCGAAACAACAACAACAACAACAACTAATGACTAATCATATCAAGCAAGCTACAGTAATTTAATTTTATCATTTGTGGCTCGAGTAGTATATATTCTGTTTGAATTCTACTGAGTCTTAATGACATTTGTTGGGCTTTTTGTTTATAATTACTTATTTTCAAATTCCTACGTGAAATGATTTATTATGCTGCGCCTAGTTAATGGCATTAGGGAGCTAATGGAAAAGGATGATTAGTAGAGCAAAATCAGCAAATCCAGTGGATAAGTTAGTTAAAAAACGCAATAAAAAAAACAAACAAACAAAAAAGACAAGAAACTACAAGAGAGTAGTCGCGGGTTCGTTCCAATGAAACCCGGCCGGATACCATTAAAGGCGATGATATTTCAGCCGGATAAATGCTAATATATATATACCATAGAGCCTACTAGACATTTATTTTTCACAACTAAGAAAATAACTTTTGCTATTTTTATAAAGGTTCGGTATTGTCCCGTAGTTCTGATAACGTCATTTTACCTAATCAGTTTGGCTAAAAGACAATCGCTGAATTGTATTATTTAGTTCAGCGCTTAAACATCTTTATTTGTGCAAACAATGTTTGTTAAGAACAAAAAATGCAAACAAAGTAAATAGAGTTTAATACTGGACTAATCTGCGTAATAAGATTGGCCGCTTTCTCAATTAAAGCTTAATCTTAAAAGAGGAAGCAATCCTCTGACTTTTGCATTAGCAGTTCAATACTTCATATGCTTCATCCTGTTTTTTTTCTACTTCAAGCTATTCCTGGTAAATATACTATATTATAAGGCTTTCAACGTTTTATTTTGGACCGTCTAAACTTTCTTTTCCTAGAATCATAGAAAGGTATAACGTTTCGCCTACTTAGTATATTCTTCGAGCGTTGAGAAAGAATTCTTGCCAAGATGCATCATTCATTAAACAAATCTTAAATAATGCGCGTTGTGTGTGTAAAAGAATTGTCACTTTAGCTCCACTTATAGGGCAGCTTTTAAAGTCAGATTATGGTTTGAGTTTCTGGATTCAACTTATTTCTGTAGCAGACATTATTAAGATGCAAGTATTTTTTTAAAGAGCATGTTACCAAAAAAACCCGTGTTGTATTTAAATAAGTCTAAAATAGTTAAATAAACATTGGAAAAAATAACAGGATTTATTGTCAGGGAAGCATTGTCTTCGGTGTAGAGTTGAGTTTTCTTCTAGCCATGAACGTAGCCGAATAAAAGTATCCCAGATCCTTATATAGTAAAGAAAGTATTCACTAGTAACAACCTCGCTAATTTATACACTGGATAAAAATATAGCAGAAATTCCTTTGTAATAGCCAGAACCATAGTATTTACAAGCCATTTAATATGAAAAATAGCAAATACCGCGTATGTACCACGTTCGATCCTTTGGTTCTTGATGGCAATCATTAGAGATAAAATAAACACAACTTTAATTAATTTTTACGAATTGCGCAACAGAGATGTCACCGTGTATACGGCGCTAAGAAGTACAAAGTGGAAAAAAGATATCACTCTCTCAACCCGTCGTCATCTGAGAGATCCTTGAATCCTCGGCAGTTTCTCACGCTAAAGTAATGGGTTAAAATAGTTCAACTATTTCCTTGTCTGTCGGCTCTCATTCGCTTCGAGTTCGAGAAAGCGCATGATACCACTCTCGGAGTCTTATCGAGTTTGCATTAAAACCAGAAAGTGCTCCCAAGATACCTTCCACAGAGAACTCGCATTAAACTCCTGCTTATTGCTGACTCTCGCAGGCTGTTCAAACAATAGATGGCTACAGAAAGCATCACACCTGCTCCTTGATTACTCTCATAAGCTGTTCAAACAACAGATATTTAGAGAAAACACCTTATCTGCTTATTGTTGATTATCGCAGGCTGTTTCAAACAGTATAAGAGAAATAGCTACTTATAGCGACACTTTGTATCATTAAAATGAAATCCGGCCCTCAATGGTATCCGATCGGGTTTCCTTTGAACGTTTTCAATGGAACCAACATACGCATGTATCTAAAAACAGTAACATCAGCAACACAAAATACAACCAATAACCATCGCAAGAGTAAGCATAATAAAGCTATAGAAATATTTTCATTTATTACTGACTTACATTTTATTTCGATGAGACTCGTAAAAGGTATAACAGCTACTCGTCTCTTTTCCATCAAATGAGACATCTGAAGAAAGAACGAACGTACACACAAATTAAATTACTAGTGTTCTTAAAAATAAGAACAGGATATTAGCAACCTACCGATCAAACAAATCGAGGGCTCGAAGTCAAGTCCCATCACTACAAAGATTCCAGATGCAAATGAAATCAAACCAATATTTCGCAGTTCTTGGGTCTAGCCCTAATGTCGACAAAAGCGAATGGTTTTCCCGAAACGTAAGCTTCTTTGATTAATATAATAATAATAATAATAATAATAATAATAATAATAATAATAAATAATAATAAGAAGAAGAAGAAGAAGAAGAAGAAGAAGAAGAAGAAGAAGAAGAAGAAGAAGAAGAAGAACAAGAAGACGACGACGACCACCACCACCACCGGGGTGGGGTAAAATCCCCAAATAATGCAAGTATTTTCATTTTTATAAATGTCAACTTTACCATTAAAATGTCTGAATATATTTTAGATATTACCTGGATAACGTTTGTCCCTTGAGAAATAAACATCTGAATCTGACGAGAAATAAATGCAGTCCAAATTTGATAGTGAGAATATTTAACAGATGCGGTAAAAAAAAACAACCCAGAGTTTTCGCTTTGATGTACGAACGGTGACTAATAACGAAGTCCATTAAAAAAGAAGAGAGAAAAAAAATTCTGCAATTAAAGGGCCTAAAATAAAGCAGAAAATAATTAATTAACTGATTGACCTTCAGCACTTACAGACGATATACCGCGACGGCACGGCTTTAAACCAAGCTCTACCAATAAAGTAAAACAACGTACATTCATCTGATCATATTGATGTAACGACGTTATTGTAATTATTAATCGTAACCACGAGTTAGCCGAGATTCTGGCAGCTAGATATTAGAAATGTGTTCTAGCAATATGTGTTAGTAAGTGAACTACATTACTGTAAGAGTAGCTAATAGTGATGACAGGGTTAGAACTTTAAGATTAGCATTGAAGGTCATTTTTCGCACGTCTTAGCATATAAACAAAAATTATCTATAAATGTGTAAATAAACAAATTAATTAATAGCGAAAGTTGTTAATAATATTAGAGTAATTAACTTGATGGTTATCCTTTCTCCTTTAGGACCTTGTAGAAACAACAATGGCTTCCTGACACATTGTAGCGATTTAAATTAAATTTTAGAAAGCCTACATATATATATTGCAAAAATGATGAGTAATTGCAACTGAGAGGTGTATATAATACATGTAGTGCATTATCACAAAAAATAGTTTTACGATGTATCAGTATTCGGTACACTTCTTCGATCACTCCTTTCATAAGAGTGGGATGCGTTGCACCGTCGTTATGCATCCGTCTTCAGCAGTGGTTTATTCTTCTGACTTTTCCTTGTCATAGGAGACTCGCCTCTGTCATGGCTATAGAGTGTCCCCAGCCCTTGGTTCCTCTGTCTGAATGCCTACACAGGGCACTCCCCAGCAATGGCAGTAAAATACCTTGCTCAAGAGTCACAACAATGTGCCAGCAGCGGGAATTGAACACAGGACCCTTAGGTCCTGAAGCCAACACACTCACCACTGAGCCACATTGCCTGACGTATTTGGTATACGAGCCCTTTGCCCTATACAAGCTGTCAATGTATGACTGTGGAATGTTATTTCAAATATCCTGTAGCACTTATCATAATTCGATGATGTTCATATCAGGACTTTTCTGCAAGCCAAAGCATCTTTGTGAGTGGTCCATCAGCCTCTTTATGTTCCAGATAGTTTTTTTTTTTTTTTACGACATGATGGTATGCTTGGGATCGTTGTCATGTTTGAAGATGAATCCTCGCTCAAAAGGTATTCCTGAAGGAATGGCATGATGAATGATAACCTATCTTACCTGTCGGCGATCAGTATACCTTTGATTTTATGCAAATCGCCAGCCCCCTCGATTGATATGCAGCCCCACACTTGTATTGATCTAGTCCATCCTTCACCGTAACTGTTGTACCCTCACTGTTATGCCGCTTCCCGGTTCACTTTCAAAACAAACCGCTGTTGATTATCGCCAGAAAGTCGTTAATTCCTGGACTCACCTGTAAAGAGCACCTTCTTCCAGGTTTGGTCATCCTACTGTTTCATCGTTTGGTTTCCTCTCCTCAGCAAAGGTTTTCGGGCAGCTGCGCATCGACTGAGACCACACCATATTAACGTGTATCTCAGTATTCTTGAAGAAACCTTACCACCCGGCTGGGCCAGCACGCGGAGAACACACCGCGAGACTTCACGCCACTCTGGAGAGTTGGGACTCCCTTCCGCGATTGTGGCTTCTTGCAACAACAACAAAAAACACTAGTGTGTTATTGAAGGTCGGTATCGACTACAAGCGTTTCTCACACGGCCGATTAGCGCCCGCCCTGCCGGGTTGCTCACAGCACGCCTGATACCCATCTGTGGTGTTCACAGCGCAGAAACACCGTGAACCGGACCTGTTCTTTTCTCCGGACTGATTTCGCCACAAAGATGCTCAGCGTGCGAGAAAAACAGGCCAAACACGACGCCCATCGGACCAGCAAACATTTCCTGGCCCAGCTAATCCTGGCTAGCTTCCGTCCATCCAACAAACTTGAGCGTTTCACGGGGCGACTGGCGGGGTAACCAAAACCATTGAATCTGCCGGAAACTGCGGACGGAAATTTGTTAGTGAATCTCCAGAGGTCCCTCGGACTATTCCGTCGGTTAGGAGACTGCGTTCTATAAACATAGCGTAAACACGTGCACTCGATGGACTGAGATTAGCTGATAGATTTTCTTCAGTAAATACTTTTTAATTACTGACATTTCTAATTTAAAACATTCCGATTTAACAGTCTTTGAAAATAAATTTGTATGCTGTAACATTTTAGAAGTTCAATAGGGACAAGGTAAGAAAAAATATTAAAGAATCAAACGATAGGAAGTTAGTTCAGACATATGTATTACCGCTGAGCGCTAAGAGAACTTACGTGTCTAAGACATTGTTCTGTTGCCATGGTCAGAGTTTAGTTCTGACGAGTTTTCTGCTGTATACAAGTTAATAAAAAATATTTGTTTATTTCTTTGATTGTACAAGAGACCTGAGAAGATTTTAACTCTTAACCGGCTGGTTACTAAGTGTAGTTTTCAGCAATGCTTCAGCCTGGTGAGCTAAAAACAGAGGAAAAAACAGAAACAGCTACAGAAAAGGATTTATTTCGAATTAACATTACTGCGCATCAACACAATCATTGGGTCTAAATCCTCACGAGGATCGTGAAGACAGGTCTTCTGAAATACGACAATCATACAATTTCATTTCCCTTTTAAAATAATTATTCTCAGACAACACTGTAAGGTCAGCTCCGATATTTCATTTACTCAAACAAACTCGAAGAGTCTGTTTGAGCGTAGAGATAAAGCGGTAACCATGCAATTTCTAATCAGCAAATTGGTGACTAGGTTACAACACATACATCACAGATGAGAAAATATTTATTGGTAAGAAACCCGCTATAAATGTTTTGAAGTTATTATTAATCTTCGAAATTAATTTACTTACTTTATCATAATTCAATATAATAATTGTTTTAAAAGTTCTTATTCTTTTTCTTCTTGCCGCTGACTCCAGCCTTGTGCCGCTATCAATAGTTGATGGGTATTAGCTTTCTATGGCTGGTTGTAGGCAATTGATTGATATTTAAAAAAAAAAAAAAATGTATTAGTTTGTAATTTTTTCCCTTCAATTTGAAAACAAATTCACCGCACAGAGAATTTGATACATTAAATATCCCCGTCAAAAATTAATGGTTTGCGTAGCCCTTTTGCCACGTAAAGCCCCGCGCATTTTGAAGACAAAAGTACGCGTTTCCTGTTTACTGCATGTTATTTCAAACACGAAACAGCCACAATTAGATGCTAATCGTCGCCTGATTCATCAGCAGTCTGTGTACTGGATGTACGTGTTTTCAGTATCTGAAGATACTGTAGACAGTTAACACTGGGATTTGAACCAGGAATCTCCACTTGCTCACCCACGTGTGCTACCAACTCAGCTCAGTCAACTGTCTACGATATCCTGAGATACTGAAAACACATCGTTCTACTTGTGACAAAAACTGCTAACTCAGTTACGGATATTGCCGTGAGTTCTGTAGCAAAACATCAGCAGCCTATGTAATTTAACTTCCCAACACACCAACGAAGAACATCGGTATTACTCTAATAGATGCAGGTTTTTATATATGATTAAGTTTTAAAGTGTACAGTTCCAAACCTCACAGTAAACGACAGGAAGACGGGAATAAAAGCAGAAAACGGCCCTGGACAGAGGAAACGTTTAAGTGGAGAAAGGCATCTGAGGTTTTAGTGTGTGAGAAGCAGCAGAAGCAGCGGCGAAAGACTGCACAAGGACACAAATAAGAAAATTCGTGCCTAGTTAATGATGAAAGGTTCCGGCGAAGCAAGATATTGATAGGAGGGGAGCAGTGAGAAAACTACTTTGAGACGAGGAAGCAATACAAAGAGATGAGGATGGGCAAAGAACCACGGGAATCAGAGCGTCGAAATCTGGAAAGATGCGTTCTCAATAAGCAAAATGTCACTTGTTTGGCAACCAGAAGGGAAAGATTTTTTTGAAAGACGAGTTAATGAAAGGTTCATAAATTAATGTATAACTGATAAAATAGAAGTTGATGGAAAATTGGTTACAATTGATAAAGTAATGAACGGTTAGAAGTAGAATTAAATTATTGCCATGTAATTCTCAATGGATGCAGTGATTTTGTGTCCAGGTAATGTATTATAGCAAGGTCCCAAACATACAAGAAACCGTATTAACCTAAGAGACCCAGAAGTGGCTACCTAGGTCATCAAAGTGTTCCGATAATACACGGCACGGAGAGCGCCTTATATAAGGTCGCCAGCGGCGTGCTTGCTAAATATTTAAAAGGAAATTTCTCAACATTCTATTTAAAAGTCCGAGTATGCGAACTTTGCAAACCAGAAAGACTGTAAACAAAATATTTTTTCCTTCTAATTCTTAAAATGTTCTCGTGATTTGGCATTTAATGCATCATATTCCTTGTTTATGTAATTAGAATGTAACCATTATACTTTCTGGCACGAAAAAAAAAACAATGCTGTTAATGAACGTAGAATTTGTTTGTATTTAAAGCTAAGAACAATATTCTAGTTGGAGTAATTCTCTCCTGCCTATTAAAACATTTTCCAGCCGCAGTTGTTTTTTTTTTTTTTTTTTTAAAAATTGTATTCATAGTTCAAGCCTAAAGTTTAGCTTTAAATTTGAAAAAAGTATGTATGGGAAAATGAAGAAACATGACATTACAAGGAAATTCACTATCGGTTCTTGGCACTAAAGAAAAAATACTCAGATTCTTAATACTAGTAATTTTAGGTTCAGATAAATAATGATTACTGGAGTATAGAAAATATTAAATTTATTATTACGCTAACTCAGAACTGTCAGGTCAGGGTTTTCTTGTAAAACATTAGTCCGTTCGTCGCTTATAGGTTTTGTTTTCGTTTTTCATTGTTGTTCCCGTTATTTTTTGTACAACACAATAATAGCAATAAAAGGCACAAAATCTTAATCAGGAAAAAAAATCAGAAAATAATTTTAAAAAAAGACAAACTATAAAATAGAAGATAAGAAAATAACACGAAACCTATCAAGAAAACACGGAAGAAAGAGCTGAGGCCGTAAGCGACACACAACGTCACTGCTATTTAGACAATTTATCGACTGCTTGACCAATACAAATGCAGTAGCGTCATTAGTCTTTTTTCAAATGAAATAGCACCTGACTCTTGATTTTATTGCGGCGCAGCTTGAAGGAACACGGTACCGATAAAGATCTCGGGGAAACCTTTTCACGTTATCAAGCAATCGACGGACTCAGTCCGCTTCGTCCTCTCGGACCGAAGAGATGAGAGGCCGATCTCGCCGCAGTAACGGCCAGGGAGACGCCTACAGCAGTTTATGCGAACTAACCGTCGGCGAGTTCTTCCCTCCCCTTGTGATACTGCGACTTCACCCAAAGGCGGCATCCAGAATGTTAATTATAGGTCCTGGTAAGGATACCGTTTTAGTACATTTCAAAATATAACAAACTTTCTCTCTCTCTAAACAACTAAAAATAGATTTGACTAATATCCTGTTTTATTCTTTTTGGTCTGACTTCCACATCGGTTAATCATTAGTAATTACTGCCAATTAGGATCAGTTATACCACGGGGTTATCATTACACTAATTTAGTTTTGTACAAGAAAAAACCGAGATTTAAATAAATGGGATCTATTAGAAATCTCCTCCCAATCTAAAAATATCAACAGATTAAAATTTAAAGTTTTTTTGTTGTTGTTGAAATCTTTGCAATTTATTTTTAATGAATGTATTAATATTTTTTTTTCCAAATTTTGTCATCATCTTTTAAATCGGTGATTCTTTACCTAGCGAGGTTAGGGGCCATGCGATTTAGGCTAATGAAGAGCCAGTCATCTTTACTTCATTGCGCAAACAAAAGGCCACCAATAGGTGGCGTTTGCAGAGTCACGTCTGGTCTACTAACGGATCAGGGCATTTTCTTTACTTAAACAAGCAATACGAGGGGTTCATTTTTAAAAAAAAAAATCCCTGAAGTGTGTGCTTGCATTAGCCATTTCGTCTTCAGTGCCACTTTAACCCTTTTTCTTCTTCAGGGTTTCAATGAAGTGGCATTGAAGAAGAAACGCTTACATTGTGCATGTGACTAGAGTCCACCCAAAAAATTGGATTTAAAACAATTCCTCATCCCCCGTAGTGTCTTGACCCAGCACCCAACAACTTCTACCTCTTTGCTGGTATGAAGAAAACTCTTTGCAGTGTCCACTTTGAAAGTGATAAGGCCATGAAAAGCACAATTCCAGAGTGGTTGAAGACACAATCACCAGTTTCCCCATGCAGGCTGTTAAACACTGTGGAAATGCATTGAACATGAAAATTTTTCTAGAAAGATAGGACTTGCATAACTTGGCAAAATAATTGTATTCAAGCTGTGACAATTGACTCAAAATAAATTCAGTGACATCATATTTGGAAAAACCCTCGAATGAAGTAAATAATTGGTATTTTTCAATTAAGAAAAAAAAAACTTTCGGTAAAGTTTTTGTCGCTTATGACATTGACAAAAAGTTTCTTAATACCTTTAAAATAGTTTCTTTCGGTTTTAGATTCTTTCTTTCTTTAAATAGAATATTATTTTAAAAAGTTAAACGGCACAGCAAAACGTATGCTGCTACAATCTTCTTACATTACTCTATCAATTCACACGTTTATTTGCCAATAAAAATAAATCTAAGATACACTATAGCTTCTAAGTTAACCCAGTGTTACTTTTCGTATAAGCCGTGTTAATAGCAAAAAATTCTACTTCGGGAAAAAATAGTTTGCCGAAAAACATTTTAAATATTGCGTACAAGAAAGGTATTTTCATCCTGGCTTTATTTTTCACGTTAATTAAGGCAACTCTGTTAATAAACCGATTATTTCCTTCGTTTTAAACGTCGCAGGAATCATGGAGACTAACGCTCCGTCAAGAATGTCGAATCACAACTTTATACCACACTACTAACCAACCGCTTTCAGTGTGAATTTCTGTAATAAACCCTATTGCATTAACATTAAATCTCTGCTGGCCACTTTTCGAATATGGGAGAAACTTTATTGAAACCGGAGTGTCGTTCCAGTCAGATCAAAAGTCACCTTCCGAGAAGTGTCCGAAGTGTCACCAAACCATTTCACGTCGTTCGGATTATGGATTCCGCCAGCAGAGACATTTCGATTGTTAAGTTTTTCAGAAAACACACGAGGCCACGCCACAGGCTGCGGAGAGACGACGCACATTATCTTTTTGGTTTGGCACCATGGCGAAACGAAAAACTGGCGACTCCTGCCCTGACCGTCACCCAAAATGATGTTGAAACAAGGATTGGAGACGGTCCGATGACGTCACACACAAAGTCAGATAGAAATATCGACGTCAGACCTTTGATTGCAGCGCTGGGCGATGCACCCAGTTACTAAACTTTTCTAAAAATCCGACCTGGAACTGAGATTTCGAAAAATTTTATAGAAGGGGACATTTCTTGTGCTACTTCCCCTATAGGACGTTCAGGCGTGTTCTTCTGGTTGGAAAGGACCTAATATTGGGGAAAGAGGACAAAACGTGCTGTACGTAGAATATACGAAGTTTCAGTCATCTTAAAAATTGAGTGACCCTGGAAACTGATGAACAAATCACTTCTTCCCTTAATCTGCGTACATCTTTGTACACTAATTGTTATCTTCCTCCACAAATTGGCCGCGCATGTGGTGTAAGTAAAATTAGGAATGCCTTGGCGTCATTTATCACCCAGACCATCGGAATCGTCTGAGGGGGGATGACGCAGACTTCCGTTGCTCCCGAGTAGTGTTCGTCAGAGTGCCATTTTTAGGGCATTAATGGGGTACCGTCAGACTCATGGAGGGACCTTGTGTGGGTGGCCCAAAGTGTTACAACCCTCTGTGAGGATAGATATCTTGTCACCGTTTTCAGAAAAATGTTGTTTTCAGCAATTTCTTCAAATGACCTTCAAAGAGTAAGATGGAGAGTTCGAAACAGGCTTCGTGATAGTGTAGTATGGTCAAGAATATCGCCACTGCATGTTTCTCTACCACGGCGCCATCGACAACCACACAACATCGCAAGTGGAGTTTTTGAACTGTCGACACTAAATTCATTTAATTCTGTCTAGTCATCAACAATGGACGGGCTAGAGCGTCGTGAAGACAAACTGGGAAACGAATTTCTAATTGCGCTATTAACCGGCATGAAAGATTTGGTAGGGCAGCTTCGTGGTGTGGGTTGGCGTTCAAGTCTGCCAAAGAACTGATTGCGCCATCATTAAGAGAGGTGCCATGACAGGCGTCAGGTACAGAGATATGAGATCATTGCACCTGTCGTCGTCGCTCTGACCTAACACCTAGGTCCCGACTTCGCCTTACCTCCAAACTTAAACCTCAGAACGCGTTTGGGGCATCCTAGGAAGACACGTTATTTGTGGTCGCCATGTCCGCTTACAGTCTCTTCATCAGCTGGAAATGTCCCTGGTCGAAGAATGGCGCAACGTCGCACGACGACGTCTGGCTGGTCTGACTTGGTCGATACCAAGACGTGTGCCTGTCTTCTGGTCATTGGTGCTCTCACATTATAATGCTTTTTCTGCCAGTGTCAATTTGTCCGTGATTTTTTAAATTTCAGACTGGCGTCGTCGTCTAACAGTTTACCTCAGCTCCCGCTAACATCAAGTTTTTTATGAAACGTTTCGATTAATCAACAGGTTCTCTTCGACCAGAATATGAACATGGGCTACTTTGGCTAAAATCTGGACGCCTTACAACCCTGACAGTTACGGAATTAAATGGGCTAGGGGCAAAATAAAAATTCTTGATGTAACTTTCCCCTAAATGCAGACAAGGTTAACTGTGGCAAAAACCAGATGAAGATATAAAAGGTAAGTTAAAGGGCTGGCGAGCCTATAACTGTAGCTTTGTAGGTAAGGAAGGCGCCCCTATGGTATAGAAGTAAAATCACAGGGATGAAGGACGCCAGCACCCGGCTTATGGCGGAATCCTGAGTCGAGCCAACGAGGCAAGAAAATGAGTATAATAATAATATAGTACTCGGCCAGCGCCAAACATTGTCAACGCTTCCAGCAATTAGGGGCACACAGAAGGAAAACTGTGCGCAGAGGCAAGCACCCGAGTATGTCCCACCTCTCCTGCCCATGGAAAAGAGTTAGGTGGCCGGATACCTCTCTATGTTCTCAGTAATATTCACAGGCGTAGATAAGTTGAATAAGTCAGCACAAAAAGCTTACAGCCGACTGATTGTAGCTGATTACTTTCCATTATTAGTCACCATTTATAGAACCGTCTCGTTTTCACAATACGAAGTTTTTATAAAGGAAAACAAAATTCAAGACACATTTTCAAGTTATGATATTATATATATATATATATGTGAATCGTTCATTAGTAATTTAATAAAAATCACGTCTTCCCGAAATTAAAATTATAAGGGAAATAATTCTGCACGCATTACGCAAGCTTTAAAAAAAAAACAAAATTTTTGTTTTTAGTATAATTTTAAAAAAAGATATTCTCTTATTTTTAAATACTAAAATATTTAATTAAAATATTTATGTTAAAATAATATAAAAGAAAAAATGAAAAGTTACATTATAACTGACTCAAGTGATGAATTATTATTATAAAGGCGGTAACCAAAATATATAATTATACAAGATTAGCTCCCTTTGTCCAATGATTTTTAAGATTATTGAATTGGGACAGTTTGATTATACAGGGTTTTCATATAAAGAAATAAATATTGTATAAGATGTAGAACAGAAAACTTTGGTTTCGAAAACAGACAACATTAGGGAAAAAAAATTGTAAGAAATACGTGATAAGATGTCTAATTTCAACAAAAAACAAAAGAAAATACGTGAGTGGTTATCGTTTTAAGTTGATAGACTTTTTGCAGAAATGTAGCATTTTTATATTTCTTGTTGAGTACAAATGTTTATTCTCAGAATATTAGAGATATTCTATAAATACTTAGAAAAGGTTTTAACTGAAATAGGGTAAAAAAATTAATATTTTATTATGTATTTGCACAATTATCTCCCTTATAATAAAGATGAGACAAAAGCATTTTATATTTGTGCTGGTTGGTAAAGTTTAGGTGGGGGTGAAATCCTATAATAGGGCACACTATTATTGTGAATAATTGCAATTGGAGTACAGAAGGAAAGGAAAATCTGGTACGCTAGTTCCTATATTGAAAATCTGTAATCCGTCTCTAGCTTAATACTCATGTGATTTTAATCAGCACAAACTCATTTGGGTTCTACATTCAGAGATCATCTAATTCATCATTACAGGGGCACGATGAAAGATTGGCGGAATGTTCTAATTCTTCTCTTTGTTTCCAGGAACATCAAATTGGATTTAAAAAAAAAAAGTATATGTACATGCCAAAGCATCCATGAATAAATTAAGACTTTCAGCATTTTTTGCAGAAAAAATATTTAATTTTTTAGTGTACAGTATTCATGAATAAAACGTTTATTAGGGCAATATACTATTACCAAGCATAAACTACACAAGTTTTTACTTCACATAGAAATGATACTTTGAACATGCACAATACAACCAGAACACGTGTCAGAAAATTTGAAGGTTTGCCATTAATCATGGATGGCTTCAGTTGCCTGCACCGTCCATGCATCTAAACTGCTGAAAAGATTTCTAGATGAACTGTCTTCTAGTGGCAGAGAACATGGATACCCAGGTGGCTTAAATCTGTTCCATCTATGTCACCAGTAATAATATGATATATGGTTTATAAAGAGCTTTTCAAGCAAAAAAATTTCATTATTAAATATATACCTGGATATTATTTTACATGAAGGGCATACATACACATTAATGCATATTGGGAGGGAGGCAGATGTACGCACATACTAACAAACACACAGACAGGTACAAACATACAAACAAATACATGTGCATACTCACTGATCAGAAAGCAGATACATGAACATGCACAGAGATTTGCACCCACACACACTTTTCTTCTGATATTCACTAGAAAACCATCCACTATTCACTATGAGAGAAAATAATTTTAAATGGAAGCTGACAGACTCATCAAAATGCCTGTTTTGTGAAAGGCTGGATGACAATGTAAACCATAGCATCTTTCACTGTTTGTAGCAAGAAGTGCCGTGAGACACAATCCAAGTTTTGGTTTGAGAAATAAAAAGTTGCCAGCACAGATTCACTCCCCTACATTAAAGTGTCTTTGAACTTTCTGGTTTTCACTGCTCAGCAGGTTGCTTTGGGTAGCCACAGAACTTTAGAGGATGCCAAATCCATTCCATTTCAAAATTAAAGGTGGTTTATTAACTTACACAAACAACAGTTATAGTCAGAAAGACCAGAGGTTTAAAAATAAAATCAACAATACTTCGCCTCCTGAATAAAAAGAACTAATTTTATTATATGTTTAAGTGTTTCACTCAAAGACCTTCCCCATGAAGCATCCATGACCCATCTCCATGGGTAACTTATAAAGATTCAAGTAGATGACTGAATTAATTGTCAAGTATCCCCAGTGGAGACAGAGAATGAAGAGGACTATCAACTCTTTGATGCCTAATTTTTCACTCATAGGGAATAGAGAGAGAAAACTCTCTCTGAAGCAAGCATTGGAAATAATTACACAGCAACCCTATGGCCAAACATTATATTCACAAGTGTAGAATAAGCCTCACTTATAAATAGCCATGATAGCCAAATGTGGAACTGATCTAGTTACAGAACATACATTCACTCTACACCTAGAACTATTCTAGGGCTCACTAAAAATACTGTTCAACATCACAATAATAAAAATAAATAACCATTCTCTTTTCAAAGTATACCAAATGGCAATAAAAATAACAATGAGAGCATAGCAGCATGAAAAATTTTAAAATTCTGATTGATCAATAATTAGTTTTTAATTTTAAGTCTGAAGAGATGAACAAGTTGAGAGGGCCTTACCCTAATGTCCACACAAGATGGTTCATGTTGTAAGTGTAATGTTGACTTGTTAAAGTTATTGAATAGACTATGTCCAATCTGTCCAGGAAATTTATTCAATCTTTGTAAGGGGACAAATGCTGCAGTTTACTGCCAACAAATACTTTATTAATTTTTTTTTAAGTATGGAGAAATTTCTTAATGAAGTTCATTATAATTTTATTTCCACTGTTCAGTAATCTCTCTCAGCTGCAGCAGGTTGACACCACACAATGACTCCGACATAAATGTGGGTATAGCTGACAAATTGCTTGACAGAAGTCACTGGTGGCAGATGTGAATAAAGGCTGCTGTTGTCTGCCAGTTCTTAGTCTTCACAGATGTGCAAACATTTTTGAATTTCTGTTCTTGGATACCTGGCCCAGTATTTACAACTAGCCCTTGATCTTGGTGGATTTAGAGCAGTGGCATGGAGCAAAAACAGATTTCACATTTGTTGATGGATATTTAAATTTTCTGTTTACATACACCTTCCTAGGAACATTCTTTTCCTTGCATGCAATCAAGGGGTCCTATGCCTTAATAATCACGACAGTTGTTCCCCTGCCCCTAAATCCCTCTGAGCACTTATGGAGAGCATCCTGATAGAAAACTCAGGACCAAATGATTGATGATAAGTGCACAACAGTAGCATATGGAACACCTGTAAACTGTACAAAATTATGGACCAGGTCACCATTCAAAATCTAGACACTTAGAAATGCAAATCCCATGGTGCTCAAATTATTATGGTAGTTTTAGCTAGTTTTAGGATATTGGTGCAATGATTAGAAAAAGGATGGCATTTAAAAAACAAAAGCTTGGATCCCCATAACATACAATTTTTCAAACGAGTATTACAGTACATTTGGGTCTAAAAAAAAAAGCACCCCATTTTTTTGTTGATCAGCATTCCAGTACTTTATCTGAGAGCCAAAGAAGATTAAGTGACTAATCCTAGTTAATCTTTAGCCAGGAAAGAAAAATAGACTTTAGCTGACTGTACATATGATACTTATACTGGTCAATTCAAGAGGTATAAGGACTGCTTAAAAACCGAACCTAATGGACTGATATACTTGTGTGTGGATACATGGTAGTAAGAAGCTTATTTGTGTTGGTGCAGCAAAGAAAGATTGATAATACAACAGGCTTAAGAAAACCTTGACTAAACCAAGTAGACAGGTCCTGAGTAAGACCTTTCATCACCAAGATTAGATTGTATAGCCACATGAGGACTCTTCACCAAAACCAGAATGGAGATGAAAAAAATATTGAATACTAACCTACCAAAGAAGTACATTAAGTTTTTTGTCAAAACCATATTAGAAAATAAACCATATGTTAGCCAGAGATTTTTAAAAATGTATCCCTGTTAGACAATAGGATCTGATTACCAAGATTGGTGGAAAAGCTGAATGAACAAAGAAAAACTTGTTTCTCCTGCTTCTCTTTCACCAGTAGCATTTTGTATCTGATATGAACAATACAACAGTCTTATTTCAAATCTGAAATGGCAAAATGGCAAACTTCATTTAGCTATAGTCATCCGCGTACAATCAACAATGACATAGATAATGATCATTTGATCAACATAAGTAGCCAACAATTCAAAAATAGGGCAGCTGTAATCATGTGAGAAGAACTACGTGTAGGTCATCATAATAATGGTATCATGTCTTTGTTTCTTTTACTAACAAGATTGGAGAAAACATTTAATTTTGAGTGATGTAATTAAACACCCATCATTCAGAGGTTTCACCAAAAGTAGTGTAGGAATGAAGGAAATAATATTCTTTTTGATTTTCTATTTTCCCCGGGCTCATGAGCTACACATTGGACACTCATGTTATATAAGTAAAATTAAAGGTAAACTGCAGTGAGTCAAAGAAGAGATGTGACTGTTTTCCTTTTTTAAACATTTTTAAAATTATTTTATGTGGTGTAAATTAACAAACTGCATGAAGTACAGCACTGGGTAGATGGAGAATATTTCAGATGTCGATGGAAAGATTCATTAAGCACAGGCTGTTACTATGCCAACAGTAATTGATACCATTAAGCACACACACTCACTTTTCAGATCATTCAAATGTTTTCAAAAAGAGATAGAACAAGATGAGGTTAGTCAAAGAAAGTCATTCTATATGCAGAGAAAAATATACAGTGAAGATGAAATCAATTCAAAATTCTTTATATATATGTATTTTTTTTACAAATTTAAACCAGATTAGTGCCTGAGATGAGAATTAAACAACATGTCATTCAAATCAATATTTAGACTATTTTATTTAAGCCTGTGTTTATAATCTATTTCATAATAAAAATAAATGCATTTCTATGAACAAAATGTATAACAAACACTGATCAAGTAATTTTTGGTCTTGTGCAAACCTCTATACTTGATGCAAAATCTAGACAATTACTATAATATAGTATATAACTAGTTGGGGTACTCAGCGCTGCACCAGAAAAAGTGACTTTTATAAAAAAAAAGGTCTTATCAATTTTAAAAACATAAATTTCATTGTTTAAACACAATCATAGAATTGGTGCTAATGATACATTTCTTAACATTCTACAAGCTGTACACTTAAATTTAACTTTGTTCCATAGGAGCTCTCAGTTCATTTTTATCTTGAGAAAAAGAATTATGAGAAAACATAGGCTTTTTAAAAATTCATAATGATTATGTTTCAGCTGATTTGTTTAGGAATCTGAAAAAGTACCTGACCAATACGGGGCCGGCTTATAAGATGATGACAAACCTGTAGCAAGCTACTAAATGAATTTTTATTCTTAGTTTTCATAGTTATACCGTTTATGGTATCTGAACCTGCCGCTGATGGCTTTCACATGGCCAACTGTTGAAAAATTGTAATCTGGGGGGGTCAGTTCTGAGTTGAGTGAATACTGTGAAGCTGTAGTAACTCTGAACCTTAAAAGGTGGCCTTTGAAGCCAAGCTCTGATGCCTTTGGATCCTGAGGTACCTTCATTATAATTTGAGGCGGCTAGGTCATCTATTTTGAATGAGTACAGTGAACTAAGTGTAATACGAGGTCTGTTGAAAAAGTATCCGACTTTATTTTTTTCCCGTGGGAAGTAATGAAGTTAGGGAGGCAAAAATGTGCATAGTGGAGCCGGATGTCTTCATGCGCATGCGTGGTTTTTGGCGGGCTTGCTGGATGCGTCAGTCGCTGTCAGGTAGCCATCGTGTGAGGTGCTACATGACTTACTCGTCGCATTTTCATTTTGCCCATGATGACGGAACGTGTGGAGCAACCATCTTGCATCAAGTTTTGCCAAAAGCTTGGAGATACCCAAACGGAAACAATTCGCAAAATTCAACAGGTGACAATGCGATGGGTGTTACCCAAATTAAAGAATGGTTGGTACAACAGGTTCAAAGATGGCCGCACATCGAGGGAGAGTGACCAGCGTTCCTGGAGGGGGACCGTCAACAAGCCGCAATGCAGTTGTTATCGAGAAAGTGCGGACCTTGATAATGGAGGATCGTCGTTTGACGGTGCAGGAAATTGGTGGCGAGGTTGGGATCAGTAAAGATTCTGTGCATGCAATTTTAGAGGAGGATTTGGGCTCGCGCAGAGTGGCAGCGAAATTTGTGCCCAAGCTGCTTTCTCAGGAACAACAACAATTTCGTCTTGAGGTTGCGCAGAACCTGCTGGATACTGCCAACAGGGATCCTGAGTTCCAGAATACCGTGATAACTGGAGATGAGACGTGGGTGTACGGGTACGATCCAGAAACCAAAGCTCAGTCATCACAGTGGAAGCACCCAACGTCGCCAAGGTCAGGAGCAAAATCAAGGTGATGCTGACTGTTTTCTTCGACTACCGAGGCATTGTGCATCACGAATACGCACCAGAAGGACAAACAGTTACAAAGGAATACTATCAGGAAGTCCTCCGACATCTTTGTGATGCAGTTCGGCGCAAGAGGCCGGATCTGTGGGCCTCGAAAAACTGGTAGCTGCATCGTGACAACGCCCCAGCTCATTCATCGCAGCTGATCCAAGATTTCTTGGCAAAGAAAGGCATCTCGCTCATTCGCCAGGCTCCCTACTCTACAGACATGGCTCCTCCTGACTTCTGGTTGTTCCCAAGAATGAAGATGCCACTGAAAGGCTCCTGCTTTGAGAGCTTAGGGCCATTCCATACGTGCTTCAAACGGTGGAAGGATCGCTGGGCTGTGTGTGTGTGGAGGCACAAGAGGCCTACTTCGAAGGGGATTAGCAATTGAACCGTAACAAGTACGTAATTTTTTTTCGTCGGATACTTTTTCGACAGACATCGTATACAGGTGCATCTAAAAAAAATTAGAATATCGTGGAAGACTTCAATATTTTTTGTCAGTTATTTCAAAAAGTGAAAATTGTATATATTCTAGACTCATTACATGTAAACTAAAATGTTTCAAGCATTTTTTAATTTTAATTTTGATAATTACGGCCAACAGCTCAAAAAAATAGAAAAACGTATCTCAAAATATTAGAATATTCCATTTTGAGTAAATCACTATTTATGCAGTATAAATACCATGAATCTCTCAGTCTGGTTCAGTACACACAACCACAATCATGGGAAGACTGCTGACTTGACAGTTGTCCAGAACACACACGTTGACACCCTCCACAAGGAGGGTAAGCCACAGAAGGTCATTGCTGAAAGGGCTGGCTGTTCACAGGGTGCTGTATCAAAGCATATTCATGGCAAGTTGAATGGAAGGGAAAAGGTGCACAAGCAAGAGGGATGTCCGCAGCCTTGAGAGGATTGTCAAGCAAAGCCGATTCAAGAACTTGGGGGAGCTTCACCAGGAGTGGACTGAGGCTGGAGTCAGTGCATAAAGAGCCACCATGCACAGATGTGTCCAGGAAATGGGCTACAAGTGTCGCATTCCTAGTGCCAAGCCACTCCTGAACCAGAGACAACGTCAGAAGCATCTTACCTGGGCTAAGGAGAAAAAGAACTGGACCGTTGCTCAGTGGTTCAAAGTCCTCTTTTCAGATGAAAGTAAATTTTGCATTTTATTTGGAAATCAAGGTCCCACAGTCTGGAGGAAGAGTGGAGAGGCACAGAATCCAAGTCCAGTGGGAAGTTTCCACAGTCAGTGATGATTTGGGGTGCCATCTGATCTGCTGGTGTTGATCCACTGTGTTTTATCAAGTCCAAAGTCAACGCAGGCATCCACCAGGAGATTTTTTAGCATTCCATGCTTCCGTCTGCTGACAAGCTTTATGGAGATGCTGATTTCCTTTTCCAGCAGGACTTGGCACCTGCCCACAGGGCCAAAACTACTAGTAATTGGGTTGCTGACCATGGTATTACTATGCTTGATTGGCCAGCCAATTCGCCTGACCTGAACCCTATAGAGAATCTATGGGGTATTTTCAAGAGGAAGATGAGAGACACCAGACCCAACAACACAGACGAGCTGAAGGCCGCTATCAAAGCAACCTGGGCTTCCATAACACCTCAGCAGTGCCACAGGCTGATCGCCTCCATGCCACGCCGCATTGATGCAGTGATTCATGCAAAGGGAGCCCCGACCAAGTATTGAATGCATAAATGAACATACTTTTCAGAAGTTCGACATTTCTATATTATAAATCCTTTTTTTATTATTGATCTTATGAAATATTGTAATATTTTGAGATAGTGGATTTTTGATTTTCATGAGCTGTAAGCCGTAATCATCAAAATTAAAACAAAAAAAGGCTTGAAATATTTCACTTTGTGTAATTAATCTAGAATATATGAAAGTTTCACTGTTTAAATTAAATTACAGAAAAAAATTAACTCTTCCATGATATTCTAATTTTTTTTAGATGCACCTGTATAAGGTTTTTGAAAAGCTTAAAACCTTGACCAGATTCCAAAGTATCTGCACCAAAAAGTTGGGGCCTCTGGGTGCTACAGTTTGGCCATGAAAGAGTAACAAACACAACACACACTTAAAAATATATATTAGATAGATCACTATGCAGCATCAGTATAATCTTAATATTTAACAAATAAATGAAAATTAAAGTTAAAGGTCAGCTATATCAATGCTATTTGCATATTTTATGGCTGATATATGCTGTGTCACATTGCATGATGACTGTTACACATGGTGTTGCTTTTGTATTGTTTATGGCATATAATTACCAAGTGTTCATATGAGCATAGGTAAGTCTTGCTGCTTCTGCCTGATTTTATACAGAATGCGATTACCTGAGGTCCTCCAGTTACATGGTGTCCACGCTGGTCCAAGGTAGTCACCTGAAATTCAATAGTGTTGAATGCGATAAAAACTTTACATATGCTGAGCACCTTGGAAATTCTTCATTTTCACTGGTTATTCCACAAAAGTGACCAACACCGGTCCACTATCAAGCAGGTAGATATGTTCCTACAACCAGAGTAATGGTCTCCTCATATAGTGATCCCTGCAGTCATGTTTTCTAACAGCTTCAGTTTGTTTTAAGTACAAAGATGGGGTGTAAAAGAGAGAAATGCCAACCTTTTAAATAATTTCAGAAGACCATTATTTAACAACTAGTCAGCCTTGAAATGCAGTTGTTACAAGCAGCAACAGACAAAAATGGCACTGAACATAGCCACTCAAGGTGATGTGAAATAAAATGCATAATTACAAAATCTATAGAAAGTTAATTTTTCTGAAGATATATATACATACATAAAAGACGTGTGAGATAAGATTACACAGATTTTTAAAGCTAGGCTTCATTTGAACATCCCTAGAATATTTCAGTTAATATTTATCTCCTGTTAAAAATGTGGGGCTGTAGATACATAAAAGAATGCATTAATATTTAATTATCAGACAATGACAAAAATTGTGAAGTATTAGTTTATGATGATTAGCTACAAGATTGATAACTCTAAACTCCATCTCTGTGTATAATTACTAATGAAATAGACAGACATGTGCATGAACACTGTATGATCCTTCTGGAAGTGTTCTAATTAAGGGTGTGTATAAAACCAGAAAAAAAATTGTCCACGGTTTAATTTAGAAATTTGAAAACTTGTAAGCTAACTTAGACTGAGACTGGAAACATTAGCCATTTTTTTTTTTGTTGCTTTCTTTACACTATAAATTATTTTCAGTTTCTTGCTATACATGCTTATTTGATCGTAGGCATGTGTCACAAACAAAAAATTCCAATTTACTTCCACACTAGTTTTCTTTATTATACTTCAGTTTGGTGAATTTAATTAGTTAAACATTTCTAACACCATAGCATCAATTTTAAACAAATTTACTACTTTCTTTCTAATAGTAAGTTTTTAAAACATATAACCAGACATTCCTGTCTCTGCTGACTGTGTTATTGATTATCATGGGTGTTTGCTAGAAATGAGTCAAAACAATTTTTAGGAAAGTTAAACTGAAAACTTGTTTTAAAGATTTCCTGACCAAGTCAATGTGGAGAAAAAGGATGTCATCCACTGCTTCTGGTTGCTAGGAATGCCAACAAAGCGAAATATCTCAGCCATGTTTGGGTACACATTAACATGTTCCTCCCACCAACAGAAGAGATTGAAATCTTAATCTTTGCATTCAATGTAAGATTGCACTTCAACTGGTGGAAAAACATCAGCATAATTACTAAAGTTCTCAGACTTGGACATTTTCTATGCAAGCACCTTTTTGGGCATTCCCCTGCTGGTTGGAGAGGATTGTTCCTTTCACTCCTAAATCATCTTCACCATCCACTGCATTTCATTATGGACATGAAAGACAGACATCCTCATCACTTTTCAGAAGTTTCATAATTTTCAGTTTTGGGTGCATGAACATGGAAATTTTATGCAAGGGGCAAACTTTGAAATGATTCTGCTGAAAGGAAAGGAATTTTTTTTTAACATAAAGGGTCTTTTGCAGAAGGTTGAAAGTGACATTTAAACCAGTCAAATAGTGAGATGCACTGATGGAATTTTAGATGCTTCCACAACTTTTGTAGCTTCTCTAACTCTGAAATGTTTTAGGAATGAAACTGGGCTTCCAAGGCCCACTGAACTCAAATCATTGAGGCAAAACTCTATGCCCTTCTCCACCATTATCATGCTGATTCTGCATTAGGAATAGACTGATTCCAGCATAATATATAATCTGATGCATTTAAAAAAAAACACTCTATTTTGAAGCCAATTCTGTAAAGTAGGTCACTATTGTCTTTCCAGCATCAATAGCGCATGCTATTTCCTGGAAGAAAACACATCTTCCTTATTAACACTTCAAATGATTGTTTTGCATCACTATATTAAGCTGGCGAGTGTTGCAGTCCTGATGTGTAACAGCTCTCAGTGCTGCTACAATATTAGTATCCCAATCTGTCTCACAAATAAGCTTTGAAAAAAAGGTTGTCTAAATCTAACATCCCTGGTGCGTGTATGATAATAGTTCGCTCAATGTTCTCTGCATTTTTGTTTTTATAATGAACTGACCTAGTGACCAGTAAACAAAAGCCTTTCTTTCAAGATCCACTTGACATGGATGTAATGCATAGTCACATAAGGGTAACTAATTTTCCAGTAGTCATCAGCATTGGCATCTCTGTGACCACCAGATTCACCAGTTTACCTTTAGTTGGGAAACAATACTGCTACAAATTTCTATGGTGTATTTGCAGGTGTTTCAAGTAGTTGGATCAGGCGGCAGTTTAATCTTATCAACATGCCCAACAAGCACCGATGTCAATCAAACCTTGCGTTAATTCAAAAAATCCAGCAGTGGAAACCGATTTCAAAACATCTTACATCTTTACAAACATACTTTACAACTTCTCATCTCCTTTGTTGGGAGTCTTTAATTCACTTTAGGCAGAAAATACTTGTTAACTCCTCCTGTGCCACCAGTTGAAAGATAACTACATGCACTCTTTTGCAAAGATGATGTGCCAGTTTTATGGCTGTTGTATACAAAAACATGCCCACAGACAAATCCATCAGCAGCACTCATTATGACATGAAAGGATTTCCACACTTCTGATTTACCTTTGAACTGCTATCAATAACATCAGGTAAACCCTGTTCTATCTTTTTTCTCACCTCATTCGCAGACATTCAATACTATTGCTATGGTGTTTTTGTTTATGCTGGTGAGCTGTGACCTTTAGGAGTATTGTTAGACTTTTCTATAAAACCCTCTTGGTTGTATTTTGTGTTGTACCCACTGTTGCTAAAATTAGTCTCTAAGCCTGATCCAAACAGAACTCTGCTCAGCTCTTCCAACTGGCCTCTTGCTGTTGGTGTCAGAAATGTATTTACCATATTCTAATACATTGTACACTGGAAGAAATGGGTAAACATACATGCTAAATGGACAGAAAAGAAAGATGAATTACATTTTCTGGCCTGCCCCCAAACCACAAACAAGTTCACATCCTGACTCAACCCAATGCAGGACTCTAATCTGGGATTTGAGTGTCTTGGAACAGCATTTTCCTTGGTCCAAGAGAGGGTACTCAGGTGATGGGCTTTTATAATCCTTCCACGCTGGGTGTATTTTAAGGGGACACTCCCAGGAATGAAGTTATCCTTACTTTTTCAGATGTGGGAGGCTGGTGTAGAAGACTGAAAAGAAACCACGTTAAGGGAGTATGCCAAACCTACAGAAATCGAACTAGAGACCTTGACCATTCTTAGGTGGAATTGTGCAGCCTTTTAAATAAATACGTGTAGTTTTGGTTGCTAAAAAAAAGGCCAAAATAAAATGAGAATATCTGTAAACAAATAAACAATCTTTTGGTTAACATTTAAAATATAATTCAGTTAAATCACCACCAAAAACAATGTGCACTTTATGCAGGCCCTAAGCAGAAGTAATTTTTCCCCTGGTCTAGAGAGACATTTTAATTTGATAATTACAGTACACGATAACACGTGGGTCATATTTCAAACTGTGCAGTATCATCCACGAAAATTTAGTGTAACGCCTACAAAAGATCGAAAACAAATTTCATCACCTCTAAAAATAAATACTGTAACTTGGATAGGGTTCACTCGGTAGTGTTGTCTGTCTGTCTCATGGCCATTACTGCCACGTACCTCCTCTCGCTGCATGGCGTTATAGTAAAACCCCTCACAGATATTTCTAATTTTAGAACGACCAGTTTAAAATTATTTCTTTGACCAGCCAATGTTTTCTTTAGATAAACTACGCTAATATAGCTATTTCAGCTCACACAGTTCGCTTACAGCCTCATAATACTGATTTTCAAATTTAAAAGCGCGGAACCCAAAGGCTGGTTTCTCGTGTTTGGTATCAGGGTGGCCTGCCAGCTTACACCAGGGATAGCTGTATGACTTTAATAAAATAAATACATACATGTTCGGAAAACGCATCTAAGTGAACCTAATTTGAGCCGCACAGATCTATAGCGTTTTCTTCTCGACAAAATAAAAAATGATTTTCATCGAGGCAAACAACCATATTTGGAGACATTTTTACTAGTCTGTCAAAAAGGGAGATAACTTTGTCAATGCTATTACACAGTATAACTTACCCTAATTTTATAACATTATCAGTATACATGATTTTTTTTTTCTTTGAAGTTATCATGCTTGAAGATAGCAAGCATTATCCAATAACGAAGGGAACGGTTCAAGATTAAATGTAGTACCTGTGATAACGTCGTAGCGACTCCCTGCTCGATACTGGGTACAGCGAGAGCATAGATTGCCGTCCATGTTTGTCTTCATCAGGCTCTCTCTCGTTTTCTCTTGCTAAAACATCCAAGCAAAGTAGAAAGAAATCATGCACCAATTTGGTTCAGCTGATACGATGGTGGTGGTGTTCTGGGGCTACGATTTATGAACATGAATTAAAATAAACAAATAAATGCATTTACAGTATAAGGGAATCGATTTGTAGCATAAAAACTTAAATGTTTTTAAATGGAAAAAAAAATACCGCATTATTTTTTTTGTTTGTTTTCAAGCGCATATATATATATTATAGGGATTAGGAGAGTCCAACACGACCGGAGCCATTTCTGTAATCATCGTCCATCTGGCCTACCTACTACTTGTGCATATACATATAACCGATCATCGGCATTCTGGCTGCTCACCTACCATCGCATCCAGTCTGCACACTGGCTGTACGGCTTGCGGACTGTCGTATCGCCGACCCCCCTCTGCCTTGACTCGATCATGCTCACTGGTTTCCTCTTTGCCCACGAAAGGCATCCAACATCCAGACGTTTTCTGAGTCATTATTAGGTTTTAATGCAATATTAAACTCCACAAACGAAACTATCCACCGGCACTGGAAACTTTGTTTCAATCAACAAACGAAACGGTCAGTATCATCATATCTACATTCCTTTTCCGTATTCAAATTCACTGTGACTTAATATTCCAGTGCAAATATCATAATAAATAGTGTGATCTATGCGTGTTTACTACATAAAAGTATTTATCATCAAATCAAAAAAATTAATTTTTCCAAGTCATAAATGGACATAGTATCGTTGCCATAGTGACGTATTCGTACGCCATAAATAATGTGTAAATTCTTTATTTGCTACACTTTTACATTCTTTTAGTCTGTTGTTTAGCCTTATTCAAAGCATGAAACAATCTGCAGAAATAATTGCTAATTGTTCTCATTAAAATAGAAATATTCATTTACAGACATTCCTTTCACATAGCTGCCATTTACAAACTGTCTAAATGCAATTTCTCTTGGAATTTTTTGCAAATAATTGAACAATATGAATGTCTTTATATAGAGTAAACAAAATCATCTGAAAGATGCACAATAAACATTTCAACTAATTTAAAATATCAAGTATGCATTATTTTAAAATTAATATTTTCACAGAAAACTGAACATACATACATTCCTAAAATTGTGTGGCTAACCAACTCATCCTTACTGTGCTCTTTCCTGGTCAAATGAAGCAGGGTAACCAAGATTAAGCTATGTGCATTAAATCAACTATTTCTTATTCTTTTTAAAAAATTGCACATGATATTACAAGAGAGTCTTTTCTCATTAAACTGACAATTTCAACGAATTAACAATGCATTGCATCCAAATAGCACGTATATACTTGTAAGACTTCAATGCCATCTTTAAAAGCAGCACATTAGTTGTTTGTTACAAGCTGCTTGGTGGCAGAAAAATTGTTTGTAGTTGATAAGTTTCCCAAATCACTGGCATAGTGTGAAATATTAACAGATCACAATGCCCAGAGCACTGTCAAGATCTATACAGAGAGAATGATAATTTTAGTGCATCAACATTCAGTCAAGTGCTGCTGTTCAACTAGACAATATTTGGAAATCACTAAATCCTATCTTTCCAATTTACATGACAAGTTTTCTAGAGTAAACACAAGACTTGCCTGAGTAGTAGTTTAAAGGTCATATTGAAATTAGGTAAATAATAAAGAAATATTCAGAGAATTTTCACTATACCATTAGATCTCGATCAGAGCTACTCAATGCCTTTGTAAAAGTTCTAACAATGCTGTTCAAAGAAAAACTATTTATGAATGTCAAAATTTAAGCTAAATATATTGATTGTAAGGCATATGTCAGCAGCCATGACCTGTAGCCTGAGGTAAAATTTTGACAAAAGTTCCAAGTGTATCCACAAATCTGGGAAAGTGTGGATTTTTACCCATGTTGGGGAGTTTGTCAGATAACAGTTAGTTTCTTAGGCAGTAACTCATGTCTGTTTATTGTGACTTAAGTAATTAAACCTAGCAGAGAGAAGATACTGAAAAATCCTTGCAACTTTTTCAAACAAGAACCTAGTAGTAGACAGTTAAATTTTGTACAATACACATTAGCAAAGAAAATTAATCTGAGACAGATATGGAAACTACAAATTATAAGATTTCAAATAAACTGTTAATTTCCTATGACACTTGAGTAAATCACTATTTATGCAGTATAAATACCATGAATCTCTCAGTCTGGTTCAGTACACACAACCACAATCATGGGGAAGACTGCTGACTTGACAGTTGTCCAGAAGACACTCATTGACATCCTCCACAAGGAGGGTAAGCCACAGAAGGTCATTGCTGAAAGGGCTGGCTGTTCGCAGAGTGCTGTATCAAAGCATATTCATGGAAAGTTTACTGGAAGGGAAAAGTGTGGTAGGAAAAGGTGCACAAGCATACCCAATGCAATTTTTAAATGTTATTTGTTTATAATATATGTAAATATCTTGTGCATAAAACATATAATAAACATTTTGTTTAGTAGTACTAAAAATCCTGTCTGTTTTCCCAAAGTACAATATGTAAACAAGAGGGCACATGCTACATAGATGACAAAGTGCTTGGGTTGGCACCAGGTACAGCTGAGGTTGAGGCAATGCACCCTTATCTAATTTTCACAGTATTTCCACTTTCTCAATTATGATAAGTGCAGTATATTTCCTCTTGCTACAGCATTATCACTCAGGCTTTTTTTGATGCCATTATAATGGTAGAATTTATGAAAAAAATCACAAACTTTGCCAAGAAAAGCTAAGATCGTACCACCACATGTTCAAACAATGATTAATTGATGGTCTGAGTGCACGGGTCACAACAGCACCCTGTAAATGCAGCAGTCACCTTTCAAAACTTATGGCAAAAATAGCTACGTACCAAATTTTGGTATATTCTGGTTTGCTGGAATTTCAATACTATACTGTATTAACTAAAACTTTTTCTATTCTCAATTAAATATATACTTTTCAATCCCTAAGTCCAGCAGCTACATGCACAAAGACCACCAAGCTGTGTTGGGTCAGGAATACCTAAATTTGGGTGAATCAATGTTTTCAGAAAAAAATGGCAAAATTAACGGGCATGCGGCATATCAGTACTATCCTGAGAAAAAAGCATTTTCTGTTAATATTTGTTCTGCCATGCATAGACTACCTGGGTCTGTCATAATTTACCTGCAATCTGATAACAAAACATGCTCAGTTGTAGGCACTTCTGCTTTTCTTTGTAAATGCAATGATTCTGATTTCTAACAGTGAATAAAATTAAAAAGCAAGCTATTTTAAGCAAGTTCTATACTTTATTGTTGACAATAATTAACAACCAATTAGATTCTACAAGTCTCTTGAATTTATATGTATATATACACACACAGCTATAAGTCACTCTCAAATTCTTTCATCTGTTAAAGATCAACGCAACCATTTTCCTGTATTATGCTCTTTCTGTCTTCTTTCCCAGATCAAGCGATGTTTCTGCTTCATGTACGCATCTAACGACAACCCCACCGCACCAAGATCTCCATCTAAAAAAAATAAAAACAACTCTTATTAGTGTTTACTAAGTAAGTGAGTATGGTTTCTCTCGGTCTTCTGAACTAACCTAACTTTACTCTCTGTATTAATCAGAGGGCTTTTCAAGTAGATTTTTCAGACAAATGCTCAAAATTCAATGCTTTGAGGGCCTTGTTGCTATATGCAGTAAAAAGCCATTGCCTAAAAATGAAACTTGTAACAACAATTTCTTTTTCAGAAAAGTTGAAAATACTTTATATAGGAGTGAACTAATAAAATATCTAAGTGTCAAATGACAATAAAATTATTTCAGATGTGGTCTGACACATTCCAACCAAATTACCCTATTTAAACAGAAAATTATCCATTCAACTGAGTATACCTACTTGAAGCCAGGTAAAGAGACCCAAATGATTTTAAAGAAGAAAAAAAATTAGGCTAAGGCAAAACTATATTGTGATCATAACTAATAGTTTAAAACTCATCAGCATAGTCCACATCTGTACAAAATATGCCATTTCTCAGGGTAAAAAAAGAATGGATTTTTTTTCATTACTAGATATTCCAAAAATAATTTGCAATGGGAAGCAAAAAGGTAAAAAAAACTCAAAACTAATCAGTGTGTGATTGTTCATTGCAGCATTTGTAATGTTTCATGTTACAATGAATATTTTCTCTCAGTAGCCGATAGCTCCTAGTACCTTGAATATAAATTATTTTATTACTTAAAAAAAAATCACATCACAGCAGAAGTTTAGAAATGCAGAACTTCTTAATAATTAGATTCTTTTTCAAGTGAATGCTGCTCATACATCACTGTTTAGATAAGAACCTAACCTTGTTGCCTTAACAGACAGACAGACTTATTATTTCTTCTACTGGTCAGGTTACATTTCAATGCATCCCTAACCAAATTTCAAAAGATGGTGAATGGTAGAAACAGTAAGTGCTTGAGTTTTCAAGAGGCAATATGATCTGAATAAAAGAAGCTGTACTCAGGTGATTGTTAAATGAAAAAAAAAATTTCTTGATAATAAACCCAGTATCAAGCTTAAGAAAAATTTTGCTTGAATTACACAGGTCATTAATTTTTTTTTAAAACCATTGTGTTGATGTTTTATTTAAATACTGCAAGCACAAAACTTACATTTAATGAACCAGTTGGTAGCAGATGTCTCATAGTCATCTATAATCTTCTTGCACTTTCTTTGTGTATCAGCACCTTCATGAATCATGCACTCCAGTCTACGTTGGCGAAGAATTTTCAGTATGTTGTTGTCAACCATTCTAAAGAAGAAAATTCACATTTCTCTCAGTCATGAAATACATTACTCCAAATCCCTTATTAACAAACAAACTCAGTGACATTCATCTAAAATGTTTCCAGGTTTTTCTTCTCTGATATAGAGCTCTAAATCTCACATCTGCATGTTTATTTTTTAAAATCAAACATTTCTATTAGTCAGCACCTCATTAGAAGTAATGAATGCTTTCACAGATTGTTCATCCCAAAACTACAACTGCTGTTGCCATCCAACAGTTCTTTTCAAGCTCAAACAGCCAATCCACTAAAAAAATGTTTACATTCAAGGCTGATATAAGGAAAGTAAAGCATAACCATAAACTAAATTTAGCATCACTTACTTATCTCTTTTAAACTGTTCATCTGCTTCAAAGCGACAGAGTAAGTCATTAGTTTCACATTCATCTATGGTTGGCACGCGACGAAATCGTCTGTGGTAGTAATAATGTGGATTCCGGCTTTGTAAAGGATCAACAAATTTCTCTTAAAAAAAAAAAAGTACTGAAATTATGGAAACAGGAAAAATTGCTCCATAGTATTCATATAGTAGTACACTATCACTGGTTTTCATGCATGCAGTCAGAAAGTGCCACACCTGCAGATGATCTATAAAAGTATAGGCAGAGTTATCATTGTAGTATGGTGAATACTATGGCTCCTGGGAAAGAAATATCACATGACAAGCACATAGAAATCAAAGTCTTAGCCAGTGAAGGTGACTCCATGTTTTAAGAGGAGCTACATGCAAGACTGAGGAGAATACATGAAACCAGTATTGTTAACAATAGATACAGTCAATCTCTCCAAAAGTGATGTTAAGTACTTCAGGGTATGTTCCCCACATGATAAACAAGACAGTAGAGAGCTTGTGAATGACTATCTGCTAGTATGGGTGTTAATGTTTCTTTAAGAACAATAAGAAACACATTAGCCTGAAGTGATCTCAGTGGATATGTAGCTGATTCAAAAATCTTTGCTGAGGAGAGGCAAAAATGAAAGGTGGTGCTCTTTATAGACAAACCTAAGTTTGACGGTAATAATCAACAGCTCAACAGCAGTGGGAGTGGAGCTACATATCAGCCAAGGGTGTTGAAGATTTCCATAAAATTGAAAGCATATTGACTACCAACAGGTGCAGGTAGGTTCTTATCCATCATGTCATTCCTTCAAGAAAAACATCTCATTGGGTGAGGATTCATTTTCAAAAGCACATAGTCAGTGTGGTGAAAAACTATCTGAAATGCACAAAGTCCTAATATGAACACTATTGAGAAAGTTAAATAGTAACCAAACACCTTGGATGAATTGTGGAAGTGCACAGGATATCTGACAAACATTCCATATTTGTACATTGGTAACCTGTATGGAAGCATGAAAGCTCTATATAAAACAAAGGGCTCATACCAATTACTAATGCACTGTACAATGTAGCAATTTTGTACATTTTCTGTAATAATACATCTCTGTGCATATGAGAAGTCTCCATCTATCCTATGCATTTGCCACAAATAATTACAAAATTACTTATGGATTCAAAGCTTACTATGATGATTACATGACCTCTTGTTGTAGACTAAAACAAAAAAAAATAATTTCCTCCTACCTGTTCAGCATCTCAAGTAAATCTTCAATATATGCAGCTAGGAAATTGTTTAATTTTCTTCCTTTTAGGTATCTAAGCAGAATAACTGGTTTAAAACCAGTCATCATTAAAACTACTATATAATTTCATACTGATCAGTGTCAGATGATAGTTTCTTCAGAAAGTCCTAAAACTAGACACTTTGGATAATTTTTCTAAAACAAACAAAGTCAAAATTCTAGTTTTCTTTAAATCAATACATAATTGGCAAGTACATGGAAATTTAGAAAGTAAGCTAAGCTGAAAATCAAATGCATATAACTAGGAAAGTCAACCAATGTAAAAACATAAGGGAATATGATAATTTTGGCTAACAATGTACATTAAGCATTCTTATGCTTGGATGTTGTAGGTTTGTAATTATGATCTTTTTGTTGGACCGTTTGTGTTAAAAGTAGAAATTTTCACAATACTTTCAAAACAAAAGAATAATTCACTCTTTGTTTCAAAACTAGACTACATTCTCAAACAAACAGCAAATATTTAGCCATGCACACCATTTGGCAGATATTTTCTTTTTGCTACATGTAATATCCATAAAAATCATTGTGTTGCTCTAAGAAATGATTTTTATACAAATCATATTACATCGCTCTGCCATAGTGCCAACTGCTTCAGCTGTTGGTGTATTTTACACAAAATATAGATGGTAAATATTTTTATTATGCTGTTTCAAAATAGCAGGAAGGGGTCTTTATTCTATATTGGTTATTTTTACTAATAATTTTTAGATAAAAAACAGTTTTTCCAATCTTTCTTTTTAATTTGCATTAGCCTTTAGGATGAATGCTTTGAAGATTCTGAGTACAAATAGGAATAAGCATTAAAATTACATAAGCTCCCTTTGGCTCTGAAAATGGAGATCTAGCCGATTCCTATAGCAGCTGGTACATATTGTTTCTATAATTTCGCCAGGCAAAGCACCGAAGCATTTATATCTAGAGTGCTACAGTTTCCTAACTTCTACTGACGTTTGTTTATTTTGTACAGGTGTGATAGGATCTGTTATTTATAAGAATAATTTTCCTTGAGATGACAGTTATACTATAAAATATTGAACAATAGCGTCTGCAGCACTCGCTAATAACTAGAATAGAGTTTTATTTGATTTATATATTTTTTAATCAGTTACCTGTAAACGTAACTCCAGTCACCATCTCTTGATCATTTAGCTTCACAGGGGTTCGTAGGTAAGGCCAGCCCTTTTAAAACTCAGAGTGAAATCAAAACATAATTTTTTAAAAAGCTGGTGAGTGAAACGAATACTTCATGCATATCCTATTCGCCTTCATTTTCGGGTGACCCAAAATGTTTCTCTAGTAATTTTATCATGGGGACTCATTCAACAAATTCAAGGGCAAAGTAGCTGCACTACAAACACTGCTAGAGTGAAAATTCAACGATGCCTGCGGCAAAACTCATTACTAACATTAATAAAATTTCTGTTTCACGTTATAACACTGTAGGAAAAATTACCTTTGAAAAGAGTAACGGGTGCGTCAATAATCTTGAAAATTCCAAATACAAACTTAGTATACGGGGGTACTTTGTCGTCCATTTTCTCTGTTCAATTATCGCTATTACGTTATGAAACAAGATAAACAAAAATATGCTTTATGTAGTTGTATTAGATTTTAAGTGAAGCTTTTTGATAAAATTATTTATTTTCCGTTAAAATTATATCTAAAAATAATTTAAAATTCGTTCCCATAATTCTCAGGAAATCTCTTACCTTGGATTAACGTATACGGAAAATAATTTAGTAGCTTAAAGTTATTGAATTTTCATTTTCACTGAAGTAATTCAGAATTAGTTGTATGAAAATTAATTTAAAAAAGAAAATTAGATATTTTAAAAATTGTTATTTGTCAAAATGCTTTTATGCAATTTATATTTCATACAACTGAGAGTCGTTATGTCTGAGGTAATTTGTGGTATATCAGCTTCGTCCAGGGCTGAGCTCGTTCTTTCGTGGTGAATTCTTCATATTGTAACTATGGTTAGTTTTACTAGAAGTCTGATTGCAAATCCGAGCAATCCTACCTTTAGAAGTTGAATTATTTACTTGCTATAGGCTTGAATGTATGTGCTACGTTGTGCTGTTATTATTTTTATTTTCAAATTCGTAATAATTCTTTTTTTTTCTTTTTCCAGTCTCATCGAAAATTTTCAGCGCCACGTCACGGATCGAAAGGTTTCCTGCCAAGAAGCGAAGTCGGAGACACAGGGGGAAAATTAAGAGTTTTCCTGTTGATGATCCCTCAAAACCAGTCCATCTCACTGGTTTTCTTGGCTATAAAGCTGGGATGACGCATATCGTGAGGGAGGTAGACCGACCGGGATCGAGTACGTGTATCTAGAATTGCTCTGCTATTATGCATCGCGCTTTAGAAAAGACGAAAAAATTATTTTGTAGTAGATTTAAAACTGTCCAAGCTCAAAATTAAATAGAAAACGGTTTTTAAGAAATTTTGTAATTTAAAATAAGAATTATGATGGTATTTTCAGTCTGGATTTTTAAAAAAAAAAAAAAAATTTTTTTCCAGTATTCTCTTGTTCTAGTTTTGAGATGCAGCGGCCATTTTGCGTGTCTTTAGTTAAAGCGTGCAAGCTTTTTTTTTTTTTTTAAATCACGTAGTATAATTCCACCTGCTAGCTGGAATTTAAAAACAATTTTTTTTTTTTTTTGAAGAGGTTAACAAAAAAGAAGTGGTGGAAGCTGTGACTATCGTTGAAACCCCACCCTTGATTGTGTTGGCGTGGTTGGGTATATTGATACTCCTAAGGGCGCCCGATCTTTCAAGACTATATGGGCAGAGCATCTGAGCGAAGAATGTCGGCGGCGATTTTACAAGAACTGGTGAGTTCGGTCGGGATAAAAATTTTAAAAAATCTGATTTACTGGAGGACATCGGACTAGTGTTGCTTTACGCATGTGCAGAAATCCTGCCCTGTCTAAGCTATGGTTGCAAGCATGTCCTGTAAAAGTTCTTCTAATCAGTTATATTTATCATTAATTTTGACTTAGTTCTAGATCTTTTGAATTTCTAATTCACTTTTTCAGAGAAATGTAATTTTGAGGTAAACTAATTGTTCGTTCCGTTATAGGGTGCCATGAATACAAGTTTAGCTCCGCTCAGCCATTAAGGTATTAACAGCACAAGTGCAAATCTTGATGGTTAATCATGCTATTACTATAAAGCATTTTCAATGATATTTCCATGGAAATGCTTCAATATTGGAGGCATTCGTTGACTTATGGTTAATTGCCAGTCTTAAAGAATTTGTGCCACAAATAACCTGGTCAAACTGATATAATTAACTATAAGAAATTTATCGCGCCATAGTATTTATACTGGTGATTTTGGCTGTCTGGGGTTTTTATGGTGAAATGTGAGACAAGCTGGACAGGCAGGTTGTATGGGTTACTACCTCTAGGGCAATCTTTCGTTTTAGGTACGTAAAATAAAATCTCCAGAAAAATATATATTAAAAGAAGAAAAATATCACTAAGGATAATAAGTATCGAATCCATAATGTTGAATATATTTTCTCGGGTTTCGACGCCATGTAGATGCGTCTCAAACGATGCAGGCGATGTCCCACGCATATGACGATATCTTGCTTTCACTTGCGCCCAATTACCTTCAATCGTATTGGTGTGAACCTCTGACTGTCATTGGGATCGACGAAGTTAAGTTTATGATTAACTACCGAGTGATTTGTGTACTTTTGTATTTTTTGCAATGTTTGCAGTACCACGCTCGGCCCGTCAGGGTTTCGTGCGATGGGTGAATCTCATATCTGCATTACAGCATTGCAATCTGTTCTTCAATAGCCCTAGCCGAGCCAACCATTCAATGGTTGAGTCCTTATCTTCTCTGATTCGATGAATATCACGTAGAAGAAAAGAATGAGCAGTCATATTATGAAGCGGCGTAATATTTTGAACTGTAGTGTTACGTGCGCTTGGTCTACCACGTGCTGTCATTGTATAATTATCTATCTGAAAAGTTATTTTAAATACGTAAAATAAAACAATTTTACATTAATATTGAACTTTTATGTACCTAAAACGAAAGATTGCCATCTAGTGATAGCTTATCCATTTAAAAATTTCAACGTGAGTAATCTCCAATCCTGCAATGTTTCCAATATGGGTGGCTCGCTTGAAAAATTCGGCTTTTTTTAAAATCTTGTGCTTTGGCTGATGAGCTCGGCCTGCCTGTTTGTGTCTTGCCTCCGCTCATGGCTGACATTCACCATGATGAGGCAAGCTGCTTTTGTTTTCCCTGAAGGTCGCGCTCGAAGAGAAAGGCTTTCAGCAAGTACTCCAAGAAATGGCAAGATGAGCTGGGTATGAAGGAGATTGAAAAAGACTTCAAGAAAATTATCAAGTACTGCACCTCCATTCGGATTATAGCTCACACTCAGGTTAGTTGGTTGGTTATTAGTAAATTGAAATCCAGTTACATTTCCCTTGAATGCGTCTTATTGATTTCTGAAATAAATTGGTTTGGGAATGTGGAGTACACTACAACTCTGAAAACAGCACCTAAGTGGAAGACCTAATATTTGTATCTTTAATTTCCACATTTAAAATATGAATGTCAATCTGGTGAGGTGCAAAGCAGTCTATTGTAACAGTTGGGACGTGTTATCTTAAATTAATAATTTCAGATCAGAATTCTGAAGAAACGCCAGAAAAAAGCTCATATTGTTGAGCTACAATTGAATGGTGGCACTGTTGAGGACAAGGTGAATTGGGCCAGTAGTCATTTTGAGAAGCCTATTCCTGTTGCTGATGTGTTTGCCTGTGATGAACTAATTGATTTAATTGGTGTAACTCAAGGCAAAGGAATGAAAGGTTAGCAGTGTTCAATTCGATGTTTTTGTTGTTTTTTTTTTCAGCTAAAAATTATCTTCCTTTCGTCTTAAATTTTTTGCTTGAGATACACGACTACAATTGCATAAATAGATTTAGTAGTTGCAATATCTGGTTGTGCAGAGAATCTGCTCGTGTTAATACCTGGTATATAATACCTGGTATTTATGTTAATGTTCTGGTAAATCAGTTTTTATGCCCCTAGATCGTAAACACATGGAGCTTGTGCACCTGTGTATGTTCGAAGGGGTAAAGTAAATAAATGCCCTGCTTAAAACCAACAAATGTCATTGGGCCTTTGTGATGCCTGTGGTTGGGCACATTTTTTATTCAGATGAATTATTAAACTTCGTTTAGCATACATTGTGAATTCCTGGTTCACAGCACAGTGAAATTTCGAGTCGCGATGTTCTAGTAAAAATTCATTGCGGTCACGTAGAGCTGTTTTTGTAAGTGAAATGATACTTCTGGTGCTGAAAACTACATGCATTTTATTAAAAATTGATTTCAGATCTGGTTTAAATGAAAAAAAATTTGCTATCAACCGTTGCCAAATTGATACCAATTATTTCTAATGTTAACAGCTCAATTTGATTTATTTTTTCCTCGCTATTCGATTTAAATATTTGCTTGAAGACAATTAAAAACTTCACTCATGCCCTGACGATTTTCGAAAAATGTCAATATTCAGATTAAACTACTACAATCCCCCGATTACTGCATATAAGATTCGATTTAATGCTGTAAAGTGCTGCTTCGTCGAATTTACAAACTACAAGAAACAAGCATTGAAATGGAACGTCTGTTCTCAATTTGGCTGGATGATTGCAATCAGAAGTGCATTCCTTTGAGTTAGATTTTTCGATGATTTAGAATGTGTTTATATCTTCGATTACTACGGCGTTTTTCCCTCACGAATTAACCAGGGTATTGCTGTATATACGATTGTTAATTTAAATGATCCGGCTGTGGTACATGATGAAGTGCATATGTTGTGCCTGAATGTCAGTGTTGATAAATATGCTGCCTTCCTTCTGATACTAGGCTGTGGAAGATTAAAGTAATCCAGTTTATTTTCTATAATGACTAACATTTTAAATTAACTTGTACTTTCAGGTGTAACATCTCGTTGGCACACTAAGAAGTTGCCAAGGAAAACTCACAAGGGCTTGAGGAAGGTGGCTTGTATTGGTGCTTGGCATCCAAGCAGGGTTCAGTATTCTGTTGCTCGTGCTGGCCAGAAGGGGTACCACCATCGCACTGAGATCAACAAGAAAATCTATCGTGTTGGACGTGGTGTCCACACACATGATGGCAAAGTAATAAAAAACAATGCATCGACATATTATGACCCAACAGATAAGTCTATTACCCCAGTGGGTGGCTTCCCTCATTATGGAGAAGTCAACCAAGACTTTCTTATGATAAAGGGTTGTGTGATGGGAACAAAGAAGAGAGTAATTACTCTGCGGAAGGTGAGCAGATAGTTCAAAATCTGGTATTCAATCCATTAAGATTTTTCTGAAAATTTCAATTTAGCATGGGTTTACATTTAAGTTGGCTAAAATTGAAATAACCTTGACTGGTTCAAGTCACTCATTTGCTGCATGTCATTCTTTTTAGTCGCTTACTGTGCATTTCAAGAGGAAGTCTTTGGAGAAGATCAATCTGAAGTTCATTGATACTGCTAGCAAGTTTGGTCATGGCCGCTTCCAGACCCTTGAGGAGAAAAGGAACTTCATGGTGAGTTATAATAAGACGAATTTTTCTGAAGCTAAATTAAATTGAGCTGCACATATATACAACAGTATTTTATAAGAATTAGTGACCCCCTTTGACATTGCTTATGTCATCAATAGAGCAGTAAGTGATGGATTGTTTATTATCGAAGAAGTTTGCAGTTCTTGGAGGGAAGTAACACTTAGAAGAATCTTAAGAGCTAAGAATGTGCTAGCCACATTGTACATTTAGTGGTTTGAAGCTTGCTCCATCGCATGCCCTGTTTGCAGATGAGCTCTGCTGAGATAGATGCAGGATTTTGTTTATATACCTCGATGCAAGTCTGTCCGCCTATATAGAAACTTCCTAATTGTTCCACACCACGAATGTATGCTAGAGTTGCATGGAAGACTAAATCTGCACTTAATTGAAATTGTTCTTGCCACTGTGGTGGAGTGTTTATGGTGATGAATCATCGAACCATCTGAAGCAGTATAAATGGGATCTAATTGTGAAGTGAAACTTACAATAATAGAAAGGTTCGAAATTTTAAACAGATCTGTGAAATTGTGATTTTCACAAAGTTGCTGTAAGTCGAGATAAGAGTCACTGGTTTGCTGTGTAGCTTTCCTGTGCTACTATCTCGTAGAGAAACTTCAGTTCTTGAGCCCTAAGCAATTTGTATTTGGGTGCCTGGTCTGATACAATTTAATTTTATTCTTTTGATTTTGCTAAATGTGGTATTGTATTGTTAAGCTTGATCATTATTTTATTTACTATTCAGGGTCCGCTCAAGAAAGATCGACTGAAAGAAGCTGCTGCTTGAAATTTCCCCGTCTGTCTGTTCAAATGCTGGAAATAAACAGTATGATCAAATCTGATTATTGTCATTGTCTTTATACTCCTAATAGATTTTTTTACATTTGTAATGAGTGGTTCCTAAGTGCTGTGAACACTCATTAGAATGCTCTTTTAAAGAAATTTTTAGTTTATACTTTAATATATTTCAGTGATCTGCTGCTTTTGCAATTACTGAAACTAACTTTTTTCAATGAAAATAAGTAATTTTGGTTGCTTATGCTCCTGTTCCATGCCATCCTACATAATTTTGAAAGTAATGAAACTTGACACTGAATTTTTATTTTGTCAACTTAACAGTAAAGGAGTAAAAGCACTCAACAATTGAATCAGTTATTACTCCACTTACAATGGCTCAACTATTTGAGTTGCTTGTATATGCAGATGTGGATCTTTGGTATTAATTATAGCAGTGATTCTCAACCCTGCCATTTATCCTCTTTACTCCCATCCAAAAATATGTATAGCCAGCATTGAAAAAGATGGAACTTTATTATTGAGGAAATTTATTTACAATAAAAAAAAGACTACTGAACAAATTTCTGTGGGATAATAGTTTTGTTTTTATAATTCATAAATTTTGATTTCATTATCAAAACAGGAATTTTAGTGGGTATGGTAGATAGTACATCTCTACACCAAAGGGGAATGCATCCCTTTGTATCTATCCTCATGACAGTTTCTAATACAGGCTCACCAGGTATAGTGATTAATTATGTAGCTATGATGTATTTCCCCCTGGTGCAGAATCACTGATCTATAGTATAAATGGAGGTGACTATTAAACTTAATTTGTAGAGTAATTGACAAATGATAGCTATAAGGTCTATGCTTGTTTTGACTTAAAGATTTCCAATTCTCAATTTTTAGTAAATTTCAACCTGGAAGATATAGTACAGATTGGTAGCCTTTACTATTTGAGTCAAAATTTAAGCAATTCACATGTGTTATTAAAGAATCTTTATTTGCTTCTGCAATAACTTTTATTTACAATCTTAGTACATTGACAAACCTCAGTAGTTATAGACAAATGTCAAATTGCATTCACTACATCAGGAATGGGAACTTTGTATAATGTTTAACTTGTTAGGAAAGCTTGCCTTTAAATGATCATTTGTGCTAGGAAATTTTGGCATGCTGGAAAATGCCATGTTCCTTAGATGCTGGTAACTTGTGGATGAGGAACTAAAATATCGTATTGCTTTGTTTGAATTTTTAAAATTAAAGTTAGCCTTGCTTATATGGGCTTACTGTTTAGAGCTAAATTTTTCTCATCGAAATCTGCCAAGCACCCGCCAGATTAAAATTTTGACCTCAGATTTACATTTACCTGCTGATATTCAGAGATGCTTTCTGCTCTGCTCTGTTGCTAATGCAATGGAAGATAACTCGCTTTTCTAATTCAACTTTTTAAATCTTATTTTAAAAAAAAATATACCTGGAGCCAATTTCATATTATCAGGCTGTTAGATTTAACTGTCGAATCTCCGATCTTAGTGTGCCATATAAACAATTTAAAAAGGTAGATGATACCAGAACTTTGGTCATTTACTAAATGTAACAATTAGAAAAAACACTCGATTTTCCTAAAGAACCGAATTATTCAAGGGACACAACTCAAATTTTTTTGTGAACTTGGTCTCTTTCTAGACGTAAATTGTATGGGAAAATGTAGCAAATCAAAATTTTGTTTTTTATTGGAGATATGAAATTTTAATTTAGAAAATTAACACTCTTAGTCATTGTTTCTCCACGCCTTAAGTTTCAAACAACAATGACCTGTAGTGTAAGATTCTTTATGCCAATAAATTTAATGCTGGCATCAAAGTTTATTGGCGCAAAGTATCGACTGTCAATGTAAACTAGTAAAAAAAAAAAAATCAACTTTTTGTTTTTGTCTTTATTATCCTTCCCTGTAACTTGCCAGAGGAGGGGGCGATCTTTGTCTGAACATTGCGTTAGATTGTTGCTTCAGGCCTGCCATTTCACTTTGGAACTAACTAAAGTGCTGTCCGATTGCAGTAAATGTTTGATAATAACGACATTTCGTAAGACTCGGACAGATCTGGGTTACTGTTTCCTTTAGCGATAAAAATGCAAATACTAGCGACATTTTACCGAGACAAACAGCTTCAATTTTGCCTTCACCAAGAGTTACTTACTAAAAACTATCTTTACTTTGAAATTTATTTATATTGTAATTAACTTGCCTACTTTAATAAAATAAAACTGTTTTTGGTTGTATATAAAAGGTAATGTAACTTGCAGTTTTTCGATGAAAAGAAGAAGCCTACCCACGATATGTATCCAAAAACGCTTAATGAACCTAAAAATCGTAAAATAAGTGTTTTTTTTTTTTTTTAGATCTTAACGTATACGCATATGAGAAATAATGCTACTAGTACCGAAGATTGGAATGCAAATGTAATAATAATAATAAAAAGTTTAGAAACAAGTTAGGTACTGAAAACTTATTGTTTGCATGCTTTTCAGTTTTTTAAAAATTTCTGTGTTATATTATATTATTAAAACTCGTGCGGATTGAGTCGGTACAATTTGTGTTGGGGACAGTTAAAAATGACTACTTTTGGATGTCTTTGTTTTCAAAGGGGCATAAAGTAATTACTATGATTTAGTTGTCGAAGATATTTATTGGCCAAAAGAATTTTTTCTCATGTTTTCATTGTTTTCTGTAACCAACAAAATTACTGCTTATTTTAACGTACAACTAACAATATTAGAGTTGCATATTTGCGTGGTTATCTAAGAGGTTCATCTTTAACTGATTTGAAGACTAACTTACTATGTCGAGGAATACGTTTAGAGAAAAGCTTGATGCACTGTCGAAAAGTAAAACGTTTTCGTCCCATAACTTGAAGTGTCACAATATAGCAGGTTGGAGAGCTCTTAGTTGTTGAAATTATTTAGAAATTACAGTCGGAGCTGTGGAAAGCACGGCTGTCTAACGACTCGTCTTTACGTACGTATGGTGTCGGGTATTTTGAGTGTGCTCTTTTTGGCAAGAGACTTACGCGCCTCATCCGGGCGTTTATTTTGAATCTTGCTTTCTGCTGGCGAGTTTTTACTTTTTTTCTTCGTTTTCACCTTGCCAAACACAATGGCAAGAGTAGACACCGTTTTCCTATCCACGGACAGATTTTCCTCTGTGGTTTCCTCCTTTTTTTCATCCTTCACCGATTTCCGGTACGATTCATCCTTTACCGATTTCCGGTACGATTTCGACTGCTGGTCGGCCAGGATCGCCATCATCTTCGTCAGGTTCTCCTTGCAGTCGATCTCATCTTTCTCCTTGTGAAACTCGCTATACTGAAACTGAGTCGGTACGCTGCCGGTGTCTGTCTCGGCGAGAAGCGAGTGGGCGTCGTGGCTCGGCTGTACCGACTCGTCAAAACTGACCATTGCTCTGGACGCGAGCGGCGGTAGGCTTTCAACCGACGCCCTGGCGTTCTTTGGCCTGGCCAACAGTTTTTCAGATGCTTTCTCCATCGGCATCTTCCCCGAGATTTTAATCCAAGATAGCTGTTGGAGTATCTTTTTCTTTGTGTAAATACGCCGCTCCGTCAGGCCGATTTCTTCCCATTCGGCGGCCGACCTGAACTTGTAAACATCGCTCTGACCTGCGCATGCGTGCCCTTCTTTAACCAGTACTTCCGCCACTCGGTGATGTCCGAGTCGTTTCGCGAGAAGAAATGGCGTCAGGCCTAGTTTATCCGCTATGTCGACAGAAATGTGGTATTTACCCAAAGCGGTCAGTAAAATCCGCACGAGTTGCGCGTCTCCTGTCTGAGCGGCGTGGTGAAGCGGCGTCATTCCAAACATGTCCTGCTCCGTAAAATCGAGCTCTCCGAGATACTCGTCTGTCAGCATGCGCAGCTCTCGCGGACGTCGGAGGACGCAGGCCCATGATACCAGTCCCCTTTCCAGATGAGAATCACATGTTGAGGGTTTCGCGTTCCTGTGCAGTAAGTAACGAAACATTTTTTCCCGCTTTTTGTCGTCGTTAATATACAACGCTTCCAGGAGCGCGTTACTGCCAGAATCGCCAAACTTATTTATGTTTACCCCGCTGTCCAGCAAGAGCTTCACCCGACCGAATTGACACCCAGCGACAGCTCTAAGCAAACTGTTCGGCATTCTGAACTCCCCAGCTCGTTTTTTATCTACTACAGAACAGGCTGATAAGATCGTCACGAAGCATATCAATCGCACTTTTCCCATTTACACTGCTCGTTTAGGTGAATCTCTCCTTAACTGCCTTTGCATGTTGGGGTTACTTACGAAGAAGGTACATCGCACCGAGTTCGGAACTGCGTCGTTTGTTCGATATCAGCTCTAAACAATCTCTGCTAGTTTGTTCTAGGTTCGATCATTAAATATCAGGTGATAGACCCCTTCACAGCTGCGTCGCGTAGTCTTTGGAGTTATTAATCTATTTATCAGAGAACTATTTCTTGGCAGTGAAGCACACAAGAACTCGCATTACTAGGCCCGTGCCAGCCCCAGTATTTTAAAGCTGATCTAGCAGAGCGGGTTGCCAACATCCGCTGAACGTGAAAACTACACCCTTGTGAGCACACTGCCAGTATGTTACTCGGTAAGCATCCGCTTTAATGTTACCAACTGCAGTAATCACGAATTAACTGTCAAATGTCAACCTCAATAAATTATTTTTTCAGTTGTCTTTAATAAATTTGAGTATTTCTGGTGCTTGCCTTTTGCGCCTAACTAATAAAGAGGATTCCGTGTCTTAGTGTTCAGTTGATCGTGTCAGGATCTGGAACATTTAGTCGTACAATACACATATATCAAGATGGATAAAGTAAATATACACTACAAATAAACAAACTCTTTTAAATACTTATAAAATACAAAAAGCTATTATCTCTTAACTTTTGTAACATTAAGACAAAGTTAACGGAATCCTGTTGATTCTAATGGAACCAGACAATTAATTCATCTGACTCTTAGAAACGTTAAAGTCGTTTTTCTTTTCTTAAAATACTAAATAAAATGTTGAGCTATTGAGTCGTCTATCATGGTACCGGGTCTCTTTTGTGGTAGGAGAAGGAACGATGCACGGAGGTTTCAAAAGAGTTAAATATCAAATCTGTTATTCTTTAAAACTCCAACCTCGGCTGTCAGACGTTTGAGAAGTTAGTCGGAAAATTAATAACACCTGCAATTATGAAGTTAAAAATTAAGACATTTAATGTTGACAGATACGATTTTTAAAATACTCACCTCTTCAGGGATTTAAAGCTTATCTCAGTTTTACGATCGAAGAGGTCTGTTTCATCAACTCATCTCAGGTCCGACTTCCGCTCAAATCGACTCCGATTTCGCTCCTGAACGAAATACATGAAACATGTTTCTCGCCATGACTCGTAGCGAGGGTCTAACATGACATTCTTGTGCTGGTCACTATATTTCTATATTTTAAAAAAGTCTGATTATATATACATCCTGGAAATGAATAAATGTCAAGCTGCTATCTGTAAAAAAAGAAACCACTGGCAGAATTCCGGTGAAACACGTAATTTTTTTAATTCGCACTGTTAAAATGGAACAGCAACATTGAGAGTTGTTGGAAAGTCGTGTGTCAGTGCAGCTATAATCCAAAATTAGGAAAGAAAAACATTTAATGAAGAGACGGAAAATCTCTTTAGTTCTACTTGCAAAATGTTGCATCACTGCCTATTATCTATTGTTGTTGTTATTTGTAATATGGTGACCATACCACCGTTGTGAAGAGGTGTATTTTAATGGAAATGCGTTGTATGACAAGTCGTCACCACACGTTCATTTTACATGCGATGTTTCTTTAACTTGTTTTCTAACCTGAATATACGATAAGTTCCTTTAAATCGCTTACTTTAGCAACTATGAAAATATAAAAAGACAATAGTAGGGAGGCCACCGAGGCTATTTGTTACAGCAAGTAGTTCCTAATTAAACATACAGATGACGCTATAATCGACTTCACTATGACGTATAGATGAACTCTTTGTAAGATGTCGATTATAGCTTCATCTATAGTATACGTTTAATTATGAATGACTGACGCTAACCACTAGCCCCCTAATTTGTTGGGTTTTTTCGCAAGTCCCCCACTATCATCTTTAAATTTGGAATTTTTAGCGATCTGTATACTGCTGCTTTAAATTTTTTTACATTGGTAAAAGAAGAATGTATTGTCATTAACCAGACGCTATTCTATTTCCATGATGTAGTCGACCTATCTATAAATTAAATATTCATGTACAACGCGTGTTTATACTTCGCTTCTGTATACCTTCTGAGCGAAAATCCTCTGATGCCAGTTACATATTCGAAACTGATATGCACGCTTAATAACGTTAAAAATTTATAAAGATACAGATGCAAAATATCTGGCTTTCACAAATGTTTCCGGCAGGTGAAGTTGAGCTCAAAGAATTCCACCTCAGTCTGCTGCAAAATGCATAGAGACAGTCGCACGACTGAGAAAAAGTAGACAGGCCAGGCGTTACTTATTTACTGCTGTTTTACTATGGAGACTTGTGTTTTCACTGACTCCTTAACACCTTGTTACGTACACTAGATATATCAGAAGGTATAATTATAAACTGGCCGAAATTTCAGTTGACATTAGACAATTTATTCTCCCACCTTTTTTTTGGTTATGTTTAACATTGTGCGTGTTTGTTAAAAATAGTATATTAAAAACGCAGAAAGAAATAGGTGACGATATCGTCGTGCTCACACTTAGCAGGTAGCGGATCGACTCAGCGTTTGTTCGAAACGACGGTATCTTCGCCTCTCCGTCTTCGAGCCGTCTGTTTTATAACTCGACCAACAAGAGGATAAATCCAGCTGTTTCCCCTCCTGTAAAACGCCTGTAAACTGTTGGAAAATTCTAAGCGTAGATGTCAATGTAAAATCATCTTTACACTTACAAACTTACAACTATAACCAGTGCCCATATCCGACAGTCTGATGACGCTCAGCGTTAAGGGCTTGACAGTAGAGCCCGTCAATAAAAACGTCAGTAACCAATCCTAAAAAAGGAATTGTTGGAAGTTATTAGCAATAAATTGTATATTTGAAAAAACTCCATATAGGGTAAACAGCCCTCTAATTCCCAGAAAAGCTGGCAAGACGGTTTCCACCAAACCTTTCGCCTCCAGTGTCAGTCTGTCATCTCGAAGGAGCCGAGTAGTTATCTGTTTCAGCAGTAGGGTGCTGCAAGCACGTGACACAAAACCACGTGATCACTGCTTTGGTAATGGTTTTGGACGTACTAGCGTGTACGACACAAGTCTCACAACAAAAACTAGCACAGATGGCGTCACCGGCACCTTTCTGACCAAGAAAACATTTGTAGAAAAAGAAAAAAAAAGCAACTGTTTTGGGGTAGGTATGTTAAACGGAGTTGGTATCGACCGGGATTCGAACTCGGCCCCTCAACGATGGCAATCTACCACGCCCCCTAGGAGGAGGTAGGCTTACATCATTATTACTGTTGTTGCTTCACGATGTGCACAGAAAAGCGTATGACATTTTAATAAAAACCCTCTTCCCCGCCATCCACTCTGCATTTATTTTAAATTCTTACCACTGAACATCAAGAAATAAAATAATAAAAAAACTACGATACATTCTTTGCTTGTATGTACGATAAGGGACGGACTAGTCGAGCCTACGCCATCTCGGGTGCATTCCCCACTCCCTCTAGCTTTCGGTTGGACCACAGGGAGAATGGCACACACTGTCATCCTCATTAACATAATCCTTCATGACGACAAATCCGTATCCATCCAGCCTCACGTGTTTTGCATTAGAAGTGTGTTAACTAAATATACGGCCAGTCCAACAAATGGTAACTAGAGCTTCTAGGTTGGGATAAGGGAGGTAAAAACTGACGTGGTGGTACGCGGAGGGTTAAGATTTTTGCTTCTCATACCAGCGGCGAGGGTTCAATTCCCGCATTAGATCGGCAACTCCCAGGTATATTCAGCCTCCATTACACATGAATACCTGACACGAACGAGGAGGGATCACAGATAAGGAAATGGATCGGGTCCCTGCCGGATCACGGCATAACCTAAGAAAAGGTGATCCCTCTTCAGTCTCTCCTCCAAATCGTCTTACACGTGCGAGAAGTGAGTACGTTGAGGGCGTAAAGCTGCAAGTAACTCTGCGTACTTTTTGCTCAAGGAACACCACCTAAACAAAACAGGTAACACACACCCCCTCCCCACGGGAACACGGTCCTGGAAACCCGCGCAAAGCGGACCCGATAGTATTAGGGGAAAATATGGATGCGTTCCTAACACCTTCCAAAGTCCCCTTTTTTCACTCCCGCCACGAAAAATGTGTGCTCAGCAATCTTGTACAGATGATTTACATATGGAAAGGAGATGGGGTGGATGAGGGTAGAATATTAGTCGGGTGGTGGTGGATCAGTCAGGGGTGGAAGGTTAGGGCAGCTCGTCCCCTGTCGCCTCGCTCACCGCGTGAGTGAAGTGGCGCGAACGAAACCGTGCATATTGGCGGAAAGGTGTATCCACTGTGACGGGCTTATACAGTTGGTTTTGTTTAAAATGCCGAACTCTGCACATTAAGTGGACTTAGTAACTTCGGGTTGCGTAAGCGTGGACCTGCTAAGCACATGGAACCATTGCTTCATGTGATGATCCTCCTTTTTCCTTTACGGGAACGCAGAACAAGGAGAGCGGGAGGAAGATGGCCAGGTGTGTGTGTGTGTGTGTGTGTGTGTGTGTGTGTGAGAGAGAGATATATAAGCTGACGGGTGAGCTGAGACAGTCATAAACTTACCGTCTGCTTTTATTCACGACGTGACCAGAGGAAAAGCCCAGATCCATTACAGTGCATTCCCCTTATCTGTCTGTTTCTGAAATGTGCCCTGGGCTACTATACGACACAAATCCGTGGTCTTACTATACCCATGGCGGCATGCAAGCCTACTTTCAAGCCGAACACAGGCGATAACATGCTGAATTACTGTGGCGCTATTTTAGGTAGACGTGGCTCGAAAAAATCGTCGCATATTCTGTCTCCCTATGCCAATGCCGAACACTCAAAAAAGGGGGGGTACGAAAGTTAACTTTGTTGGTCAACGAAACTAAACGCGTGTAATATACATCGCGTGTTAATGGCGTCAGGTCAGACCAACTCTCCGCAGTTCCAGTAAAACAATTCGATCTCATGCTGACTTTTAATACTCACGCAGCCAGCCCGGTATCTTCCATTAAATGACGAACGCAGGTGGTTGCTGATTTATCTTATTGCTTTGTTTTTCAGTGGTTTTGGAGTATAATCAAGACGACAGCGGTCTTTAGAATTTACACAAAAGTCAGTGAAAGTTGAAAATGGCGTTATTACAACTTGGATCAAACGAGCTGTACTCGTGCCTTTAAAATGGATCCCTTTCATGGAACTCCTTACCCCTTCTTATGGTTATGCTGGAGATCGCATTGATTTCATAGGTAAACGGCTTCTTTGGCCGAGTACATACCTCTATGCTGATTACGATAATAGATTTTACCTACACAAGGGAAATAACTCCGAACTTCACCGACTGCCTGTCTTGATATCTGGCGAGCGATCGAGCCGTCTCAACAGATAATTTTGCGATTAGCTGCATGCGCTGTGAACCTGTTGCGATTCCAAAGACAGTTATTCTCACCATTCTTTGAAGAACGGTTAGACTTGTCGCCAGACCGTCACGTTCAGACAGATCTCCAATAATCCTTTAACTTTCCATTGATCTCAACAAAGCTTCTGTGGTTTACGAGACAACATTCTATGTATGCTTTTAAGTCACATTTAGGATATATATACTGCATTTGTGTATTTTAGATGTTGTTAGTCTTCTACCCTGTTACATCCGGCATTAACGTTGGCCGGGACCCGGAACAGTAGCCGGCTGGGATAGCGAGAGTACGCGACATCGGACACTAAGACCAGCACGAGAGTACCTGGTACACTCCGACTTCGGCCATCCTAACCTATCGAAAGTCCTTACTAGAAATCTTCGTTTTTAGATGTGGCAGGGAACCCAAGCAGTTTGAAGAAGAGCAAGAAATAACCATGCCAGAGAGGTACGCGCCCTCGACCTTAGGACTCCAGTAGACTACCAACCAGACTACCACTCCGCATATATTTTATGTCAGCGCTTACACCAGAAGGAAATTAAATTAATCTATCTACACTGAAATATTTACAGATGACATTTTTCAAACGTCTTGTAGAGGTCATACTTTTTGACCACGAAAGTGAGCAGTGATTAAGTTTGATTCTTGGCACTTATTCGAATAAATTCTAACAGTTTCCTTTCATTCATCGCATAATTTTTGTTAACATCGAAAATATACAGAATAATATTCTTTCGTTGATTCCCCCCATCTTTAAAAAAATATGGGACGCCATTTTGTATTACGCCAATTTACCTCTCCCTTCCATACTTTGAACTGTAATTAAAAACAAAACTAAATGTAGAAATTTCCGGTGGATATTACGCTGACGTTAACACCATGTTGATCCTTGTTCCTTCCAGAGACCTTTCTGCTGTTATCTCCCTATCTAAATTTATTCGTGAAGAAACTATTACGTAAACATTAATACCCCTTTGTAGAGGATGTCGTCTGCTGAGATTTATGTCCGACCTCGTCTCGGCTGCGACCCCCAATGAGTGTATATCTGTCTATCAACAAATTCCATTTACTCGATACAGCAGTGGTTTATGATATTTTTTTTAGTTGAGTTGGTTGAGAAAAATGTCTCGTACATTTGTCACACAAGCAGCGCCAATACGCGACTGCAATTTATTGCGCGTGCAAAATATTACCTTTTATACAAAAAAACAACAGATTTTTCCAACGCTCACATTGTTGTTTTACACCTGGTGCTTCTTGGACTAAGATGAAGCAAGAGCGTATATAGCTTTAGTTTGTCAATATATTACAACTGGCCGGTCTTTGTTCACTATTCAGCATCACCATATCAGTATTTGGTTGTTGATTTTGGGGAGTGGGGGAGAAACAAAAGAAACTGCATGGACAAAAGATTAGAGGCTGAGAGAGAGAGAGAGAGAGAGGGGGGTGCGTGCTCGCGTGCGTGTGTAGTGGCTTTTATTTATGTCAAATGGGCACAACTTCAACCTATTATGAAATATGTTTGCCATGATTCACCGATTACACAATTTTTAAAGACTAAAATGTAAATACTTTAAATAGTCTATCTGACAAATAGATATCACTAAAATGTACCTGGAACTCCCTCATAATTTCATCAGTGATCATCCTAATATTAATCATCACTGTTCGAATAGATTGGACACGTTATTATGAGTTCCCTAAACCTTTTGCCAGCAGTTTACATTTAGTTAATAATTCTAGATACAAAATTGATGAAATACGTTTTTAAGCATTTTGTTCGTGCATTGTCGACTTATTTGGTCGCCATTATGTGAGTGGGTGCTTGAATGTTATTACACGAAGGCCATGACAAATAAGACCCAGGTATCAAGGACTCTTCAAGAGCAAAAGATCTTGTAGTTAGCCCCGACGCCGCCGATTAGCTCAGCGTATAGTGCGGGCCGTACGCGGCATAAATTAGTTTTTCACGACACTGTTGGCTTTTTCCACTTTTTGTTCCGGGTTTAACTTCAATTTTCTGTCTTCAAACAAAAAAGGAAGTCTTCGGGGTCTTCTCTCTGCCGAACGTTTAACTGTGTTAGACGATAAGAAAAAAGTGCTTTGTGGTTCTGAGGCAGCAGTTTCAAAGCAGACACATTTTGCATCGAAAACAACAGCAGTGATTGGTCGCTTTAACATTGAAAAGGTTAACCGCTTCTGTTCTGAGGCCCCTGTCACGTCACAGCTGAATCTCTAAAGACGGCCATCTTCAGAATATGACAAGAACAAATTTGTAATGTTAGTAAAATACTTTTAATTAGCTAGTAAAAACATATACCAGTAACTACATACTTGATTGCAAAGAATAAGCAAACAAAAATTTGTTTTACACCACTCATAAGTCTTGTAAATAAAGGTCCGGACAGCCATTCACTCCTTATACAAACTTGTTATATTTCACAAACCTCTTCTCAAGCATTTCGAGAATTTCCCTTTTCAGACCAGTTCTTCCATAAACTGACAATTGAAAACCCGCCTGTAGGAATTTGTTGTATTTCACGCTGGACCGGATGTCGGAAAAATTACCACCAATGTAATTTTGAGACAGCAATTTCGTTAAATGAAGGTAGCGTGGATCTAATCTGCATTTTTTCGTCATAGCTTCCAAAGAAACATTTGTCACAGAGTTCTGACATTTGTTAGGTGGTGAAAAACGATCTTTTAGGCAGACAGATGTCGGGCGAGGCACTGGTGGCTTCATCGCTAGAGTTAAATTAATGTTTGGTGGAAACTTACTGGGCTTAAAGTTAGTATCTTTGGCATAGCAACTGTCGGGAGCCAAGAACCATCCGTTTGTATTAGAAGCTGACGGCCGCTGAGAGTCTTCAAGCACTCCTAACATGACACTTTTCAGTTTTCGTTGCTGTTTATTTATAAATATTTTTTTCTCGTAAGTGAATTGCAAAAGAAATTTGTGCTGCTCTTTAGAGAGTCCCTGCAATTTTGACTTTAAGACTTCTTCGTACATGGCATTCTTTGTCGAAACCATGGACTTGCTCAACGCCTCGTGGTGATGTTTGGTCTTTTCCGATCCGGAAGTTGCCCACGTTTCGATTTCATTTTTGTCTTTGTTTCTCGTCCACCTCAGGCGAGTAGGCATACTGCTGGGTTTCTGCATTTTGTTTATTTAAAACTTCCTTTTAATTTGAAACCTGAAATTAAAGACAATTTCATTTATTATTATTATTATTATTATTATTATTATTATTATTATTATTATTAGTAGTAGTAGTAGTAGTATAGTAGTAGTAGTAGTAGTAGTGGTAGTGGTGGTGGTGGTGATATCGTGTCTCAAAAGTTTAAGATTAGTCTCGCTTGATGTGTAGTCTGTTTACAGAGGTCTTACCAGAATATCACGGCACTGCATAATATTATTTAAATTTTTACTAAACAAACAATTAGTGACTAGTTAAAAATTTCCCATAAAATGTTTTTATTTTAACTGACAATTAGCTATATTTTCAGTTGTTTTATGAAGAGTTTAATACAAATATTGACTGTAAAATAGCATAAATTTAGTTTTACGGTTGATTGGATTCATATGTATTAATTACTAAACTAAACCTTACAATATTTTTTAGAACAATCCCATACATTTAATATACTATATCTCCAGTTTCTTTTCAGCTAAGGCGGAAACTGTAACTAATGGTACATTTCTACAACTCATCAAAGCTCAAACGTTTCAGTCAGATCCCCTTTCAGTGATGTATACGGTAAAATCAAATCGCTTTATGTATGTGAGTGGAACTCTATCGCTCGAGTCTTAAAAAGCATCTTTATAATCCTCCGTATACCACGTCAGTTTACCTTATTTTATTTATACCACTTCAGCCTAGAAACATAAGTTACTAATCGTGCTGAACTAGCTGCATATTTAGTCAAATATAGTCGTACTGCAAAACACGTAAAGTTGGAGCGATGTACAGATTTTCTGGTTACAAAGGGTTGTACTGATGAAGAAGGTGCTGTGTGTCACAGCCACTACGGTTCAACCTGTGCTGAATAAAACAAGTTTGAAGAGAAGCAAGATGCGAATGCGCCCAGATGGTTATAAATGCATCTTTGAAAAGAAAGAGTCAAGAAAAAAATTTGACGCTTCTCATTTAAGTTTCAACATATCGAGAAATACCAGGTATTGGTTGTGTATCTGGCCACAAGCTATGGCCGACAGCCTGACGTGCGTTTTTAAAAGTCAACTCCTTCAAAAATGTATACAGAGAAAAGGTGAGCTATTAACAATTTTCACGCATCTAAAGCAGCACACTAACGTAGAGAGTTATCCAAACAGAAGCCACTAAGAATAAACAATCTTTTCTAGTCTTCCCAGAACTCATCACGAGTGGTTGGAAGGCGTGACGTCACTATACTAGTATAATAATCTGTAAACCTGGAATAAAATACTGTAAGTTATAGGAATAACCAAGCTTTCGATGACTTTACATTCAACGCTGAGTGCAGCGCCAGAGAAGCCTTATTTAGTCCTAATTTGCGTTGTTTTATCCCATTTTAATGGTTATTATACTAGTATTATGCAACACCCGAAAAATCTCAACGACTTACTATGACGTCACTATTATATTGAAATCTTTTCCTACACTTTGAAAATAAAATATCCAAGTAACTCTATTAAAGTGTGCATGTTTGTTTGACTCAGAAGATAATAAAAAGTTTAGTTTTAGCTATTTATCTTGTTTTTTTCTTTTGTAAACTAAGACTTGGGAAACGCTGAAGATACAAGCGGTTTTCAAACAAAATAGAGCCCTCCTTCCAAAAAAAAGGGAGAAAGAATGGGCAGAAGCCATTAATAACGTGGAAAACGAGCAGGAAGCCGTTAATCATGTTACCGAGAGCGGAATTCCGACACGAAAGCCGTTCATGTTCAAATTTTAAAAAAAACGCTGAACGGCTTATCTATATTTCGAGTAATCGTAACACCGCAGTACACGCAGATCACTGCCACACCTGACCAACCAGGCTCCTAACATTCTTGATAGGTTACCTGACACCGGTACTTCCACATACACCGCAACGCCATGACAACCGAGAGCTGCATTAGTCGCTTAAAAATGAAAAACCAGACGTGCAACTAAACAACACAAATGGCAAGAAAAACGTTGGCCGGATGATTTCCATTCCCGTATTGCCGAATAATCTTCATTTCTCCAGAGAACACCGAGTGATTGCAATATAACACACGATAATGTGAGATAATCATAACAGTTCAAATTACGTTTCGCCTCCATTCGTCTAAGGCAATTTGTTATATCATCGTACGATCAATAGTCCAAACTTGCCGCCTCCAGACTGAGATTCGATCTATCTCGTTGAATAACGAATATACTTTACATTTGAAATGAAAATTGTTAGACAATTCACAGCGCAGCCGGGCAGTCACTTTACAAGGTGTCGTCTGCTTGTGGAGACTCGTCCCACTACAGCGTTTATTGCGTCAGTTATCCGATCGTAGAAACTTAAAACACTGCACCACGATAACTGACGATGGCGAGGGAAAGATATTAATTTTTCTTTAAAAAAAAAAAAAGATTCACGAGAACCATTTAGACTGATTGGTGAAAAATAATACGTTAGGCGACAAATTCTCCCTTGCCAACCCCGCGCCGCATGGGTTTGAGGCTTCTCGATTTTGCCAGAGAAATCCCTCCGCACTAGAACTCTATCATTTGTGTGTGGAAAGAAACCCACGTTGCCGAGGTGGGGAGGGAAAGTGGAGTGAGACCCTGTCAGGGAGGTACAGAAAACCGGGCCGATATCCACGAGAATAGAATCCTAACCTTTTAGTAACCTAGTGGGATACTCGCTGAACTACCGCACCGTTTAGAATTGTACGATTTTTACCCCATTTGTTAGGGACTCGAGTACAGCTACCCGAATAAATCCCATATCGATACTTTAGCTCTTTCATTCGCCTCTGGTCTCACCTGTTTCTCATCCCCTGAACTTCCCTGTAAAATGCGCGCGAGTTATTTTTCCTTTCTTGTTGTTAGTCGTTAGCGCATGCGCAGTGATAGGAAAAAAGGAGAGATTTTCAAGTAAATAAGTAACATACAAAAGATAAAATTGAACAATAAATCTCTAAAAACACTGGTAGCATTATAACTTCTGATTAGGTCCCATTTATCATATTTAGATTATTAGAACCACCTGTCACGCGATTATTTGTTTGCATAAATGGAAGAAAACATGACGGTAATTCCAGATAATGATCTCGCGCCGCTAGATTTGCGACTTATTTAAAGAACTCCTTCAATCCTTTCTTTCAAACAGAAAATCACCTTGAATATTCCTTACTTTAACACAAAGCTTTTTCGCTATTGGGTAAGTAATTGTGGTTGCCGTGGACATATCGAAGATATCCGTTCGTAAATTGTGCTAAATGTTCGATGGGCGACTTGATAAAGGTTCTGAAAATAATTAAAGAGTCTGATCCGTAAACATTCTTTCGGTTGCCTGTGGTTACCGGGAGTATGGATCACAATTATAAGCCATTTAATGTACTATATCTTGCACTAATTATAAGTGTATCTGCGTGAGCCGATTTCTAACAGAATTTTTGATGATTGACAATAATGATTGAGTGAGACAGTTTGAAGAGTAAATTTATGGAAATTTGTCCGCATTCCTGCAGCAACTAAGCTAAACTAAATTGTGGTCAATAGCGGATATATTTGTTCTTGAAAAAATCAAAAACAAGCAATTCAGGTGAATCACTGGTTCGTTTTTTAAATATCCATTGCTTGCCAGAAGTGTCGGAATACCTGGTTTTTATTTCGGTTAGAAAATTCATTGAAGCAAACAAATGAATAATGGTTATATAATGAAAAGTTTAATCGCCGACATCAAAATCGAACAAAAAAACATTTGGACTCTTGATATATTGTTTCTGAGTAGAAACTCATAAAATCCTGAGTTCAGCCAGTTTTATCGGCTGCACAATACTGCTTTGTTTTTTCAAACAATATGGCCGAGTAGTTTACAATAAAACCAATCCTTTATGTCTCGCAACATTATAAGTCTTTTAGCTTAAAACAAAGTGGCAGCTGGTATTTTTTAGCGGTAAAACTGGTTATAAACATCGCGTAAAAAGGTAATTTGTTTTTAGATTGTTTCTTTTAAAAAAAAGGTCAAGTGCATGTTTTATCATAAATAACCTGCCGGTTACCAAACGTGTACTGCAAGATCAGATTTTACCTTCGATCCAAAAGTAGAACAACAGAGATTTATAATATTGTCGATCAATCAAAATTTCTTCCACATTATTTTGAATATATCATTTATAGATATATTTGAAGAAACACTGTCAGATAACAAATAGACTTAATTTACTTCATAATCAAAAGCATTTTCTGTAGTATTACTAAATATACCTATCTTATTATCAATGCCAGTGGAATTTTAGTATTTTTCATATTTCCGATACCTTTGTAACACTTATAGCTCTCTTGTGAATGAAATCACGAACAGCTTCGTGTGCATCATAACTGTGCATAATGCTGTACGGCACTTTGTTGTGCGAGTTGATGTGCTGTCTGGCGTTGATATAGGTTTTCTATGTCACTGCTTTTTTTGTTTACTATCCTTCCCCCAAACCCTGTGAACTGCGGAGGTAGCTCTAAGGACCTATGATTGGACAGTGAATTATAGAAGGAATATATTATTATTATTATTATTATTATTATTATTATTATTATTATTATTATATTATTTTATTATTAAAAGTTGATCATGTTTATTTATATTCCTATTTTGTCATTTATACTATCAATTAAACATTTAGTTTTTTTTCTGTGTAGGTCTGTGGTCCTTCCGCTTTTGTATAAATTGGCCAGGGATCAGTCAAACTGAAAAAAAAACAAAACAAAACAAATAGTCAGACTAAACAAAATGTTAGACTTATTTATATCTGACACGGTTTAAAAGAGCAGAAAGATGGAGGACTCTTCTATCTCGTATTACTTTTAACAAATGATCTTTTGCAAATAAAACAGAAAATTTGTTTTTGCCCGCCGAATGACTGACGCTTTTTCGAAAGTTGCTTCAAATAATTAACGAGCCATAATTTCTTTGAAATGTAGGAAACCAGTGGATGACAAACCAGATGAAAACTATGAAATAAAATCTGTCGTGATCGGTTCGGTGTATTATTTTTACAATTAATACTAAACAGTCAATATTGACCACTAGTTACTCTCATTTCTTTGTTTATGAAATTAACTTGTAGATCTGAGATTTAATGTTAGCAGAGTTATTTCCCTTCGACTATTGATTGCCTCTTAACGACTTAAAATATTAAATATGTCTTTTGTGTATTCATTATATATAACTAAACTGGTACATACATAGCACGGAGTTCATGCGTAAAAAATTAATTGTTTGTATTTTTTAAATAAAGACTAATTCATATACAGTTTGTTCCTTTTAAAAATAATTTTCTATGTCTCTTTTATGATTGATTAAATCAATTACTAGCGACGTTCGAACGAAAACCAGCCCGAGTACCATTACTGTGATGCTACTTCAGTCGGGTTTCAATCGAACATCTCTAATATTTGCATGTTGAAGGAAATTCTGATAATACATGAATGCAAAAAAAATATGCATAATAAGAAATAACAGTAGGCAACTGGTTGACGTGTAAATAGTCAATGTAAATCGCACATCCATTTTAAATTGAAACTCTACAGTTCACGAGCAAACAAAGATATTTAAACTTTTAAAATTGTTCTTACAGATTGTACGTTGTAAATCTTTGCTGACGGTAGAGTTATATATGTAAAGTACGAAACGCATTTTCACCAGTCACTCTTTCGTTTACTCACTGACAGAACCCCTATTTTGCCGTCAACAGCTCAGTTTGAAAGAAATATCGATTTACACAACCGAAGAACGCTTTCATCACCTAACCGTACCTCCCTCCATTTTTCTTTTCTGCACTACGAATGTTGAATTAAGACGACGAAAATTTTGCGCGCGAAAATATTTTTTCTCAAAATCAACAAAGAAAAAAGACGAATATTCAAAGCTTCCATTAATTTTGGCTTTTAAATAAAATCATTAATTTTAATTTAAATAAGAAAATCAAAACAAAACAATTAAAAACGAATTCCATGTCCTGCTGGAATAATTGCGTTGAAAAAATTTTGCTCTTCAGAGACAAGGACGTTAGTCTTCAACCAGTCTCTCTCTCACGCCTATAGATGAAGCTATAACCGGAATCTTATGCCTTAAACTGAGATATATCTTATCTATACGTTTGTTTAATTAGGAATTACTGTTTTTTTTTTTCTTTTCTGTAAGATGTAGTCCAGGGAGTCTCCTTTACTAAACTATCACTTGCTAATAATGGTTGGTAAGGAATGGAGGCCATTTTTTGGTACAAATAGCACAGCATTGATGAGTGATAATTTACAAATTTTAAATTAAAACGTTTCAAATAAAATCTTTATAATGGCAAGTTATCATTTGATAAAATGCTGATTATATCTAATCGTTCTTATATAATCTAATTTTATGATGTTTTAAGTCTTTTTCGTCATAAATGTTCACGGTAAAGCGAAAACAGCATCGTATTTTGCAAGATTTATTAAAAGTTACCTCCCTTTTTGTTTACTGCGGAGTTTACTCGAAAACAAAAAAGCAAAAATGATATCTAAGGAAATAAAACACTAAAAAATAATTTTTTAATATTAGAATTTTAATATATATTCTATGCTTAAAAATATTGTAGTTTTTAAATAAGCTGATGAAAACTGCCAAATCTCGTAAGGCCTGATCGCCAAAGCACGTTCTAAACGCAACATGGCTGGCGCATTCGGAGAAGGCTTGTTCGATGTGTTCGAGAGCACTAGAAGCTCACCTGTGAAAGATTCGAAAACTAAAAGAAAAAAATTAGATGATTGCGATGACAAACGGTATGATCTAATTGTTTGATAAGTTATACATTTTGATTGTGCGTGGAGCTAGTCGTAGTAGACTTAATTTCCATGGCGAACAATAATAATAAATAGCGATCCATCCCTATCAAACTCGGGCAATCAAATATTTAATTTTATTTATTATAAGTTTATAAAAAAAAAAACAAAAAAACATTTGGTATGGCTTTGTTTGTGTCGCAGAATCACATAGAAGTTAATGTGTTCTTTCGGAAAATTAATCATCTGAAATTAAACCGGAAAATCTTACAAGTCGTCCTACGTTTTTCTTCTCATTTAACTCTATCATTCTCCAAACTCAACGTCATTAGAACTCATTAGTCTGTATAAATTCACCTGTATACAGTCGAACAATTAAAGAGTGCCACTCCATAGTTTGGCTTGGAAATAAGTTGAACGTGAAAGAATCAATCAATGCTTTCAAATTCACTATTTTACCACATTTTAAAGAAGTATTGTTATTTGTATTTTTATGTTTAGAGATTTTTAAAAATAATTTTGGAACACATATTTGCAGATGTTAGTGCGCTTGTTTGTTACTCTTTCACCGACGAACCGTAGTACCCAGAGGCCCCAAATTTTGGGTTCAGGCACTTCAGAATCTGGTCAAGGTTTTAAGCTACCCCACATCGGCCTTGAGGGCCGTTTTGAGGCCACCAGAAGCCGCTTTTCAAAAGCCTTATACATTACACTTAGTTCACTGCACTCATTCAAAATAGGCAACCTAACAGCCTCAAATTATAATGAAGGTACCTCAGTATCAAAGGCAGGATTCAAAGGTACTGGAGCCTAGTCTCATTTCCCAAGAGAATCCAGTTCTCTATGAAGCTCAGCTTTGCTATGACTATTAATAAAGCACAGGGCCAATCATTGTAAGTTGTTGGCCTTAATTTGGATAGTCCTCACTTTTCCCATGGATAACTGTACATTGGATGCTCAAGAGTTGGCCAAAACAAAATTCTGTTTTGCTTTTCACCCCAAAAGAAAAATTAAAAACATTGTCTAAAAAGAGGCTCTTATGGAACAAAGTTAAATTTGTGTACATCTTATAAAATGTTAAGAAACATATCATTAACATCAATTCAATGATCATTCAATGGTTTTGTTTAAGCAAATAAAATTTCTGTTTTTTAAATTGATATAAAACCTTTTTCATAAAAGCCATTTTTTTCCTGTGCAGCACTGGGTACCACATCTAGTAATCTACATTTTTATGCTCTAATTTCTGGATAATTTTAAATGGTTTCTGTCAGTTAAGTACATAGGGAAAACTCAACAAACTTTTTTTTTTCTTAAGTTTATGTTCAGCTGCAAAATTGTTGGAGAGAGAGGAAATTATTAGATATTAATCTAAACAATTCTGTCTAAATTTGTAGTGGTTTGTAGTAGAGGTAGTTTTTATTATTTATCATCTAAAAAAAAACAGATAAAAATGTGATATGTTTAATGTGATATGCTTTAATGTTTTGTCCTATTGAAAAATTAAGTGTTTTTCTCATTTTTGTTTATTTATTAAACCAGAGCTGAAGACTTACTTAGAAGTATTGTACAGAGGACTGTTGATAGCAAAGATGGTGAAATTCCAAACAAAAAGCTTAAGACCATAACAGCAGATGATGCAAGGTTTGTATTTGCTTCATGATATGCATATCACAACATCTATCCCAAATTTTCCTTATCTTTAGATTTTTAAATTAGAATCCTTTTCAAGTTTACAGTTTTAATTGTTTTTTTTATTTCTTTTTAAACTATTTTTTTGAAAACTTTATTTTGAGCTGGCTAACGGAAAGATCATGGATCCCTTTGATTGACACAGAAACATTTTCAGACTCCTTTGTGCCCCCCCCAAATTCTTATTATAAGCAGACAGTTATTGTTTTTTTTTCTAAAATTTTTTTCCCGGCAGGACTTGGATGAAGTGGAGTCAAGCAGGAGAGAAACTTTTTCTGTCTTTTGAGACCTGTTGTCTAGTCTTCCTATATAAGCTTTCAGATGCCATTCTTTTGCCACAAAAAGCATCTACAAAAACTACATAATTCACCTTAAAAATCTTGAATATCTTCCACAGCAGTTAATAGAACTACTAGCTATGTTAACAGAATCTTATATTAATTTTATATTTCTTTATTGTTTACTGATTAATGGGCTTTTTTTTTTTTTCAGTTCTGCAGAAGTTATGCCACGGATCCAGGTGCACAAAGTAGAGACAGTGGAGGCTTGTTTGCATGAGGTGGGTTGCTCTCTTTTTTGTAACTACTAGCCTCTAGCCTGTTGTATACGTAATGAAGCATACATGGTGATGAATAAATAGGATATTTTGTAGATGAGTAGCTGATGCTCTTCACTTAAAATTTAGTGATGTCAGAATTTTGCAGTCTGTAGCATTATGCAGTGATAAATATACTATGTTGTAACTATCTAAAGGAACTAATTCTGTTAATGTGAATTAGTTCTTTTCTAATTTACGTTTTCATTTTATCGAAGTCTTGCCCTTTAACTTGCTGTAAAATTAGGCATTATGATATACCAGTAAACCTTTTTTTTTTTTCTTTAGGACATCTGTTGTCAAGCTAAATTTCTGGTAATCTCTCACAAAAAAACAATCAGTATTACATAATTATGCTAACATGTTTTTTTTTTTTAGTTCACCATTTTTAAAAATTTCTCATTACTTTATTTATTTATTTTTGTAGGTAGCTGTTCCACCAGGTGAAGAGTTTACTCCATTGAAGCCTTTACCTGACAAGCCAGCAAAAGAGTTTTCTTTTATCCTTGATCCTTTCCAGAAGGAAGCTCTCCTCTGCCTGGAGAACAAGCAGTCTGTTTTGGTTTCAGCTCACACATCGGCTGGAAAAACAGTTGTAGCTGTGTAAGTAGCTTGTTTTTAGCTGCACCTAATCTGAGTCTTGGAGATATATATATGATAATTATGGAAACAGAAGAAAAAAAAACGGGTATAAACTCCAAATAACGTGTGATAAGATCACATTTCATGTGTAGAAATGAAATGTATAGTACACTGATGGTTGTCATGTGAGCAGTCAGAAACTGCCACACCTGGAAAAGGACTATAAAAGTATAGTCACTGATATCATTGTAGTGTGGCAAATACTGTGGCTCTGGGAAGGAAATATCACATGACGAGTGTATAGAAATCAAAGGTTTATTGAAGGTTACTCCATGTGGCAGATTGCAGCCTGATTTCATGTTTTAGAAAGAGCTGTGTGCATGACTCTAGGGAGGCTGCATGTAAGTGGTACTGTTCAAAATAGATGTGGTTTCAGAAGAAAGCCCATCAACCTCTCCAAAAGTGATGTTAAGTACCTCAGGGTATGTTCCCTATGTGATAGATAACAAGCCAGTAGAGATCTTGCATTTGACCCAGCTGGAAGTATGGGTGTTAACATTTCTTCAGAACAGTAAGATGTACATTAGCATGAAATGGTCTCAATAGATGTGTAGCTGCCTGAAAACCATTGCTGAGGGGAAGAAACCAAACGTCAAGGCTGAAATGCGCAGCACAAATGTAACAATTGGACGAAAAAATCTAGAAGGTGCTCTTTACAGATGAGTCCAAGTTCAAACTGTTTGGCAATAGTTACGGCAGTTTATTCAAAGGCATACCAGGTAGTGATATAACAGTCAGTGTACAACAGCTACATTGAACTTGGTAGGTGGATCAGTACAAATGTTGGGGCTGCATATCAGCCAAAGGTGTCAAAGATTTGCATAAAATCGAAGCCATACTGACTACCAGCAGGTTCAGGCAGGTTCTCATCCATCATGACATTGACTCCAAATGTACAGCCAAAGTGGTGAAAAACTCTAAAATGTAAAGAGGCTGATTGAACACTTATAAAGATGCCTTTGCCTGTGCAAAGTTTTGTTATGACCATCATTGAGGATATATGAGGTTTATATGGCTACTGAGAAAGTCAAACAGCAACAACATATAGGATGAATTATGATAAGTACTACAGGATATTTGAAACAACATTTCCCGTTCCTACACAGGTTGTCAATGTATGACTATGAAAAAATATCATGATTTATATAAAGCAAGGTGTTCATGTACCAAATACTGATGCACTGTACAACATATTTTCATTATTTGTGCATATCCTGTGTGTTTCCATAATTATTTCCAATACTGTATATATAGTTTAAATTTTGTTAGTTAAAAAAAAGCAGAAAATGATGGCTTGTTGTGTTTTAGGTATGCCATTGCTATGTCGTTTCGAGCTAAACAGCGGGTGATTTACACAACACCTATCAAGGCACTCAGCAATCAGAAGTACCGAGAATTGTATGAAGAATTCCAGGATGTTGGACTGATGACTGGTGACATCACTATCAACCCTACAGCCACTTGCCTTATCATGACAACAGAAGTAAATTTCTTTTCTTTTTTTTTTTAAATTCTTTTTTTGAGACTTGTATGTACATTTTGTGGTTGTGTTGAGAAAAGAATCACAAAAATTATGAACAACATTGAGGTTTAGTTTAGTTACAAGTGACAGGAAGAGGCAATTAGAGAAGACAAATATTAATATAATTTTTAAATGACTTCTACTTTTGCTATTTATTTCATTTGCTAGAATTAATTCATTAGAATTTTCTTAATAAAATATTTTTTCTAACATCAAGGTATAGCTTGTAATTGTGGTTTCCAGTATTAACAAGTTAGAGAGTGAAATGTATTACTGACTGTTGCAAAAGTACAACTAATCAGGACCTGCTGTTTTCTTACAATTGCATTAATTAATCCAGTCAGGGTGGTAAAGAAGTAATTCAATTTGTCTCTGTTTATTGTAATTTGTGGTCACTAAATTTGAATCTGTTTGCTGGATGCAAGAATGAGACTTGTCACAACAATTAAAACTGTCATAAAAGTTGAAATTACATAGAAAATCTACCATTCAGTACACATTCTTTGCTTGTCCCTGTTTTAACTATCAAATGTAACAGTTGTCAGATTGTGTTGTTTTTTAAAATCAGCTTGGTTTTGCTGCCTTAAAACAACTACAGATGTTTTTCATATTCATCTTGAAATAAAAAAAATTTTTCTTGTTTATACTGCACTGTGATCTTGAAAAAGATTGGGCCTTTGGTATAACTTAGAATTAGCAATTTACTGCAGCTTTTCTGTTTCTAGATCCTTCGCAGTATGCTGTACAGGGGCTCAGAAGTCATGCGTGAAGTGGCTTGGGTTGTTTTTGACGAGATCCATTATATGAGAGACAAAGGTAAAAAAAAAAACAACTGGCCTTTAACTATCTGGTATAGTTGGTTTTCTACCAGTCTTGTAATTATTCCACCAACTGTTTGTAAATGCCTTTTCTTGGGTATGACATTGAGCACTAAGCAGCAGTGAGATTAGAACTCATTCTACAACAGCCAAGCTCTCTTTAAAACTTGTTAATTAGATTTCTGGCATATTTAGAGACTAGAAATATTTGGGTAAAATAAGAACCTAATTGAAAGATTTTACCATAAATCCTTTTTCAAGATATAAAACATTTTTTATTTAAATTTTCCTCTGCATGTTATATTTTTTCTCTGTGTTGATACATATAAGTACACGTATGTGGTAGTCACACTATTGGTCTGGTGTTAAAATTTATAGGTAAAATTGGAAAAAAATCATTGAATTTCTGCCAAAATATGTAGTTTGATTGATTTGCAGATTCTTTCTCACTTATATTGCTATATTGGTGGAAATATCTCTCTTTTAAGAGGGTAGGCCCTAAAAATTTTTTTATTTTAGCGAACCTGTTCAAGAAGAAGTGCTTGCTTATGGGCATCCTGGTTTTGGCAGTTGGAGCTTCACAAAGCACAATAGGTGCTAAAACAACAGTTGTAAAAGCTAACAAAACAATTTAGATTGTATTTTGAAAACCTAGTTAACAGAATAACCGGACTTAAAGTAATGGTCAGACATTGTTCAACCAAAACCTGATACTGTCTGATCAAAGTTTGCAGCAGTTCTGACATTTTGTCCAACCAACTCTCTGTGAAGAACAACGAAAATAGGAAGAAATATAACTTCATGACTCTCTTCATCTTCCCTTATTTTATTTTGAAGCAGTGTACATATCACTCAATAAACTCACTCGATGCATAACTTTTCTCTTAGATATTTTTACTTCGTAGAACTTCCCCATGTCATGTGTCAATGAAGTGAGGACAGCACATTGAATTTGACATTGATTGTGCATGTATCTCTCAGTCTTACAGTAAACTTCATTTCAGAAGTTCATAAAGTTTAGGTGAGCTCAATTTTCCGAAGATGCTAAATTGTTCTGTGAACAAGGTTGCAATGAGCTTTCATTTATGAAAACTAGGGGCATAAGTCAGGTAGTTTCAGAAAGGAACCTGATTCTAACTATAGTTGTAAAAATAGTTCTTTTTCACTACAGAGAGATAGCAACATATGAAACCAACTATGCTCAGAATAATTTTTTAACTTTGTTACTTCAACTTCCTAGATGCCATAGAAAATATAAATCTGGTTGTATTTTGTGAAAGCAACATAATCTCATTGTTATTCATTTAATTTTTATGGCTTTTCCAGAAGATTGATAATGCTTTCCAATTATGGAATGAATTATGCAAGACAGGAATAGTTATTGTTTTACCCTAACTGTTCTTGTAATCAGTTTATTTACAACAGATTTATATAATAGTGTTTTAATTAACTATCATATGTTTCTTGTAATTGTAACACAGCTTTGCTTTATGAATTCCTTCTTTTGCAATATGTAGTGACAGGGTTGCAGGGTTTTAGCCACATGGCGGTTAAAATCGGCTAAAACCATAGTTAAAACCACTCTGGCTCCATCTAAAGTGACTAAAACTGTCAAAAACTTTTCGAGTGTACTAAACACAACAAAAGTTGTCTATAATTGTTTGAAACATTATTTATTTAAAAAGAACAAACACATGAAAAACTTTTTCAGCAAGGGTCAAAATCCATTGTTCACTTATGTGAAGTCCATTTTAGCACTTTAAGTTAATAGTCCAGCTCCTTGGGTCCTCTAAGTATTCTGTAGATAAAGACCAGTTTTGCAGCTTTCTGTAGACCAAGCTTGTTGCAGAGCTTGGTGAACACCAGCCCAAAGCTGCTGAAGACACACACTAGAACTGCAGATGATGCAGCAGCAGACTGTAGAGCCACCATCAAGTCAGTGAAGCCATCTGGTAGGTCTGCTGTTGATGAGCCCAAGGCTTTCCACCATGTTACAGGATGGCTGTGAGGAGGAAAGTCTCATCTTTGTTGACTAACTACTAAACAGTCTACCCTTATGGGTCAGCCTGGCACCGAGATACCTTGGATGAAACATGTAGGCAGCCAGGTGGCAGGGTTTGATGATGAAGTCAAACTTCTTCTGGACTTTGATGCGGTGATCTTTCAGAACTGATTCATTCAGAAGGTCAAGAAAAATGTTGCAAGCATCAGCAATGGTCGTCTTATCATTCTGACCCTGGTCTAAGGCAGCAGCAACTGGACACTATGTTGGCCAAGTCATTAACCTGCCTGAAGAGGTTCATGTCCATGACCTTCTGGAGAATGACCTTATCTACTTCATCTGGATGGTCTTGAATGAACTTGATATAGCATGTTCTGTTGGTAAGATAAGAGTCCAGGCAGATTAGCTGACCCTTCCAACGAGTGTCATTTGGCAGCTGAGGGCGTGTTGACCCTGACTGTTTCTTAAGCCAGGCTGATGGCACATGGTGAATCCTGAAGAACTTACTGATTTCAACGACATTTTTCATGATAGGAGCAGGTGTTAGATCTTGACCAAGTAGGTTAAGGACATGGGAAAGGCAGCTGTATGTGATCAGGTTCTTGTCTTCCTTCTCTAGCTCTTCCCTCATCTTGTCCATACTCTTGGCATTATCTGTTACAAAGGACTGAACCTTACATCCATAGACACCCTCAGCATAAGATCTAGAGTCCTCAAACATGTCTTTACACGCCTCTGCAGTCTTGTGGGTGGTACCAGTATCCTTGGCAGCCACAAAGAACCCTTTTCCCTCACTGACTACTGATGTTGCAATTACCGGCTCATTTTGGATGGTACTCCAGCCATCTTGCTGCATAGTGACAGTCTTGTTGTTGAGCTACTGCTTCATGATGGCCTGGTACTTGTTATGGCACTTGTTAAGCACTTAGTTACTCACTGCATCCCTGGTAGGTGACTTCTAACCCGGCCAGAGACTGTACACCATTGCCTTGAAGCTGGGATGCTATACAATGCTGAAGGGTAGGTTGCACCCATACACAAGCTCGGCAATTTTTTCATCCAGGTTGTCTTTGGTAGCAGCTTGAGTACGCACGATGATGCTGTTAAGGTCAGCTTGATGCTTCTTGGCTGGTGGTGTGTCAAGACCAAAGTGGGAAGCATCTGGGCATTTCTCTGGCTGATGAGCATTGACTGGAGCTGGGTCACACACTGCTGCACCTTGCTGAGACTCACTGGCTGTAGACAGCTGTGGCTTACTGGCTCTGGACTGTTTGACACATTTCTCGTAGTGTTTCTTCATCCTGCCTATGTGGCTACTCTGTACATCTAAACAGAGCTTACACTGAGCAGTGAATTTAGAACCATCCACATTGCAGTGGAAATGGTCCCAGATAATATCCTTAGGTCTACCTCCTTTGAGCATGTTGTCTTGCAAAACTGATCACTGTTCAGACTAATTATGAAATTAAGACTAAAATCCTCCTGTATTTATACCCAAATGTGACCCACACAGGCTGGATTAATTACAATTCTCTTACCTAATACAATGGGTGACTCAACCCTGGACCATTACTCTTTGATTGCCCTTGACACACACACATTATCTTTCATACCTAAAGCACACACAAAGATTATCTAAGATACCTAAAAAACATCACCTAAAACATTTACAGATGTTACTCATACTAACTATTAAATTACAATTCTCTCTGTACCATATTATCCATTGAAATTTAAACATCTATGTTTTTATACAGATATTCTCTATTTTAGTTAAGGGCACTTTTACAGCCAGCCGCTGAAAGTGTCAAAAACTGGCTAAAACCCAACCCTGTGTAGTGGTGATAACTTTAAATATGAAAGTGAGGCTAAAACAAACTCATACCATAGAGGAAGTCCGTCCATAGCTTCATTAGTGTAGGTAGACAATTTTTTCTCTATTCACTAGTCTGGTATATCTTTTATCATATTGCAAAACAATATGGCGGTTCTGGGGAAGCAAGCAGAAGCACACATTTTCAGGTTTTTTGGAAAAGGCCTGAAAATAGTGATCTGTAGGCTGCCAAAGTAAAAACTGAAGCTTTAGAATGGAGGAATACATAAGTTTAATGAATCATGGTATGATACATTGTAGCCAAAAACAAATAGAACAGAATAGTGACACTCCATGTGATGCAGGTCTGGAACAGAGAAGTTACTGCTTGTTCCTAAACAGTATGCAATCTAGAAGATAAGTAATAACATTGTTAGTTAGCCATTCAGACAGTTGCAAGGAAACCTAATACAGTTAAGTAATTTACCTAGATTTATGGTACTTCAATAAAAATGTGGGTGAAATGTCTGACCCAGTTTTCATTTTTTTTGCTATCAGATGTGTCTGACCTGAATCTTGTCTGAACATTGGTCAAACCAACTCCTCAGAATTATTTTAAGCTCTGGAATGACAACTGCCTTCAAGGTTTTGATATTTTAACTGTACAGTGTTAGTGAGCAGCTTAACATGTTTAGAAACAACCAAAAACACACTGCTGTATATGAAATTATAGTCTTAATTCTATGTAGTTTCTGATAATTGACTAAATGCATAAAACAAAGGAGTTTCTCCATTTATTCATTTGTTTGTTTATTCATTCATGTCAAGTACCTGGAAGTTTATCAGATAATGAGCCCAAATGAATTGTTAATTATTTAGTCAAATGCCTAAAACTTCCGGACATAGTCAGATGATTGATTGTCCATTATGGAATATGCTTTTCTTTTTGATAAAATGTAAACATTTTATTTTGATTAATAGCTTAGTGTTGTATAGTAAAGATTGTCATTGGATGACTATTTCCAATTTTTCACTTTTTTCTTAGCTATATAAACTGTTTATTTTGAGTCCCATAAAATGCCAGCTATCATTAGAATCTTAATTTCTACAATTTTTAGGTGAGAAAACATTAATTTACATTAAAAAGTTTTATTATTTAAAACTTTGAATAAGAAATATTTTGATGAATTTTCATTGGAAATAGGAATTTTATTGCCAGAATTAATCATTCTTTCTTTGCAGTTTAAGCAGTCTGCATACTTGCTGTTAAACTTACCATTTTTTTTGCACAGTGATCAAAGGACGCTTTAAGAAATTGATACTCTTTATGATTATGTTCTGGTCGACTGGTACTAATTTTTTTGATTAGTGTAAGTGGAAATATTTGTTTGATGTTTCTTTGTTGTGTTAATTTAACAGAAAGAGGTGTTGTGTGGGAGGAAACCATCATTCTCTTACCAGACAATGTTCACTACGTCTTTCTATCAGCCACCATTCCAAATGCTCGTCAGTTTGCTGAGTGGATCTGTCATCTTCATAAACAGGTATGAATTCTCACTTCTTTAATTTAAAATACAGCATTAATAAGCAGAGAAAAGGATTTATTTTTTAAAGAGAAATAAAAAAGAAGTTGAGTTTAATTAGCTAGGTGTAACAGGCTAGACATTTTTTCTCACTTGGTAGCCATCTGTGACTTTTGAACTGCCTGTGTAAAATAATTCTTTGCATACTCACAGGTAGCCATGTCTTCTCATGAAAATCAGTTTACCATTTACTTTATCTTGCCAACATTTTATAAAGTAACATTGTCATAGTTTTGGGCTGTTCTGTTAAAACCTTGTGACTAGCTCAAAGGTAAATGTGTGCTCTCTTTCCTTATAAATGACTGTAATTTGAGAGCACTGGAAAATATATGTTTAGACTTCAACTGCACTTTTCTTTGTCAATCTTTGTAATCCTTCAGTTTCCTTAATTGGCTGTTTTTGTCATTTCATTTATTAAAGTGTTTTTTCAGAAATGTTTGGGTATTTTCTGTTTGCAGCCATGTCATGTGGTCTACACAGATTACAGACCCACTCCACTACAACATTACATCTTTCCAGCTGGAGGTGATGGAATCCATCTGGTTGTTGATGAAAATGTAAGTAGTCAGTCACGTGTTGGGTGTTAAATGTTTTTTTTCCTTGTCAGATAAAGATGAGTTTTGCTTATCTGTGGTGAAAAGGCAAATGTATACAAATGATCTATCAAAAACTATTGTAATAAATTTTGGTTTTACTCCCATCTCTTGTTGGCATGGCTTCGACCACTATGGAAATTTTGTATGATTCTGTCTTAGCAAATTCAATCTTGTACACAGCAGACACCCTAAATCTAATTTGTTTCTCTGCATTACCATCCAGGATTAAAATTATAATGAATAGTAAAAATGTTCCTCTAAATTAATGGAGATTTCTTAATGAGAAATTAAAATTGATTGAAGAAAGTCTGTAAACATATTAAAGAATTTTTTAAAAATTTGCATACAACAAATGAATTTTTTTTTCATTTCCACTTTTATCATTCTGTAGTTTTTCAAAGTATATTTGTTTATTGTGTGTGTGTATTTGTTCATTCATTTATTTTGATTATTTTTTGTTTAGGGGGAATTCAGAGAAGAAAATTTTACTACAGCTATGTCTGTGTTACAAAATGCAGCTGGTGCTGCTAGAGGAGACATAAGAGGACGTAAAGGTGGATTTGTAGGTTGGTATCAGTTTTTTAAGAGAAATAGGAAAAAATTGAAGCTGCACTGACATATATCCAATAGTATCAGCATTATTTAGATGATTCTTCTCGTTGGAGTTTTCTGCTTAGTTGAACAGCTGAGAAACAAATGGAAATATGATGGTCCATAGACAGTTTGAAAATGGTTTATTAGCACTGAAGAATTTTTCACCTTCACCTACTGGCAAACTTTCTCTCTTTACTCTTTCTGAACAAACTGAACTGAGTCAGTTTAAACTACGAAAGAATTACACATTAAAACAACAAACTATTACTGGCATCATGTCTTAGATGTCTTTAAACTGAGAATTTAGATAGTTTTTGCATTTTACATAATCTCACGACTTTTAAGGTGCTGCCATATTGACCTACTCATACAGTAGGTGTAAGTATAGGTTGGTTTGTTTTTATATATCTGCCAGATGGGGTACCCAGCTCTGCACGGGAAAAAAACCAGCTTTTATGAAAAAGGTTTTATATCAATTTGAAAAACAAATTTTATTTGCTTAAACACACAACCATTGAATGACCATTGAATTGATGCTAACAATACATTTCTTAACATTCTGTAAGCTGTACACTTAAATTCAACTTTGTTCCATAGAAGCCTCTTTACAGATGATGTTTTTAGTTTTTTCTTTGGGATGAAAAGCAGAACAGATTGTTTTGGCCAACTCTTGAGCATCCAACGTACAGTTGTCCATGGGAAAAGTGGGGACTCTCCAAATTAAGGCCAACAATTTTCATTGATTGGCCCTGTGTTTTATTGATGGTCATAGCAAAGCTTAGTTTTATAGGAACTTGATTCTCTTGAATTCAAGAGGCTTTTTAAAATTGCATAATGGTTATCTTTCAGCTGACTTGTTTGGGAATCTTTATAAGTACCTCACCATTACAGGACTAGCTTATAAGATGATGACAAACTGGTAGCAAACTGCTCAATGCATTTTTATTTTTTAGTTTTCAAAAACTGCTGAAAAATTGAAATCTATAGTCACTTCTGAGTTGAATGAGTACTGTGAAGTAGTTGTAACTTTGAACTGCGAAAGGTGGCCTTTGTTGGCCTCTGAGGCCAGGCTCTGGTACCCTTGGATCTTATTTTTGATCCTGAGGTACCTTCATCATAATTTGAGGCTGTTAGGTTGCCTATTTTGAATGAGTACAGTGAACTAAGTGTAATGTATAAGGCTTTTGAAATGTGGCCTTTGGTGGCCTCAAAACTACCCTCAAGGCCGATGTGGGGTAGCTTAAAACCTCACCCAGATTCTCAAGTACATACACCCAAAATCTGGAGCCTCTAGGGGCTACGGTTTGGCCATGAAAGAGTAACAAACAAACACAAACACTTGAAAATATGTATTTGATCTAAATACATAAATATTTGATTGTTTTTATTCAAAAATTGAAATTAGCTATAGGTTTGAGAATTATTTAAGAAATTTTAATTCTAAAAAAGTATATAGTCTTTTGGTTCTAGAAATAGAGGGGCAGCTTTACATGATTACAACCAATGGAGCTATAAAAACAGATGTACAGCATATGAAGAGTGTATAATCTGTTAAATATTAATAAGATTAGTTGTATATTGTGAACTTGTGAGTTTTCCCTTGTTGTATTTTTTAAAATGTTTATGGTTTGTTTTTTTGTTTGTTTGTTTTAAAGAGATAAAGGTCTTTTGATAGTCATGATTGGACCCTCATCTCTATCATGTTATAGAATAGCAAATTAAGGCAGTAGTGTATCCTAATCTTAAACTGCTGATTAGGTAGGGGGGCTGGTGGCAGCTGTGGTTTTTAATTCTAATGGACCTGGGCTGTGTTTAGTGTCTTTCCAGTGGCATGACTTCTCTTCCTCTTCTATACCTGCCTCAGTATATGTTGGTTTTCTCCTGCTGCTAACTATAATAATCTTAGTAAGTAGATTCTTTCCCCATTGAACTTGTTAGTATTCAGCAGTCTGCTTATACACTTTAGCAACTGTGATGCCACACGTTCCCTGCCTTCAAGCAGTTCTGTACACAAAAAACAGAATATGCTAAATTAAGTATTATATAAGGGACATTCAGATGAAACCCGGCCAGATATGGTTTTGGCGATTCTATTTCAGCTTGGTTTTGTTTGAACATCCCTAGTAGATAAGGACAATCTCTTCTTATTATGCAAGATGGATAATGGATGAGCTGCTGCTGTCAAAGAGTTGGCTAGATGATATAATGCTGTAAATTATGGTCTAACTAACTAGAAGTGGAATTTTCACCCAGGAATGGATGGTTAAACTGGAAGGAAAATGTATCGTTAAACAAAAGCAGCTAACACTAGACTTTGCTGTACACACGCTGCTAATAGAAATGTACTATTATAATCTTTCAGGTGACTCAAATTGCTATAAAATAGTGAAGATGATCATGGAGAGGAACTTTGCGCCAGTTATTGTGTTCAGCTTTAGCAAGAAAGATTGTGAGGCATATGCTCTCCAGATGGTCAAGCTGGATTTTAACACAGGTACTGTTATAATTTCTTTTTTTAAATAAACTAACTCTTTGTTTTATGAAAGGGATGCATTCCTTGAAAGTCATTCATTAAGCGAAAATGAATTTACCATTAATTTAAAGACAATAATTAGAGATGCATTTCAGTGACCTGAGATAAGGAGAAAAAAAAAACGGAGTGGTGCTATTCAGCATCAACGAGTGATGATTCACTGATAGAAGTTGGTGGCTGAGGTTCTGAAGTAGATTATTGAGGCATTTGTGGTTGCACTGCTTATTTCATTTCACAATTCTCTGTTATCAGATGCCTTCTTGATGTAATAATTCCTTCAGAAGTCCCAAATTGATGGCTTATCTTTGCAGTCTGTTTCAGAGATGAGATGCCTCAACATTTGGAGGCAAAAAAAAACCCCACACGGATATTATCAGCAAAGTCTTCACAGTGGATAAGATGACCAAGGGTGTTACTGATAATCAGTAAGCTCTTATTATCCAGGTTGTTTTTGGTGCAATATTTGGTGATGAAAGGAGATAAATGAGATGTGACGTAATCCTGGAAGAGAATAGCTGTCACCTAAACCACTGGAAGATTGGTCTCGCTATATCCCTTCAAAGCATGTGGGTTCTCATAGTGATAAACTAACAATGGCATAGGGTTACAATTACTGTCTGCATTACCTCCAAGGAGAGGCTTAAGCCAATCTTTCAATGCTTTGAAGCCTGACACCAACTTTTCCTCTTTAGATATGTAGATATGTGACAGCATCTTCCTTCAGAAGAGTCCAGTTTCATCTAAACTAGACACCTGTTTTGCCACATGTCCACCTTCCCTTATGATCTTTTTCAAATCAAGCATTACAACATCAGCACTCACTACCTCCCTTCATGTGTAAATTATGCAGGTTAGCACACTTCTTAAAACCATCAAACCAGCTATGGCTGGCTCTGAAAGTCTCTTGACTGGCTGAAGATCCTTCTCTGCCTTCACAATCCATTAAATCTTGCCACAATGATATTGCTTTATTCTAAATTATGATCAAATTCAGCAGGGTACTTTGTTGTGTTTGTTCTTCAACCCGCAAACTAAATAGATTTTATATCTTCTCCATTGTCGTATCTCACACTTAAGTTACTCCTGATGTAGCTGTTGCTGCACTTGCCTTTATTTTGTTGACACTATTGAGGATGGTATGCAGTTGAAGGTGCCAGATGGAGGCTGATACTATATGCACTAAGCGTTCTTTTTCATGTCTTTTCACAATGTCTAGACGACTTTCCTGGTGTGTTAGCAGGTAATGTTGAGTAGTGCTTGGAACTCATGTTGGAGAAAGCCAAGACATTTTGATATAAAATGGCTAATGGTCCGAGTACGCATTGAACAATACAAGGATGGTGACCAGAATAAAAGATGGAGTGACTTAGAGGGATGGTGGGTGGGACTACTGCCTTCCTGGGCCAATGAGATGATGCAAGATGGATATGTGCTGCCTATCACCTGCCTATGACACTAAATTCAAAATTTGCATGTATTTTGGCTTGGTGTGCTTTTGGTATAGTGAAAATTTATTACACATAACTAAAAAGGGATGTTAATTCTTTTTAGTGTTAATGTGAAAATTTGTTAATTGAACGCTAGGAGTTGCGTGTATGAAAAAGTAAAAAAAACATCTGCACTAAGATGATATTTTTTTTGTGTGTTTGGTCTTAGGATGTGAAAAATCTTTAATTTTTTCAAATGCAACCTTCAATCTAATAAATTTTAACATTTTATCTTGAATAGCGGATGAGAAGAATTTAGTGGAGGAGGTGTTTAGTAATGCCATTGATTCTTTGTGTGATGATGACAAGGAACTTCCTCAGGTATGTTACTCTTTCAGCAGCATCATTTACATCTACTTATTTTTACACCATGCTGTTTGCTTTGACACAGACAGTTACATTGCAGCACAAATATTTGGAAATAAATTTGAATGCACAGATGTTTAGATTCTGTGGAATTTAAAATAATTTAGAAGATTTTCAGTCTTTGCTTTTATTATCCAGCATTTGGTTTCTCTTTTTAATCAGCCTCTTTTTTTTGTATTTTGACTATTAATTTATTTATAAATTAAAAACTAATATTTTGTAGCAGCATATTAAGTCTTTAGAAAGACAACTGGAACTTTCCTCCTAGTTTGTTGACTATTTCGACTATACATTTATAAAATGAAAACATTCATATAAACATCTATATATTAATGTATATTCCAGGTAAAGAGTGTGCTGCCTCTTTTAAAAAAAGGTATTGGAATCCATCACTCGGGTCTTCTGCCACTACTGAAGGAAACTATTGAAATTCTGTTTTCAGAAGGACTTATTAAGGTAAACCCAAATATATCAACATTGCTCTTCAAAATACTGAAATTCACCCATTGCTTAAATGTTTTTAATGGGAGGAGCTACTTTGTTTTAGTAATCTTGCTAATTAATGGGTAAGAAGTTTTTTATGACAAATGTTTATTCTTGACAGATGAAATAAGTAGAACAATTTGCTTGCTTTCAAAGCTTGAAAAAATGACATACACTTCAAACTGGACAATTCTGCAAATTTCTTCCCACTCTACTGCAATGGCTCACCAATTCAACTATGAGCATTTTTTTTAGTATTTAAATACGGAAAGCCTATGTCTCTAAGTATTCATTGTTTTCCATAGGCCTTGTTTGCAACAGAGACATTTGCCATGGGTCTCAACATGCCAGCCAGGACAGTTCTGTTTACCAACACTAGGAAATTTGATGGGAAAGACTTCAGATGGGTGAGCTCCAGAACAGTTATTTTATATGTACACTGGTGTGCTTCCATAAGTAATCTGTGTATTAGTGAGCTTAGTGCTGTTGGAAATTTGCTTTAAAACATTATTTGATGTGATTTCAATAATTGATTAAGTAAATTTGCAGATCACATCAGGAGAATATATCCAGATGAGTGGGAGAGCAGGGAGGCGGGGCTTAGATGACCGAGGCATTGTCATCTTGATGGTGGATGAAAAGATCAGCCACACTGCTGCTAAACAGATTCTCAAGGTATGATGTGTATGCAGAGGAAATAGAACATTTCTCCAGATTATCTGGTTATACTTAGTTACATTGAAAGATGATAACAGTAATAGGAAAACAGAAATATTATAATTAAATAAATAGTGTACATTGGGAAAAAAAGAAAGATTAGCTAGGGGTTGCAGTACCCAAGGTACTTTTGTATATAAGATATGCCAATGTTTTAAATTAAAAGATAGTGCTGGAAAAAACAACTTTGAGTAGATTAGGTCTGGCAGATTCCTGATAGAATACAGAATCAATAGCTACATGCTTTAAAAATGATATTTGTTTTTGCTTCTATATATGTGAACAGGAGTATATATAATGTGTAAGTAATATCAGAAGTTCATAGGACCCCTGGAAAAATGTTTACTGGCAGTTTGGTATGTGTTTTAGTTTGAACTCAAATAATGTGGTTACTGAGCTGATTCTGGCCTGCCTCATTTTTTCTAAATCCAGTTCTTCCACAATATGACTGAATGTAGATGCATGCTTACATTTGGTATGCACAACATAAAAAGGTTTTAGCTGTAAAGATTTTGCTCTGTGATAGTAAAATGGAGCACCTTGAACAAGTTTGGATTTGTCTTACAAATAGTTTACATGATACTTCACCACACGGTAGTGAGTGAAAGTAGCTAGTATTTTCCTTTGATAAATATTCATGCACCTGAGCTAAGCTATAATACGATACTTTGCTTATTTCTAGGGGCTGCCTGATCCACTGAACAGTGCGTTTCACCTGACTTACAACATGGTGCTAAACCTACTGAGGGTGGAGGAGATAAATCCTGAATACATGCTGGAGAGATCTTTTTACCAGTTTCAGAACTATGCTTCCATCCCAGATCTTGTTGAAAGTGAGCACATCTAACTCTTTGCATATTCAAAGACTCTTTGGATAATAATTTTTTTTACTAGCAGCCATAAGTGTAGACTTTCCAATGAAATATCCCATATGTTATGTATAATCCATTTATTAGAAAATATATACATGAGAAAATGTTACAATAATTTTACTTTTTCATTTTTATTGATGAGTTCACAATTGTGTGTGTATTTAAAATCATTTAAGCAACTGGTTACCTTCAGTTTTCATGTTTTGTGCAAGTCCAAAAATCTTTATTAAACTTATTGATATTTATGTCAATAAAAATTTTTAAAATGTTAACATGAGAACCAAAAATATTTTGTAACTTTTTAAAAATTTCTTTTAAATATTTAGATCTTTGTTTAGGGAAAAATACTGTGAATTCAGCTTTAATATAATTTAAACAATACATTGTTTTAAGAGCTGAAAAAAAAGGAGAAAGAAGTAAATTCATTGATGATTCCCAATGAGGATCATGTGGCTGCATACTACAAGATCAGACAGCAGCTGGATCATCTTGGAAGTGAACTGCTGAGCTACATTCTGAAACCACAGAATCTTTTACCCTTCCTTCAGCCAGGCCGGCTGATCAAGGTCAGTGATGATAATGAATTCACTGGCATTAATGTTGTGAGGCAGGAGATCCTGTATTTGTGTTTTAGTATAAACAAAGCATTGTCAGGGTTTAATCAGAAGCTTTAGTAGATATGACAACTGAATATTTGGAGCCATGAGGTAAATTGATTTCTCCCTCCCTCTGTCGATTCAGATGCTGTGTCTGGGTTGACAGTGGAGAAAATCTTAATCTGGTCAGCTAGATCAGTAGTAATTTGTTGTCTTGGTTGCAGCAGAAAGCTGTTAATGTGGCTACTGCGTAGATAAAATTAATTCTGTCAAATATAACTTGTTTTGTGTTTCTGAGATAGTCAGTCAGAGCAAATCTTTGAGCTGTATACTGCTGGAAAGAGAGGAAGAGAATTGTTGAGACCAGCAAGTAATCAGGGTCTTTTGTTCCTTAATTTGATTTGGTGGTGATTCTTTGGTGTATTATGTTAGTGAACAAGTCGAATCTAATATAGCTGTTTGGCCACTTCAGATGACTAATCTTGAACTGTTGTTGCTTTTGTTTTATTGGTAGGAAATATAGCTACTGGACCATGGGAAGAAAGATTCTATGTTAGTAACATCAAGCAAAAAGAATCAGTAATCTTTAGCATTTATCCAAGTCTGCTCCAAAACTATGCACAGTTGATCAGTTACAAACCCGTAGTGTGGTTCTTGGAGCAGACTGCATAAGTTACATGGTGGGTGAAAGAATGTTGCCTTTTCTTATTGTGATTTTACTACATGAGAGTGATACTTCAAGTGTAATGTACTGGGGAAATAGAAAAAGGTCCTAAGAGTTGTGGAAAATTCTGAAATATTTAAACAAAAAGTGGCTGACGTCCATCAAAATCATTCATTTCTCAAGTGAATAAAACCCGCTTTAATTGGAGAAGTTTATAAGTAGAGATTGCAACTTCTGTGAAAATGACAAAAGACTTGTGCATTTGCTACATCACCACTCCCATGTATGCATCATGATTGCTAAAAATAGTTAATCGGGAACTATTGACCACTTCCACCTTTTGATACAAGATTTTGCTTCCTAGCACATCCTTATTTTTTGAATGTCATTGTTTACAAGAGAGACAATTTTGATGAGGGAAGCTTAGTGCCATTGCTATATTCTAGAGAGCATATCCTGGGCCATGATGGGCTACACTTCTGACTTCAGCAGCGAAGTTTCTGGAGGAAACCCATCACGTGAATGGCTGGTGAAGAAGAAACCATTCTGCATAGGTACAAAAAACCAAACTGACCCTGACCAGGGATTGAACTCTGTCCCTCAGTCTTGGCAGTCCAGTAGTGTGTATACTGGGCCACTGGCCACCCAGCACATCTATAATAGCACTAGCTTTGGACAGGATAGGAAAACTAAATGCATCAAAGATGCAAGGATGCTGCTGCATCATCATTAGCTGCTTCATAAGAATGATTAGATAATTGCATTGGGATCAGTAGAAATTTTGTATTTATTGCCTAAGACCAGCAAAATTTGACATTCTTGAAGCCGTAGGTGGAACAGTACTCTTTCATTTTTCTAACAGCTTGATGAACATTTTCGTAGAGTAGCCTTCCTCTACAATTCGGGTTCTTGTGCTATTGCTGCTCAAAGTGGTCAAACAACTTTGTGTACTTCACTGTTGTTTTTTCTTGTTAATCAGAAAATTGCAACAATGTCATCTTTAGTGCCATCACAGTCAAGTTCTTGTGCATAAATAGTAAAACAATTATTTTATTTTTTTTTTTTAATTGAATTGGACTCTAAAGATAACTACAGTATGCAATTTTAATACCTGTCGCACTGCCCAGATTAATTTTTCCTTCTCTTTTTGATAGAGTCTCTTCACTGATCACTTGATGGGATTTTCTGAAATCTTTGCCTGTCATTATTTTTATAATTTAGGTAAAAAATGGAGAAGATGATTTTGGTTGGGGAGCTCTGGTCAACATCCAGAAAAAGGCAAACCAAAGCAAAGTAAGTGCATCACCAGTTAATGTGCTTTCTAAATTTGAAAATGTCATAGTCTTCCATGAGCCTGTTTATACGTACCATAATCTATATAACCGGTAAACTTTAAACTCTCTAGCATTAGTCAGGGTTATTCATACAGGGTAATGATCTTAAGTTAAATTGATAAATTATGTGAAGATGCCTTGAATGAAAAGAAAAATATTCAGATATATGCAAGATTAAGGTACGACTTGTTAGTAAGTGGCAGCTAGGTATGTCAGAATGTTGTCTGGAAGAAAACACCTGGTTAAGAACTGTTTGTTACTTTTGATAGAGCAGAATCAGTTTTAAGAGTTTATCATCCCAAATTTGTGATGTAGTGTGAAAATGTTTGCTTCATTATTAGCAGACAGAAACAAATTCTTGTTTTTGTATAGTGGTTTTAAACAAAATAAGGCAGCAAATATGATACATTTAAAGGATATAGCAAAAATAAAGATTGTTGTTTATCACACAATTTCTATTATTATGAATTATTTCTTAGTTTTTCATTTTATTTTTCATACTTTTAAATTGAAAATTAGGTTTGAGATAGTAGAAGCAGATATTAAAAGAGTCTTGGTTCTTATAGTAAAAAAACCAGCAGTGGAGATTTTAAAATTTATATGGTGAGTTCTTGGTACTTTAGAACTTATAATTTGTTTTAAAGAAATTATCATTTGGAGCACCAAGCATGTGAGATCGCTTAAAAGTGATCTGTGCAGGTGTGGGTGACTGATTGTATAGAAATCTGTTAAAAGTAGGATACTGACCAGTTCAGAATATTTCTGACAGGTTCCAACAGAGTCTGAAACTAAGTATGTGGCTGAAGTGATGCTCCACCTGTCTAAAGCTAGTGCCCAGTCTCACAGCAGTAATGACATCAAGCCGTGTTTTCCAGGGAAAAAAGGAGAGATGCAGGTGAGTCTGCCTAGATACTCCAATGTCATTTAGCAAATATGTAAAAGCTGTTGCTCTGATATCTTGTTGTATAGGAATACTTCCATTTAGTAGCTACTAAATAGTGCAGATTTCCAATTATGGTTTCGCAAAATTCCCAACAATGCTTTAGCTTGGATAATCTGTGACATCTTCCAATGGTTTCAGCAAATACGAATGATTTCTGTTTTTAAATAATTTTTTAATTTTTGATATTCAGTGTAAGCAGTTATTTTTCTTTTTAGGTTTTATAAGTGACAGGTCTGTGGTAAAAGTGTATTATACGCTTAAATATTTTTTTACCACCCTGCTATAATTTACTTTAAATGTTTTTGCTAAAAATTAGTGTACTTCTCATGTTTACTGGAAGTTTGTTTTTTCTTTCCCTTGAAGGTTGTACCAATTCTAGTTGATTTGATTACTGCCATCAGTTCTGTTCGTTTGTACCTACCTCAAGATCTTCGACCGTATGAAAACAGGCAGTGTGTGTTGAAGTCATTACAGGTGAGTATTCTACTTTATCCTCATTTATCTGTTCTCATTTACTCAGTATGTTCCGCCTTTGTATCTACAAGTCTTTCATTGTTTCTTTCCAGGAAGTACACAAACGTTTTGTGGATGGTTTACCCCTGCTGGACCCTATTGAAGACATGGGAATTCGTGATAAGGGACTTCAAGAAGTTGTGAAAGTTTGTATAGGCAAAAGATTCCTTATTACTGATTTATAACATCTTTCTTACTCTCAATGGTTTACTACTTGTTAACTAAAGCCAATATTGTTAATATGAAATTTATTTAAATATTTCCAGCTCAGGATTTTTCTTTTACTGAATAAACTTTTTTCTGAATTAGGTTGCCAGTGGAACATACTAAAGGAAGAAAGGATGACTCAGAATAGGAAGTCTTTTATTAACTTTAATATAATTGTAATTCTGTTTGCTTACTGTGTAATGATGATCATAATTTGAATCTCTCTCTCTCTTGCACACTGTGTGTGTGTGTGTGTGTGTGTGTCTTGAAAACTGATTTTTACATTTTTGTATTTGATAAAAATACTAAGACACAAACTGTTCCTCCAATACTTTTTTAAAACTTGATTCCTGTTCAAAATAATGACAAAGTATCTGAAGAGTTAGACAAGTTTTTCTCTTTTTTATCAGAAGGATTTATAAAATTGCTAAAAGTTAACAACGGATTTCTTTTTTCTAGAAAATCGAAGCATTTGAACACCGTATGTATTCTCATTCCCTGCACAAAGATCCCAAATTGGATGAGTTGTATGCTTTGTATGAAAGAAAGATGCAGGTAAGGTGCTCAAAACTGAGAAACTACATTACAACAGACCCGTTTAAAGATTGTTTGCTCAGTTGGTAATTAGCAGGGTTATCAAGACCCCTCTGTAACTAAGTACAGTTTAAACCCTGTCATCTCTACTATACTACAAGTTTGTGAATTTCCAAATTATGCCATGTGACTCTCTCAAGTCTTTCCCTCCATTCAGGATGTCACCTGAAGAACCATGTTGTAAATGCTTAAGTATTGATGTCTTTCCTCTTCCTGTCTGATTTTGAAATAAATCTCTTGTTATGCATCAACAAAATTTGGCTCCCCTGTTTAAATATTTATATGTAACATGTGTTTGTGTGTACAGTAAAGACATTATTTTGTATTTTCATAGTTATATATAAATATGCTCAGATACTTTTGATTACCAGATACTACAAGGTTTTCATTTTGTCAGTTTGTGAGTTTCATTTCTGTTTGTAAATCTTATTAAAGTACAAACATTGTTGTTTGCAATGAAAACAAAAGAAATGTGGAATAATTAATAGCTAATTAAGATTAAACTGTTTTAATATTACAGAAAGTATATATTAGATACAAACTTAAAAACCTTTAATGTCTACTTAACAACACACATTTTTTGTCAGCATAATAAGTTTACATATTGTAGTGCCTGCCTTAATTCTTTTGGTGCTTAATTTGAAACTTTCCAGCCTGAAATTTATCTACCATAAAATGAAATTAGGTGTTTGATTGGAGAAGTTGTGGAGCTTTCAAAGACATGAAGGTATTCCCATTTATCACAATAGAGGGAAAGGATTTTTTGAAGCTGTGGCGTAAATCTGCTTCCAGCATCAAATGACTATAAATGTCAAAGTGAATATATCCACTTTCAGCTTTGTAAGGATTAAAATACATGAAATTTGCAAATGTACTAGACATTTTTAATGGGAAGCACCTTGCCTTAATAGCATTTGTAGACTACTCTGGGGCCATTTGCACCCCACTACCCTTCAACCCTGTATTAGTTAGCACAGGTTGAGCCATAGGGGCTGTGAGACAGTACTTTCCTCACTAATGTAATTCTTTGTAATAACAAATCCATATATTGCTCTGACCCTCCACATACAGCTAGCTTAACATAAATACTAACTAGTGCTTCTAAGCTGACCCCAGGTTTTATAGGTAAGATAAAAGAAATCCAATAAACTGTAGTCTTCCAGCTACTGTGAACATGAGGACATTGAACAGAGTAAGGAAATTATAGAAAAAATTTGACAAAAAATTACGTCAACTATCAAATTGACTATCATGTTCTATCACACGTGTGAAAGGGTGATATTTATTATTTTCATTCTTTGTGGGGATTGTTGAAAGATTGGAATGGAAATCAAGACTATCAAAGCAGAAATGAAGAAAAAGAAATCTCTCTTACAAATGGATGAACTGAAGTGTCGGAAGCGAGTGTTAAGACGGTTGGGCTATGCCACAGCATCAGATGTCATCGAGTTAAAAGGAAGAGTGGCATGTGAAATTGACTGGTAAGTGTTCTCAGCTTTTAAAGAAACAAAAGAAAAGACTATGCAAAGATTTTAGATGGAATAACATAAATTACTTTCTAAAAAAGTAAGTACATTTTTTCAAATATTGCACACTAAAAGTTTATTTATTCTTGTGTGGTAGTTTTAGTTTTCCGCGCACACACACACACTTCTGACATTTCTTGTCACAAATTATATAACCAAGCCAAGCTGTTGTCATAACTCAGTACTATTGGAATAAATTGTCATTATTTTCTTCTTACAAAGCACTACAGTCATGGACAGGAGAAAGAGAAGTTTTCCATCTCTAGTAGTAGCACAATTGACCTACATTTTGACAATTTTATTCTGTTATCATTGCCAGGGTTTAGTCAAGATGACTGTTTTGATGCGCATTGTAAATTTTGTAGTAGATACTTTAATACTTAGAATTTACACCCCAGTGTTTGTCAAAGAATTTCAGCCTAAAAATTGAAACTGAAAAGTAAAAGATGTTTCCAATTGCACTTTTGCATTAGATCTGCTGGTGGGTTTAACAAGGTTAGTGCAAGACTAAGGAATTATCACTGCAAAGCTGGACTGTTCTGTAGAGAACTAGATATGTTAACATAATTAAGGAATGTTACTAGGAAACTGTAAAGCAAGTCTTTTCTTTTATAGGCTTTTGAAGTTCAAAATATCAAATTAAATATCTCACGTAAGCATGATAAGGTGAAAAATGTCACCTACCAAAGTGTGGTTCACTTTTCTCTCTACTTACATCGTCAAGTTGATTTTTCATATGTAGGATTTGGTTTGTGTTCACATGAAGCAACCTTACATTAGTAATAATTGCAGGCTCTTGCTCCTTACTGTTAAACCCACACTGATCCATTTGAAATGAAAGCTTTAGTTTGCCTAATGTATGCTGAATCACACTGTTAGAAAACTGGTTAAAGCTATTACTTTTTCATTGTTTTTGGAAAAAAATATTTTCTCTTATTTTGGTGTTTTGATAGTATTTGCTTCAAACTTTAGAATTCATAATCTTCTGTTTTAAATTCATTATTAAAATTGTTTCTTGTTTAAAAATAAGTTATTTGATATGAAATATGAATAAGTACACTGCTTTTAAATCAGTTTTCTTAAAAACAATACCAATTTTTTATATTAAAGTGCAAAACACAAAAGAGAGGGTAAATGTACTATGTATTGTATAAATTTTGTCTCTTACTGGAGAGAAAGAGACAAAAATTGTCAATAAACAGACTACTGTAAAAACACTGTTTTGAATTCATACATGGGATGGATATACAATAAACTGCTTTTAGTGTGTAGCTTAACAAGATTGAATGATATTAAAATTTAAAAAAAAAGATTTTATTAGCTATCTGCTGGAATGAAAACCATAACTTGACTGAAAATAATTAGAAATAATTTTCAAGCTAAATAAAAGGTACAAGCACTAAAAAACCTGATGATGCCTTTTTATGCATTCCTTTCTTTGGCTTCTTCAGTGGACTGAAGGTTGGTAGTTCTAGAGCTGGACTGTTTACTGATGATTAAATCACATCAGGCGGGCAGGCTCTCTTTGTATGCAGTTTAATCCTTATTTTGTCCAACCTGACATGTTTTTATAATTACTTGATATGTCACTGTTTTACTTAGCGCACACTTTCTTTTCTTCTTTTATCTATTCTTTTTCAATAATGTGACTTTTGAAAAATGGCATAATCCAGCATCTTTGTTCCTATCTGACTTGGTTTTAGCAATTAACTGCTGCAGTCTGCCCGCCATTTTACATGATGACTTGTGTTCTGCACAACATTACAGTGCAGTTAAATAAGGGTAGATTTACTTACGTGGTATCAGTAATGATAAATTGTGCATAGTGGACAACCATGCCAAAAAGCAGATGACTGTAAATGTACTATACCGTTACTTGGGCTATATTATAAATGTTAGAACTTCTTTGTGCATGACCTTTAAGCTGTTAATTCTAGTTAGTAAAGAGTATGATACAGAGGCTGTTTGTTGATGTTTCAGTGGTAACGAGCTACTGTTGACTGAGCTGCTGTTTAACAGTGTTTTTAACAACCTGACTGTTCAGCAGTGTTGTGCCCTGCTCAGCTGTTTTGTGTGCCAGGAGAAAGCTTCAGAAACACCTGCACTCACTGAATCTTTGTCTGGTCTACTTCGGAGCATGAAGGTAAGTTGTTACTGTGACTTCTTTGACAAGTTGAAGATTGTATAGAGCCAACACAAATGTGTAATTTGCATTGGCAAACATCAGCTATACATGATAATGAGAAGCAAGGTAAGGTAGTAATGTGAATCTGCTGGGTATGTGTTACTACCCCAACAACCTCTTTGTATAACCAGGACAATCTCTGCTGGTCCATGATTCTTCTGTTTACCTGCGAAGATCTAGTCAAGAGCATTGTTCTGTTCATATATTAGGCTGTCAAGCTAGAACATTGTTTGCACCAGTTCTTTATAGATATTAGTTAATAATTCTTAAATATTTATAGATTCTATTATTTTTATTCATGTGAAGTTTTTGAGGGACTATTATATTTTAGAAAAAATCTGAGTTTGTTTTTTGTTTTGTTTTTTTGGTTTAACCATATGCGTATTTGTTGAAAGCTGATAAAAAAAACATGGAAATGATTTAATTTTAAATTAAAATTGTTTTTTGCTTTTTTATCACATCTGAATTGTATTGGTTCAGAAGCATTGTTGATATTAATTTTCTTTTAACAGAGAGACATTTCTTTCTTGTGTGTATTTGTGTTTGCTGTTGATGGCACTTTAGAAGAAAGCAAAAATGTTTGCAAGAAGGATAGCATGAAGAGATGAATGAGCAGAAGGGTGGAAATGTTTCTGTAAATAGCTGTGGAAATGTTTCTGGGAGATGACTGTATATTTGTTTTTATTTGCTTTTTGAGACCTGGCAGGTGTGTAAAAAGGGATACTCTGTAGTTGGTGAATGAGCTGTGTTAGGAGTCAAACTGTATATAGCCAGGTAGTTCCATAGTGATGGATCTGGTATTTATTTGTATGTAAGTATCATGAATGAACCAATCAGTGATTAGGTTACTTTGCAAAATGGTAAACAAGCTGCTGTAGGGGGGGTTACGTTCCTTGAGCACCTGCGAAGAGTGAAAAACCGCGAATATTGGACGTGGTCCATAAAAATGCCTATAAACGTCAAAATATAACGTAAAATATAATAAAAAATATATAAGTAAATATATAATAATAATTTAATAAAAAATACAGTAAAATGTACGGGTACTCACCAATAATGAATGATATTGATTGAAAATGATGATGAATAAGCTGTGCAGTGCCTTGTGGGCAGCAGCCAATCAGCAACGAGGAGAAATGAATAACACTCTCTGATTGGCTACTTTCAAACTTCCAGCCAATAGCATTTATTTTATATTGATATTTTGCTGAATTTACATTAGTATTTATTACAAAATTAGTAAATTATATTGTTATTAATAATTTAGCGTTAAAAAGCGTGAAAAAATATATATTGCCACGAAAAAAGCCATAAAAATCGCAGACGCAGAAGATATTTGTGATTCCACGAATATGCGGGGGTTTCCACGAACAATTATTAGTTAGGTTCTAAGGAAAATTCCGTGAATAACCGGGGCCGCGAATGCCGAACCGCGATTACGCGGGGGTCAACTGTATACACCCTGGATTCAGTGAAACTGGATCCAATTTTAAAAAAAAAAACAAAGAAGAGACAAACAAGCAAACATTTTCTTAATATTTAAAAAGCACACCTAGAAGTATTGTTTTGTTTCTATGTTATAGGATACAGCTCGGAGGTAGTACGTGTGAGCAAGGAGGCAAAGATAGAGATAGATGAGATTCCTATTTGGAGAATTTCCAACCTCAAATGATGGATGTGGTGAATGCTTGGTGCAATGGAGCGCTGTTTTTGCAGACATCTGTAAAATGACAGACATATTTGAAGGTACTTTTAAGTTACGCACAAATAGACTTTGGTTTTTTTTTAAAAAAATTCCAGCTGCTTAATCCATTTTTGTAGAAATCTACACTTATTTTTTAAAATTAAAAACAGCAACATAAACAATTAAAAGATATATATATATATAATTTATTAGGCTGTCATATATTTTTTTGCTGTGTATATTTCTGACATGAACTTTACTCAGTTGTAATATTTGGTTTTTAGATTTTTCAAATTTAATTGGGCATAAAGATCTTTATATCGTATCATTTTATTCTGAACAGGCAGCATTATCAGAATGATGCGGCGCCTTGAAGAAATGTTAAGGCAGATGTGTCAAGCTTCCAAGGCTATTGGAAATACAGAATTAGAAAACAAATTCTCTGAAGGTAAGTATTAGCTATGTTTATATTACTTATTGCTGCTAGTCTGAAGAAGGAAATTGCTTATGACATTTTAAAAATAAGTAGAAACACAATCTAATAATTCTGTAATCTTGGATTGCCTTGCTATCTGTAGGAATGAGCAAAAAAACCAAACGGGTTCAACCATATTTTTTCATGGGGATTGATGACTGGCAATTCTGGATAAATCTGGATGATTCTAATTTAGTGTTATTTGCTATCAGGGTTCTTGACTTTACTTCATTCAGTTTTAGTTGATGTTCATATTAGTAGTAAATAAATCAGCATCCACATCTTGTTTCTGCATAGATGATGATGTTTCAGTATGCACTGATTCAGAGCAATAACTGTCATGGCTAAAGGATTAATGAACTTCTCATGTCTGCTTAAAACTTGGTTATTTGCAATAGAATGTCACTTTAATTTTTTCCCACTATTAAATTATGTTGCCCTATAAGTTATAACATTTTATTTAATTTCTTTATATTATTATTACTTAACTAGAAAAGTATCTTGTTAAAGATCTCTCAACTTCTCAAATAGCCAGATGGATAGTTGTCATATTCTCTGATTTTCACAAACAGTTATTTATCTTTTTGTTTTCCTTTTCCAGGTATTAGGAAGATCAAGAGAGACATTGTTTTTGCTGCCAGTCTTTATCTATAACATGTTCAAGAATTTTAAGAAAAGAATTTTATATGGTTATTGAAAAACTCTGCATCATAATTTTAAAAAAACTCTATCATAACTGTCTTTATTTACATTTGTATGGACATACATATATTCATGTTTACATTTTAGTATAAAAAAACAAATATAAATATCATGGATTCTCTTATTTTTTGGTTCAGTAATAAATAATACTCACCTACTTAATGTCATTTGCTCAGAAGAAGTATTTTCCCAGAGTGCTGATGGAGATGTGTATTAATTATCCAAATTATTAAAACAGAAACAATGCTTTTTGGCTGTTTTATTACTTTGCTAAATTTTATGTTTTGACATTATAATTTATCAGGGGAAAATAACTTTTAACATTGTTGTATTGTAAAGTCTAAGGATGAGGGATGAAAATCTTGCAGTTTGACATGATTTTAGGATAATTAGTCAACCAACTGTTGTGTAACTATAATAACATAGAATCTAGAATTTCACTTATTCTGAGAGCTTGTATTAAATTCACAATGTGTCTTCTTGATGAACCACTGTCCTGACTTCAAGGCCTAATAATGTGTCATAGCAGAGGAGATGTGGGGGGCTCTTAAGTGGTGGTCAAGATGCAAGCTAGTTAAGAGTTACCTGCAGAATATCCACTGCATGTACTTAGAAAGCCTTACTACAACTCTTTGTATCTGGATGTGGGAGGAAATCCACGTGGCCGGGAGAAAAGAAGTAAGAAACCATACAAAGTAGGCACGCCAAAGCAGACCCCCAGCTTCCCTATGCAGTGTACCTGTTTAACATGGTACAGGTAGGTAGAAGTTAGGAAAATTTAGGAAAATGTCCAGAAATATTTATTTTAATAAAGTAACACTTTTTCTTTTTCATGTTTATGTATTAGTGTTCATGTAGGGAATATGTATAAACTGTTTGATTGGTGTACCACTACATCAAAGTGATTATTTGCTGCATCACAATTTTAGTTTCTTCTTGGTCCACCATCGCAAAAACTGTAACTTTTCCTCTTAATGAAGGGTGGTTGGAACTGTTTTACTTAATAATAATAATAATAATAATAATAATAATAATAATAATAATAATAATAATATATTATTTAAATTTATGTTTCAACTCTTTGGGATACATGTAGTAAACTTCAAAAATAGTATAATTGTTCATGTTTTGTTATAGTTTTATACTTGGTGGAACAAGGAGACAGCTAAAATCTGCTGCAGTTTTGTTTTGTTTTTGATTGAAAGTATGGAAAGTGTATTTAAAGTCTTCAGGGATCCAGACTGATGCATTTTTGTACCTGGCCATTTTCCTCTTCCTTCATTTGCTGCCATCCTTAGTAAATGAAACCACAACATGAAAGGTACAACAGAAACTTAATTTATGCAAACAGTAGTAAAAAATAAAATAACATCTGTGCATTCTCTGCATTGCTTGATTATTATCACAGCCAGTTGTAGATCTTTGATTGTTGAAGCAATTCTACAAAATAGTGTTTGTTTGTTTTTTCTGTCAAATGTGCCTTGAGATAAATATATTAAACTGTTAAACACATTACTTAAAATACATTGTACAAATTTAAAATTACAACAAACTATACCTCAATTAGCAAATTGGTGAAGAAAAAAAAAAGTCAGTCTTTTCAAAACACAAAAAAAAGACAAATATAATGAAATCAATTGAAGATGTCTGCAGGTCATTTTATAGGTTTATACATGTACTTCATTCTCTGTTTTTATCCTTACGCCACAAATTGGGGTCATGGGAATGTCTTACGCATGGCCAAGCATTTCTCGTGGTCAATGAACAGTGTGTTGTTCTTAATGGCAAGATCCTCTTCCAGAGCTGTCTTGGTGCGCTGCAACTCCTGCATTGAGTTTTCTGCTTGGCGTAGCTTTTGCTGCAATGCTTGGATGGTGTCATACAGCTCATTGACCTCTTCAACCAGCCTATTCAAAGATAAATGGACACAAATGCATCATAGACAGGAATTTAAAAAATGCAGCATTGCCTGACCAAAGATAGTCAATTTTGCACATGCAGATTAGGATCTTTATTCAGAATTTTGTATGTTCTCAAGAGTATTTGATGCTAGACTGTAGGCTGCCATGATGAGTATTTTACGGACCAGAAATAATGCATTGTCAGAAATAAAGATTCCAACAATTTGAGGAAGGAAATCATTCTACAGATATGTTGTTAAATATCTTTAGATGGCAGGGCAGCTTGACTCTTGTAGATACAAGCTCTTTGCTAGTATTTTTTTTTTTTTTTTAAAGTATGTGATGAAGATGTATTGAGGTAAAAATAGAAATCATTGCACCAGACTTTAAGTTTTTCAGAGATTTCTGGGACAAAAAGTGGGGCTATGGATTAGATTCTAATTCTTTGTACTAAAGGAAAGAATAAAAAATACTTTTTAAAAACTTAAGGATGACTAGCAAATCAGTTTACATTTATTAAAGAATAGATTTTAGAAAAGGTCAAAGGATTTTTGTTTTGTTTATTTATATATTTGGTCAGACTTCAAAGTAAATGTCAGATTTATTGAAAATTATTCAGGTTTCAGAGAATGCTAAGCAAGTTTTATGAGAAATTTAAATGCTAGTGCCTGATTAGGGATGTTATGGAAAACCCTATTAAATAAATTTAAAAAAGAAGTTTGGACTCTTAAAGGCTTTGTGTGAGTTCTAGATTTGCTTCTCTTATGTCTAATAATCTCACCTGTGCTGAGCTGAGTCACGGCAACTCTCCACGTTGGGTCTACGTAGTCTTGTATCAAGACGGCTCTGCGCCACCATGAGCGGAGGTTGTTTGTCTTGGATGGATTTCTTTATGAACTCTATGTCTTATTCATATCAAAGATCTCTTGTAGCACCTAGAAACAACAAAGGTAAAATATCATACCTTTTATTTACTTAATGGGTGTGTTGTGTACCTCATCTCATGAGACTGGCTAGAATTGTTGGTTATAGTACATAATTTGCTGTTTCTCTCTAATGATTTCTTTATAGGCTTTTAAAGATATAATTGTTTATCATGAAGCAAAATTGATTTTATCTGTTGTCACGTGATGTATAGAAAAACACATGTTCACTGTTCTCTATCTATCAATCAATCATTATTTCCAAACCAGTACTATAAGTTTCTCTGTTTCCCACCACCACATTGAGAGAGTATACAACACCCTTAGCCTCAGGTGAGCAGTTCAGTGGAGCCAATTAGTAATCACTAGGTGATCTTTATAATAGATTAAAACTGATAACCATGTTGATCTTTCCTGATTAGTTTTAAAAATTGGGTAGTTTTCTTTAAAACTTTCTAAAATAAAAATTACCAGTTAATTTTTTTTTCTTCTGCTCAGTTTTCCTACATTTCTTGTTAAAGATTTTAAAGCGATGTTTCATTAAAAATTTTTTATGCTAGATGAACAGTCCATATAGTATTAATTACCTTTGTCAGATTCAGAATACTTTTGATGGTGGACTAATGTCTGTAGTTTGTAATGTGAATTTTGTAGCAGGTTTTGTAACCTTTCATGGTCGTCATCTTTAAATAGGTTACAAGTTTATTTCTGCATCTAATCAAGAGTTTTTATAAGAGACAATTCAGTGTGTGGAACAGTTGGACTTTGTCCTAAATTTTAACTACATAGTCTCTACATGCAGGCTGAGACAACCTCTGGTAGCTTTACTCCAGATTTCTGCAGTATTGATTTTTCTGTTTTTTTTTTTTAAGTCTGCATTTTCTGTTGACTTATGCATAAATTTCAGTTTTATGAAATTTAAAGATGAAATATTCAAAAATGTGGACCTTATTTACTTTGGTTATCCCTACTCTCTTACCTTAGACAAGTGAGCTTGGATCTTGTTCCTGGCATCAGTGGTCTCCTTGATACGGTCTGTCAGTGCTAGGTTGACTGCATTCCACTGGCGCCACATGTCATTGGCACACTTAGTTAGTACACTGTCAATCTCATTCCTCAGCTGCCTGGAGGCCGCACGTTCCTTCTGTGATCTCTGGATGTTGTTGTTTGTATACATAGCCCATGTTTCTGGGACGGACACCCTGAAACGATACAGCCATTTAGGAAAAGACTAATTCCTCCACAGCAGAACTGTTCTCATTCTTTTATCAAAGTCATTTGACCTTTAACACAACTCTCTTCAGTAGAACTCGCAGCTATCCATTATCTTGTTACTTTAATGTAAGGAAACAAGTAAAGTGGCAGTGTATGGAAGTTTCCATTTGCTGATAATCTGGATAGCTTTTCCACAATGCATTGTGATGGAAGCTAACAGAATCTTCAGCTCTTGCAGATGCCAGACACTAATAATTTTTACATCAAAAGATTATACTCATGTTAAGAAAAGGATTCAGTTTTTGTAGCATTGCATTTTGAGAACATTTTCTTAATTAGGAATAGGTAGGAACTCAATTGAGTTTCTTTGTGCATCTTAATTTTTTTGAAAATATAGAAATATGATTGACTGACATTTTATGGTCTCTGCATGTAAAAAAAAAATATTTGTTAACATGGCAACTGCCTTATGTTTAATCTTGGTTTATTAGATTCTTGCTATTTTCTTCATGGTGATTTTGTTTGATATCCCGAGTGGCATCATTTAACATAAAATCCAGGTTCTTTAACTAAGAATTCTTTTGACATTTATGTTACTTTTTCTACTTAAATCAGGGTTGTAACACTGCCAATAAGTAGTTCCCACAATGCATTGGTACTGAATTTATCCCTTCAGACCAATTAATCACAGATGCAATATCTTTCCTATGTTGTTTACATTTGATGTTTGGTGTTTGTACCCTCAACTCTGGCATGGTTTGTGCTGATATCAATTTCTGCAGCATTACATTGTGGAAACTACTTTAAAAAACCAAAAAAAGAGGATTCAAATATTTGGGACTTAATGTAGTGCACGCAGAATAAAAACATTGTAGCTGCTACACACAATTACCGTGGAAAGGGTGAGATCTGTTACATAAACTCATGTTGGTGGTGTGGTGGTCTGCTGAAAAAAGCCAGAAGTATGGAAGGGAGGTAACTTGTATATACATTTTTTTATATGTAAACTTCAGACCTTTGCATAGCGCTCGCCTTTCTGTCACATTGGGAAATAACAGCGACTGATCTTGTGAGCTAGGATAATTACTAATAATCGGATATTACATGTAGAAAACGTTTACTCAGCGGGACGTTTCTGGTCAAATAGGTAGAAGAATGAACCTTTAGCCTCGTTTTCTATGCCTTCGAATATATGTACCTGTGCATACAATCAATGTCTGTGTCATCGCCTGATGGGGCAGGGAGGTGAGTAGCCCTAGCCGCCGATTGTCGCCACGTACGCTGATCGGACGCACTCCGCTTATCTTATTGATCGCCTGTGTGGTAGCCCCGGCGCGCCGAGCCTTTCAGAAGGATGATTGAACTCGAAAACTCTCGTTTCGTATTATTTTACATTTAATTTCTTACGTCAGATTATAAGAACACGGAGGAGGGCGGGCACGTAGCTAATTATATTTAACTGTTCGAATAAAAAAGACAACTAACTAGGTGTAATTAAATAGCTTCATAACTCCCATCACAGATTGAGAGCTCCCACATGCCGTAGCGTGTTTGCGTGTTGCTAGGATCTTTAGCTTAGTCACTTGAACAGCTCATCATCACCTTGGTACCGCGCTTAATGTAATGTTTGGTGTTTGGTTGGAGCGTGTTAGATAATCAAAACTGGCCAATTGCATAGATACGAATAATTGGAGGGGCAGGAAGTTTTAATTAAAAATAGGTCTCTCCCTCCATTTATTCTGTCTTAAAATGGGTATCAAGAAGATTCTTAAAACCACTGACACATTTAGCATTCACCATGTCGCTTGGTAGGACGTTCCGAGCGTGTACGACGGGACTGGGAAACAGAGCGTAGTTCCTTGGTTAGCCGCTAGACAGTGTTGCCTATCTTGCACCAAAAGGGGGCCAGGTACTTCCGACTTCAACAACATAACTAGAGGTGTGGGTATTTATCTTGATTGATCCTACCCCCCGTAAATATATTTTTCAAAGTTTTCGTTGGCTCTAGGAAGCCAAATATGATTAAAAAGTGAGGAAATATCTCGAACTTTCTCCTGGATATTTAAAAACGAACAAGAACCCCGCCCGTCAAAGGGCTAAACCAGAGCGCAGCCAGGTAAATCATTAGTTCGTGCGGTGGAAGTTTACCAATCACCTCATCTTGATTTAATGAAAAATAAACTGACCAGTGTTGGCAGCGACTCTTGTTCGGAACTGAGAAGGGAATTGGAGAGACTCTTGGATGGAACCGCTTCCAACGCACGCGCGCGCGCAAAATTAATGAGCAGGACCTTCACAACTTTTCCAGTCTTTCGCATAAAAGACTTAGTAATCTGCTGCCATCGTCTCCATACACTGGTTCAGCAAACAAAAACAAAAGTGATAGCTGGATATAATTTTTGAGGTGCTGTATCATGAATCTGGGCAAGTTATGACTCGAGCTCTTTAGGCTTAGTGCATGACTACGCGGCGGTTTGGCAGAGTAATGGAAAACCAGCACCGTGGATACCTTTGATCTTTAGTGGACGTGCGCCGAGGATAGTTCTGAATCAAAGCTGATTATCAGGGAAGTTGACAATTAATTGATTGCTTTATCTACAAGGTCCATTCCCAATTTGGAATCTCATTTTAGCCGAGAACTTCGGGGAGACTTGAATTAATTCATTGGTCCGCTGGGACGTCTGTTGAGAGTTAATTCCTTCGCCGTCGTCAACCCGGTAAACCTGCGTTGTTTTAATCGATATCTGAGGCGTTTGCGTTCCGCCTGACCAGCAAAAGTCATAGCAGAGAACTCATTTATACGTTTGTGTGTAGTGGGAAATAATTTTTTACCACAGCGACAGTTTGAGTATCAAGAGCGAAACTGTCCCAGCATCCGTTAGGGCCGAGCGGTCGATTAGCTCCCCTAACCCCCGTACACTTTATTGATAACGTATCTTACGAAAGCCATTCGGCTGATTCCAAACAGCGCAGCTCAGGGACCGTGAACCGATATTTCCCTTACAATCTCCGAACAGTTTCGTAAGATCGCACAAATGGCCTAAATCTCATACCCGAGTCTCGTTCGTTCGTTACTCGCTTTGCCGAATAATTATGACGAAGGCCACGTGGTTGTAGGGATTAGATCGTTCACACGGCATTCGAAGCAACAAAAATAGCAGATCATCAACGATAATTAAAAAAAAGACTGATTCATCGTAGATTCTCCATAGTTTCAGATGATAGTGACTGAATTTAGAGAAGCTCGGAACCCGGCAATCTAACAAGCCGATGATGTCATGTGACGTCAGTATATCGATTGACGCGTCGGAGATAGCTGGGGCAACTTTTGCGTGCCCTACTACTATTTCCATTTCTATAATATTGAAAATAATTGCGTTCTTCACCTTTGATATTATTCAGTCAGCTTTTCCGAACACCATTTAGGAGTTGGTCGCGGAAGCGAGGCAGGCCTCGAACAAACGGTGCAAGAGCGGATTCAGATTAGGGCGCTGCAGGTCTTTACATTGTGTGCACCGTGGCCAGTTGATATTTTTTGGCTCTCGGGTCCTGGTTCTGATTAAAATGTAACACGGATCCCCTAAAGCAAAACATCCTTAATTCACTCTTAAGTCACAACGAAGAGAGAGAGAGAGAGAGGGTTGTGTGCGTCTAGGACACGTACGCAGAATACGCCAGGCCGTATATGCACTCAGAGTCAGAGGTAAGTATAGATTTATATTTATTTAAACATTAGAATGAACTTTTCCCAAAATGAGCCAGTGAAATGTAAATTTAGCAAACATTTGTGGACATGCTTCATCTAAACTCAAATACGATAAAAGATCAGTGAGAAGGGGAAGTTACACAGAATCATTTTGTTTTTATATCAATATTTCCCTAGTTTGCTAAAAGCCAGGACTGCAACAGATGTAATATTCTACCTTATAAAATTAATAGGAATTTATTTTAGTAGAGCGAAAGGAGACAGGCAAGGCATTCGAAGGTGAACCGCCAAGTGTTTGCTTGTAGGGAGTTTAATTAGATCAGAGACCGTCCATCGGGGTAACTTATAATTCACCGAGTGCACCCCTGGAAAGTGGCCATGCTTTGGAGTTATTTATAGAAGCTGCGCAAATGTACAAACGCGAACTTGGCTTAGCGCCCCTTGTCTCCTCAGAGCGAGGCTTGCTGCATCAAATATTCAAGCAAAACACGCAAACATTTCCAGTTCTTTGCTGAATAATTGAAAAGAGAAAGCATTAGAGGACTTGAAGAAAAATCACGTGATGAGAGATTCATATGAAAAACCAAAAAAAGGAGAAGAGAACTCGTGCGGAACGAGTAGCAATGGATGAAAGCTTTGGTTAGAGCGTCAGGTCGTGAGCCCTCGGGGACCGATTTATAAAGATTATTTAAGGGGCTGGGACTTCTTAGAACCGCAGATGTGTCAAATCGGATGATAGAGACTCCATTTGTGAAAAAACGTTTCCTTTTGCTAATAGTCTTTTCGTGTAAGTAAGGAGAAAGAAAAGTTAACTAGGGAAATTATTGTAACACCGATTACTGTTTTGTTTTATAACTTGAAATTTGCTCACGTAACCAAAATAGCATGACAAGTTATTAAATAATAAAAATAAATACAGTATTATTTTTTTCTATTCAATTAATTTTCTTTCCATAACTTCTTAAAACATCTGTAATCCAAAGTAGGAGCTCAAATCAGTAAAGTTCCTTCGTAATAAAGTAGACGCTATATCCTGGCGAGTTCTTACTAAGCGATAAAAAGGAGACACTGTCAGCGCAGTAGAGCGATATTTCAGTGGAGACAGAAAGTTCCGAATAGCTGGTATAACGCTTTGTATAGAAAACCTTCGAAATTAAATCAACTACTCAAGAGTTTTTTCTTCTGTTTTAAATGCGCTCACTTCCTAGCGTGACGAGATGATCGGGACACTGGAGAACGCAGACTGTCTATGAACCGTGAACGTCTATTTCGAAGTGAGTGAAGGGGGGATCTCTACAAATGATTTGTGCAGAATGTTTTCGAGTTCATGTAGTGGACTGCAGTAGAGATATAAACTCGTCGTGGACATGATTAGATTTCTACATGGGACATTGTCTTGATTGCGAATTTCATCGTCAATTACGCCAAATCTCTTCCTAGTCCCACTGTCCCTCCGCCATCCCGCCTACCACCAATTTCGTAAAAATATTGAACCTCTCGGTATCTCGTCAAACTACAGCCTTTCTCGTGTAAAGCGCTACCAGTGGCGAACTCTGGAAAAGGTTCGACGAGAGTTCCCAGGTTTAAATTCCATATCTGGTGGTTGCTACAACTCTGTCAGAATTGGATGAAAAACGTTTGTATGATGAAATCTGTCTGAGCAGGTTCCGTTGAAGCAAATTAAACTGGGCAGAGTCCAGTTAATTGTAAGTAGCTGTTCGTTCCAGTAGTACCCACAGCTTGTTGCTAGCGTGTCTGCAAAGACTTCGTATCGAGAACGCTTCCCCAGAACGATAATTCTTTCGTGCTTGGTGCCGCGTTTCAAACAAACTTTGAGGCCACATGACTGGGCTCAGTTCTACTTACGTGTTGTCAATCTTCTCCACGCCATTGTGGTAGGCTAAGCCGCGAGACGTATTTTTCATCTGGTGAGCACTCTCATCGAGGTTCTGGGCTATGAACTTGTCCCCGGCATCCTTTTCCAGCTCGTGCTGCGCAGCTCGGTCCAAACTGCAAGTGAACAAAAGTGACATCTCCTTAGCATAATTTTTTTCTGTAATAAGAGATGACGAAAGCGAAGGGGCGAAACATTAGAACAGATCTCACCTCAGCTGCGCATTGGTCTTGTCGATGGTGTGTCTGAGATGATCCTGACACCTCTTAATGACGTCGACCTCCTACAAATAACAATAATAGAAAGAAAAGGATGGTAAGGATGTCTGTCAGTCGGGGTTAAAATTAACTGACTAGAAATCATGTCCTCTCTCCACCACGTGGTTGGTCTTTGCAGTGAACAGTTCCCTACTGTGCGCGGAGTTAGGGGTTGACAGGTTTCCGGCGCATATACTTAGGAAACCTTTTTACTGTATCCGCCGAGCAAAACTTTTCTCAAACACAGGTAATATCTGAACGGAATAGAGGGAAACTGAAACAAATTTCTATCCATCAATAAAATTTTTTTTAAATGCTTTCCCACAATGCAACACCAAAGACACCGACACATCACCCAGTCGTTTGTTTGCAGACCACTGGTTTTTCGGCTAACTTTTCCTGTCCTCGTCTCGGGACAGTTGGTAAATCGGCTTTGTCGGCGGCGGAAGTTCCCACGTTAGTCTTATGGGATATGAACTCGTGATCTCCTGGCCACTCGCCTCACCTATCTGCTGGGCCGCAGACGTTCACGCCGACACCTGATTTTATCTAAACGTTCTCTCCCTAACCTTACCACAAACAAAAAAAAGATTTTGGAATTAAACATTATCGCAATAAATCCAGTAACCACTCGTACCCATTCTCGGTAAAATCTGGTATTGCGACCGTAAATAAAATCCGTTGTTTTCCACGATATTTACCATTACACATGAACTTTAAATTATATACTTATTGCTCTTAAAGATAAACATAAGATGGCCCTTTATCACATACTTACTGTCAAAGGTGAACTTTATATCATGTATTAAAGATAAAGTTTACACGTAATTACTGTTAAAAATAGATTTCACACGGAACTTAACAACCAAGTAAATACGAACTTTTTTCACCATAAGCAAATATGTTAGCGTCTCTTACGGAAAGTCGTGTAGGCGAAATAAAATGAATAGAAATTTTTTCTAAAAAAGGGTATTTAGACGTAGAAAGAAAAGGAAAATTTCTGCATTTCTCAAAAGAGAATTTATTTATCTTATTAATTTACTCTTATTGGCTGTTGATATTTAACTTTAGCCGTAGCGTACCGACCTGTCGTGGACGAGGGCCAGGGTTCGGTTTTTGTCTGGATATGGCCCTAGATCATCTGCGTGGCTTTCCTCCCACATCCAAACAGAGGAGTTCTGGTGGGGATCTTCCCGGTGGTTGTAGTGAAGGTTTCTTGGGTAACCCTTAAGTGACTTGCACCTTGACCATCGGTCAAGTCCCCCGACTGTAGCTCACTGGTGTGGCGAAGTTCTGGGGACCCCAAAGTTGGGACAAGAGTCCGCAAAGAAAGAAGTCCTTGTGTTCAGTGGGCAGGGAGATGGATATTAGAAATTTTAAATTCATATCTGATGATAGTTTCTGGAGTTTCAAGATATGGCATCTTTCTTCATATGTGAAAAATGACAGGTGATGTTTTTAATGTACACAATTTACATAGTATTATTTTTATATGTGACTCTAAAATGCAGACGCTAACTACGCCATTAGGCGAATACATTTGAGCAGATATCTTAGTAATTCTAACAGCTCAAGGAAATGGTTGAAGACTATTTTAAGAGAAGCAATGAGAACTAACAAAAATAATAATAATAATAATAATAATAATAATAATAATAATAATAATAATAATAATAATAATAATAATAATATCCCGTAGGAAAGAATTCCGAGTAATATGTAAGAACAAGGCCTGGACTAAACCAAAGCTACAGCTGGTTGAGTAAGGGACCTGAAGGTCTCGGAATATCAGCACAAGATTGAGATGTTGTTATCCGTTATTGTAAAAAAAAAAATAAGATGTTGAAGAAAAAACTTTGATCCGAATATGCAACCAAGCACCAGAACCAGTAGACCACATATTGTCATCGTGTCCAGCCACAGCACCATTGGGGTACTTTACTGGACATAATAACGATGCGGGTGAATATATCCACTGGGTAACTTGTAAACACTTTGACATAGAAGTCAAGATTAACTGGTATGAACACAGTATTATCATTGATGTGGCCATTCTAAGTGACTACGACGTACGAAATAAGGAACTAGAGGAGATCAGGAGATATGTTGGCCTAGAAATTGATTGTGGATGCGTGTGGCAGTACAAGACAAACTTAGTTCCTATAATCATTGGTGTAGCTGGAACTGCAAATTAGACAATTCAGAAATGGGTTGACAAGATACCCGACGCACACATGTTCACCTCTTGCATAAGGTAATTATTTTAGAAAGTTAAAATATACGAAGAAAAGTAACATTCATTCATTCAAGTGTAATGTGGCAGTGCTATTGGTCTAGCTGAAAGTCACTTAGAAACTACACATAGGAGTAATGTAAGCTACAATAACATAATAATTGTTTTAATGGTCTCCTCTGTCTTCACGGAATAACAACGAAAGAAAACTTTGTGAGTGGCTGGTAGATGTGACGTCATGGCCATAATAATGTCATGTGACGTGTGACGTAACAGGCCTGTTTCTTCAAATCAATGGCGTAAATCAAAGAGGATGACGCTGCAAGAGAGCCAAAATTTGATGAAGTCCACGAGTTAATTTTTTTCCAAATGGTACACTAGTAGCGTGGATTAAACGTCTAAGGTAACATCTTTCGTTAAACTGAAACTGTTAGCTGGTGAGAACGCTTCCGGTTTCGGAAAAGATAATTTGAAAGATTTAAGACGTGGTAAGATTGAGGAGAAATGTCAGGACTATTATCAGGATCGGTGTTAAAGGGCAATTGTCTTTTTTCAGTAAGAATTCGTAAACGAGTTCCTTTAATTTCTCAACAACTGACATTTCCAAGGAACAAGCGACGGTGATTGATTGACATGAGGTTTCGATTCGTTGCCGCACGTTGGGGTCTTCATTACCGACCGTGGGCAATGTCCAACACCGTGCTACCACAGACAGCACAGCCAGTCTGGAGTCGTCTAAAATAGCAGGAAAGATGGTAACGTGCGGATTCAGCTGGTGCACTCACGAAGTTACTTACATGCATATTCAAAGTGTCTTTTTTCAATAATTCAATATTGCCACCCCCCTCCAAAGAGGATGAAGTTGCCAAAAGCACTTACTTTAATGAGATGTTTTTCCGGTGCGTCATGCACCAAGTCTATACCTTGCCTCTTCTCCCGCTGGTACAGACACTCCTGAGCTATGTGCAGGGGGTTTTCTGTCTCCAGCAAACATTTCTCCATCATGCGTTTCGCCTCATTCAGGTTACTGATTTCATTAATCATGCCGTCCAGCTCGTTTTCCAACTCGTTTCTCCAGAACACGACGTCGCCTACCCGCTCTCCAAGCCTCTTGCCCACATCGCCTTGCGCACGCTTCGTTTTATCGTCTGCCTCCTTACACAGACGGACAGAGTTGAGCCGGAGCCTCTCCGACCCGTTGCGCACCCAGTCCGCCGTATTGTAGTTGGAGTGGTTGGAGCTCTCCCACTCGTTTGGGGTGTAACGCGTGTACAGCGCATTTCTAGCCGATGCAAAGATTGGCGGCACCTTCAGAGCGTCCATGCCCGATACCTGCGCGTTAGGGGACATGGGGTCCGCGATACAGTGCCTAAGGGGCTGAGTTGTGTTGACTTTAGCCGTCTGGTAGAAGGTGCTGGGCCTCCAGGGTAGCGTCGTGTACGCTCTCCTCAGGGGAGAGGGAGCTGGGTAGGTGTCATTGGTCATGATCGGGGGCTGCTGATGGTTGGCGATGGTAGGGAGTGCGTGCGGGGATGGCGCTAAGAGTTTGGGACCTGTCAGGTAAGTGGCTGTCTGTGTGTGCCCGAGATAGTCCATTGTGCGGCGATTTCACACAACTCTGCTACACCCTGAAAATACACAAACAGAGCCCGGGTTAGCCCTACTTCCTTAAACAACAAAGGCGCGAGGTACGCCGAACTATCGTAAAACCGCGCGTCTCTCTCAGGCCGGCAAACCAGACGGATGGCCAAGCGCGCCATCCATAAAGATACCCTTTTCGAAAACAAACGTAAGTTAGGTATTACAAGAGAGAGATAGACCACCCACAGAGAGAGAGAGAGAGAGAGAGAGAGAGAGAGAGAGAGGAGAGAGAGAGAGAGAGAGAATACCTTCCGGTGGTGAATAATGTAAAACGTCAACAGAGAAATATAATTTTCCTTTCTTTTTATGTCTACCCCGATTCCACTTCTTTGTCGATATGCAATCGTCTTTCGTTTATGTGACGTAAACAAACTAGGGGAAAACCAACCATTATGTGACGTCGGAATTCGATAATCATAGAAATAAACTTAGTGTTCTTGAAAAAAAACTATATAAAAAACAAAGCAGGACGCAAAAGTATTACATTTTTAAGCGGGTATTGCGAGAACTGTATTAGAGCGGGAAAATCTGTCTGTCTATTTTTACAACAGTATAGTTTATTCAACAAGAGAAGTATTTGACGAATACTAAAACACCACTTATCTCGGCTCGGCCAGCAGAGTTCTGTCCTTAGCTCTTTGGTTTTCTTCGTCTGCATATAAGTGATATCGGTACTGGGCCCCTTAATTCCTTTCCATAGTTTGTCTACGATACTAAATTGTGTGGCGATAATAACTGGTAACGGTTTGGGAAAGAGGAAAGTTGATCTTAATAATTCAAGATCGTATAAGTGCCAGATAAAGTTGAATGTAGCAAAGTGTAAATTTATTAATCTTTATCACAGTGATGATTAAAATTACAAATTAGTTATTAGTAAAATGTCACGCGGAGACAAAGAAAAGAATCTGGGCAGATTTTTGGGGTATCATTAATCAGACTATGCGATGTCAAACAACAGAAGCACCCTTTATAAGTCGCGTTCTTCAGACTAATAAGTCCTTATTTTATTAAAGGAATAAGTTATATGGAAATAATACAAAGCCGTTTTACTCAAATGATAAATGGTCGGAATGAATATCATTATTATGGTTTTAAATGTTAAGAAACAAATACAATTTTTTCCAAAATGGTTATTCACCAAATGTTCAGCACGAACTCCTTTTTACGCAACACAATTTTAATCAAAGAAATATGCAAATGAATTCTAATAGAAAGATGTAAATTATCTTTGGTATAAAGCCATGAAAAAACTTGTTTGTGTTCATATCAGTTTTGGCTCTGCTAGAATACTTGTCTTGAGGGACAGCATCACGAATGGGCGGCTGTGCTCGTTTGGTAGATTCTCTAAGGCGGAGAGCTGTTGATAGGATAGCGACTGAACAGTCACAGATCCAGGTAGTGAAATGGCTAAATGTGAGCAGAAGTGCGGTTTTTCGGGTATGGAAACAATTTGAAGTTCAAGGTCGACCACGAACCGCAACCTCAGTAGGTGATCGCCGTGCGCCAATTTTGTCTCAGCGAAGAATCTCAACACCGGCCCAACTCGCTTCTGATTTGTTTGCGGTCACTGGAAGTTTTGTGGTGTCAGCCTCAACCATACGCAGGAGGGAGGCTTCTCTGTGAGATGGACCATGGCGTCTCTCCCCTTGACCTGCTGGCATAAACTTGAGCAGTTGAACTAGTACCGTGAACACGTCGCTTTCACATGACTGGAGCTACGATCTCTTTACTGATGAATAAAGATTTAACTTTCAGTGTGACGCACGGCGTGTATTTATTTGAAGGGAACGTGGAATATCCAACCAGCCTACGATTATCTTGGAAAAGAATGACTACGGTAGTAGTGGAGATGTGAAGGTCTGGGCAATAATTTAATTTGACTGAGCGTACAGAGCTGCATGTGTTTCAGAGAGGTACTGAAACTACAATGAGGCATAGAGACGAGGTTCTGGATCCCTGTGTCAGGACATACGCAGATGCAATTAGAGAGAACTTCATTTTAATAGCTGATAACTCTCGTCCACATAGGGCATATGTGATTAATCAATATCTTCAAGAACAAAACATTGCCCATATAATATGGCCAGTACATTCTTCGGAGCTAAAACATATTGAGAATATTTTGGATGCTCTAGGAAGAGGTGCTGCCTCCCTCCATCTTTTCCAAGATCTGAAACGTCTCTAGTAAATAATAGACTTTATTTCTCACTGCAGCAGTTGCTAAGGTTATAAGCAACATTGCAAAGCCAATGTAAGTCATGTGTTGACGTCAAGTGGGGGGGCACACTTCCTAGTAACAACTTCTATTTCATTTTGTTTACATTCTTTTTTCGGAATCAGTCCTATTTTTTGATTTTCTCTTTCTGTTTTTCCTTTACACTCCTAAATTATATGCAATTTACATATTTCTTTGATAAAAGTTGTTACATGAAGAAAAGTTTGTATTGATCGTTTGCTGAAAAAAGTTTTAACCATTTTGGAAATATTTTTGGTTTTGTTTGTTGCTTAACTTTTAGACATTAGTGTATAAAAATTACTTTGGTGTATCGTCATGTCTGAGGTGACTTTATAGGGATTTCCGAAATCTTTGTCAACTTTATAGCTTACTACAATACTTCCGTTTGGGACCCAAGCAGTAGTGACGTCAACACTTATACACGAGCGCCGTACAGCAAAATGCGCAACTATTACATACACACATTTTTTTTTTTTTTTACAGATTTATGAAGTCTATCATAAATGTTTGAACAAGTATTGAAACTGAAACCAGGTATATAAGTGAATTATATACAAAAAATAAAAAATTTCTATACTTATCAAGAAAAAAAAGTTGATTCTGTTTAATTTATTTGCAGATATTAGTGTTTTCTTTCAAATATATCACGTCACAACCGCGCCATGTTGTTTGTCTTAATTTATCAAAAACCGTACATTATCCTCACTGCAAAAAATTTACCGGAGAAATATCAGTTTCTTTCGACAAAACTCGGCTGTTTCCAGAGAAAAAACTCGGGAGTGGTGCCATACTTGACACCTATTACTTGTCCACATTGCGTTGCGGTTTAGTCATTTTGGACATCAATAAGTTACATCATGACCCTTTTCTGTGTAGCGTTGTTTGTGCGAGTTAGTGAATAAAAATGGTGAAATATCTCAAGCCCCCCCAAAAATATCGCGTAAAAATTAAAAAGATTGGATGTACACAGTTTTGGCCAGTACGTTCGGGCCATTCCGTAACTTCCAGTAGGTTTGCTATGTTACACATGAAGCCTATGATCTAAATGCACAACAATAATCCGATGAGACTTATTTGCTTATACAAATGATCACAAAATGTGTAAAGCTAACACGGGAAATGGCGGGCTGAAGATATAGGTGTTATTTGCAACAATAAAAAAAATCCACTAACCAGAATATTCTGGAAATTTTTTATTATATTCCAGATGATTTTTTTATCTTTCTGTCATGTTCTGGAAGCTATCAGAACTTTCCTATCAATCTAGAATATTCTGGAAATGTTAGAAATTTCTTCATCACTTCCCGTGTGTATAAATAAGCACCCACGTATCAGCATCGTTAAGGAAACATTAACCCATAACCGTGAAAATATGCGCGGTATCGTGATGGACAGCAGATTGCTGCATATGCCAAAATGGGCCTGGCACTGTTCAGAATTTCTTAAAAACTTAGCTTTCCAGTAAGAATTGTTGGCAGGATTATTGGAATGATTAAACAAACTTGATGTTTTTCTTCCAAGAAAAAAGGTGAATCTATATTTAAAAAAAAACAAGAGCTGTTTGGTTATAATGGGCTTTAAATCACACATTCCAGCTGAAAACTGGGAATTTCTGTCATACACAGTAAAAAGAGACTTCATTTGCATAAGAAATAACAAAATTGGCAAGTAGAAGTTTGGAGCGAGGTGATATTTTCAGGTGAAAGTTTACTTAATCTTTTTGGTATTCGTGGTGCTTTCAATTCCAGAAGACAAAATCAGGTAAAGAATTTTAATTAAACTGTATTTTACCAATCTAGAATCATCTAAAAAGTGTCCACATTTTGACCTGTTTCTCTGCTAGTGGTAAAGGCGATTTGATGATCCTACCAGAACTAACATCAATGAATGCGAATTAGTAAATTAGTATTTGAATCTTTTAAAAACAGATTTTTCAGAATCTGCCCAGAAACTCCATCCTGCTGCTAACTTTTGGTTTAGCAATGAAAGTTCTGGTTTTGTTCAAGCTCAGTAAAATGGTTTGAAGACCGGCCGGAGAAGTTTCCCTGATTTAAATCTAATTGAGAACACATGGGCAGTGATGGGGCAATATGTGTATATAAAGCTTGTATCCAAACTTAAAAAAAAAAACAAATAAAACTCACAGATAAACAACTTGTTTTTAATACTGTAGTACACTCAACCGATATTTTAGATCGCGTTGTTTTACCATGCTAATCGTTGTTCACATCACAGCCACTCTCTCCACCATAATTCGAAGTACGCTATTAAAATTGAGAATTACTAACCAAAATTCTAAAAAACTAAAAGCTACGCAGATTCTTCTTTATCATATATTAACTGAATGGAAAACTTTTAATACACACATTTTACTGTATAACAACAACAACAACAATGATAATAATATAGTAATAATAAATTTTCTGAAATAAGTAGAAAAAATATAAGTTCGTGAACTTTTCTGATACGAGGAGCCATACACATTTATTTTATATTATTTACAAAACGAATGGATAAACTTATTTGCTTATTAAGAAACCTTGGCAATTGCTGAATAAGCCTGAAAATCGAAGTATTTGTTTAAATTTCCAAGAAAAAAATGGCTTCATGAATACAAAATTAAAAATTATTTCAAGACTTTACGTGAAAGCTAACTTCCCACATCAGCAGGTCATAGAAGTATGCAACTGTAACTGTAACAACTACGCGCTAAGCACCCTGGGAGTCGGGTGAATAAATCATGTCCGTTGCAGAGGCGGTAGTTTTGTGAGCGATGACACTACAAGTTGTCCTTTCTTGATCCTACGCAAAATTTCCACTCTTTTGCGTAGGATCACCATTAACTCGAGGAACACGTGTCCCTGAATTCCACGTACGCCCATGTGATTGATGTTGCTATCATTGACTCTGTATTGCTGGTGAAATGTCTTTCTAGAACTAAGTAGCACCGAAAGCATTTGAAAGAGATGAGATCGAGAGGAGAAACAGTTTTCTGGGCGTCAGAAAGATTTAATGGGTCTAAGATTACAATTCTAGAAACGTTTAATTGACTTAACTGCAGACTGTTACACGAGGTATCAATTCAAGTATTTGTTGTCAATAAATCTTTCTTTGGAAATAAGACGTGAAATGCCCAGTCTTAACACGTTGTAAGATTTGCCAGGCGTAGGAATTCATTTGAATATACATTTGGCGTCTTGTGTACGCAATAAATTTTAAAAAACCTGAGATAAAACTTCTCACCCCTCATTTTTTCCCCCTAATTTCAAAGAGGTGTCTCGTGTGTCCCTACATAAGCTATGACTTGCGAAATCGAGAGCGATAAACATAAAGTGGAACTGCGAATTACTGCGAGCGGTGAATATTTGTTCAATAAGAAGCAGAAAGTAGTTATGGGATTACTTTCAGTTCAATCTTTCCTCACTAGAGTTCAGTCTAGGAGCGAACCTACGCTTTGTATGGCTGTTTGGCTTAGTAATTTACAGGAGGCAGGAAGCCATCATGGTGTGTATACGGCCCGCCCCCAACGAGGACAAGAGTGTGTCATCAATACGTTTTTAATACTGTCTCTATTACCTAAACTTGCCTTCAATTAATTAATTTTTAAAAAAAAACAACAAGCAAACAAAATAACTAACTAGGAATTTCTTGTAAAATATTTGATCAGTTATGTATGTATGTATTTATAATCAAAGGCGTACACCGACCGCCAAAAAGAGATAGTAAAACTTTTATTTAAAAAAATTGTATTGCTGCATTGCTTATCATTATGTTACATGTTATACACAGTGATATATAATCAATGTGTGATAAATCGTGCGGAAGAGTTATAGAGTAAATAAGTAATTTTTGTAACATTTGCTGCCTCGTCAACAAGGATGAAAAACCTTTTGAATTACGGGCACATTCGGTGATTGACACCTGAAAATTTGACTAATAAAAAGGTACCCCGCTATATTCAAACAATGCATCTCTGGAAGCCCGCGGGCGCCAGTGTATAATTCAGTCCCTCCAAAATTGTAATTGTAGCGCACGAAGGCACTATTGCAACTGTCGCGATTTCGTTCCGGACTTAAAAATTCTAATTTTGAAAATATTTGATTACGGCGCATGCGCGGAGTTTTAGACAAATGATGGCGGCGAGGAAGAAAAGGAAGAAAACTATACTAAAAGCGATAGGTAGTAAGTAAAACAACTCAGGTAAAATGATTGCGTCTACGTTAATCGGAGGCGTGAAGATCGGCTACGAGAAGAAGCGAATGAAAGTCTGGGAGAAAAATGGAGCTCGTGCCACGAATTTTCTGCTTTGGACATGAAGAAAGAAGTAAAGGAGGTTACTAGAGACTTGTTATTAAAGCTTCGCTAAGCGAGAGGAAGTCAGAATTCAAAGGCAAGTATGGTTTTCTGGATTCAAGACAAGATCCGCATGCAATATTTATACTTTGAAAACTATTTTGAGTTTCTTTTTTTCAATCTTAGGTACGCAATTATTGGCTTCGATACTGCGCGTTTATTAGGGACAATATCGTTTTTTTTAAAAATTAATATTTTGTTTTTTTTTTTTTAAATAATTAATTGAAGGCAAGTTTAGGTAATAGAGACAGTATTAAAAACGTATTGATGACACACTCTTGTCCTCGTTGGGGGCGGGCCGTATACACACCATGATGGCTTCCTGCTCCTGTAAATTACTAAGCCAAACAGCCATACAAAGCGTAGGTTCGCTCCTAGACTGAACTCTAGTGAGGAAAGATTGAACTGAAAGTAATCCCATAACTACTTTCTGCTTCTTATTGAACAAATATTCACCGCTCGCAGTAATTCGCAGTTCCACTTTATGTTTATCGCTCTCGATTTCGCAAGTCATAGCTTATGTGGAGAGACGCGAGATGACTGAGCCATAAGACTGTACATGATTTATTGCATAACATGCCATTGTGCATATTTTAGCCATAGCGATGCATGGATATACTGTAATTTTTTCTGCTACTTTTTGCTGAATTAAAATGAAATTATTTTCAAATAATATTCTTAATGTTTTTAAGAATTTAGCATCTGTGTTATGTCAATCTTAACAAGGAATGGATGTTTATATATATATGTTGTATCATGATAATATAGTACTAGCACAAACTATCATGTTATGTTAAACTTATAAAAAATGTAAATAGATTGACAAATTGAAGTAAACAAACCATGCACCAGTAAGAATGGGATGTTTTATTGCAGCATGTAATATTCATGGCAGGAAAAATTGACTATAGGCTTGATTAATAATGAATCAAAATTACTGTTTTTTCTTTCTCTCGGGCAACATTGAATTGTTTTGAGGGTTGATTATCAAGGCCGCATCTGTTGAAAGTTCTTTTTAAATCAGCACAAACAAGCATGTAGTGTTAAGGGGGACTCATTTACTATTATTCACAAGTAGGCTGTATTGGAAATGTGAAAGATAAAACAAAACATGAAAATCTGATAATATATTTCCATAACCTATGCTTGAAACTACAAGTTTACTGATGGTCATTCTGTACATTGAAACATCTGAGAGAACTTGTACTTAGTTTGCTGAATAGACCAATTTCATTCTAATGTTAGAAGCATTTTGCTGTTTTCTTCCTTATGCCATCTGCCATTCAAAATGACAAAAGATTTGTTTCACATCTCTTGACTGCAACTTATTAAACTCTCCACTGAAGTGCATATATATCCTGTGCAAGTTGTACTTTTTAATAATTATGTGAACCAAACTTATCTTTTCATTTCATTTCAATGCAATGAGATTACAACATGTAAGTCTCTAATTCATACTGTTATAATTTTGTTAGTAAACACTATGCAGTCAGCTTCTACTTTTGGTCTTTAGATATCTAACATCATGGCAGAAAGTACATGAAATTCATTGTTGTAAATGCTGAAGCATCTTTTGAAGTGGTGTAGCATTTGAATTAATAGGTTATATCTAGTAGTATTTAAATTTATCTTATACTTGCCTTTGGTGATCATGACTTTCATATCTGCATTAATAAAATTAAATATTTAGTTATCTGGTTTGTGCATCTGTGCAGGACTCAAGTTGAAACTAGACCTTATACATTGTGGGCAAGTTGAAATTTAATAACTTATATATATATATTATATATATATATCTAAAGCCCACTTTTGCAAAAATTGTATCTACCAGGTAATATATTTGGCTCTCATTATGTGTGGTTGACAAGGCATCCAGGCATGGTTGCTAAAATAACATTCCCTTATATCTAATCAAAAAAATTCAAATATAGCTTATACATGACCTCCAGTAATGCATGATATGCTACTAGTAATATAAGGAAAGTCTAACTTCATGCATTCCCTTCCATATGGAACTTAAAAGATTCCAGTCATGTCATTGTGAGAATATATTATTTATCAGCCAGACTAGACAACCAAAACTACACCTGTGTCTTCATAAATGAGATTATGTATATTACTTTACATTTTTTTTTAAGATATGCAATGCACCTTATTCTTCAAAGTTTGAATCTTTTGATAGTCATTTTTGCATTATGTTTATATTTCAAAACCATGGGACATCTATTGGTAAAAATAGCTAGTTCCTATCACTGCTTCTGAAAAGATTGAGTCTAGTAAGAATACAGTGAAAGAAAGGTCTCACATTATGAGTTAGGATGTCATGTTATGTCTAGGCAATAGGACCATTTTCAAAGGATTATTTTAAGAATAGATGCATCAGTTGAATGAAAAGAATGCATTTAAGAGGATAACTAGGTTATAATACAGTAGTTATATGCCTTGACTTCTTCAGATTATTTAGATAAGAATTCAGAAGCTGAGCTTTAATGACTGCCAGCATTATTTCAGTTCTTCCTCTCTCCATTTTGGGACATATTAGAGATGTTTGAATAAAACCGAGCTAAAGCTGGCATTGCCATAATGTTATTCAGCTGGAGTTTCATTTTAATGTTCTTAGTACCATAGAGATTAAAGTTATTTATAGTAACAGATTTTTAATATGGAAAGGATGGACTAAATCTTAAAAAAAAAAATCAAATTAAGAAAAACAAAAATGTTGATGACAATGTTTCCAAAATATCAAGTATTGGATAAAGTAAATAGGAATTACGATAGAATTGAAGTGTATAAATATTTGGGTAGTGCTGAAATTTGTGTATGCAGAAAGCTGTTTTGTTCCTTTTGTTGGGGTTTTCTAAAATGATTTTATGAAGACTGTACACTAGTCTACCAACGCAATAAATGTTTTATGTATGTAATGTGCTCGGTTGTCATGAATGCGGTAGTCATGGCTGTCTGCCATTTAACATTTGTACATCATGGCCAGTTCATTTGGCTGCCAATTCTGGAATGGGCTCAAGTTGGTCTTTAGAGCCAATTTTATAGACATTTACTTGTTTGTTGTTTTTCTTTTATTGAACTTTAAAACAGTTAAACTATAGCAGAGATTTTGGTTTCCACTCATCTGTTTACATGCAGATCTTCTCCCCATTTTCAGTTGTTTAACCTTGATCTGTTTATCATACTGCAGCATAGATGCTTGTAAATTAAAGTCTGTCAAAGTATAAAAAGTGTGGACTCTGCCGTTTAGACAAACTAATCTCCTGGGGTTTATTACACACAGTATTTGTGGTGTTGGGATCTTTTCATTGAGCTACCTGTCCTACAGTCTCTTTCAAACCTTGACACATGCACACACACTTTATTTTAACAGTATTTCAGAAGTATACAAATTCAAATCAATTTTAGCAATTCTGTTTTGTAAAAGTCTGGATGCTTTTTAATGAATGCATTAAAGAACCACAGACCCACTTATACCTGGCATTCAACATAACATTTAATGTGCTTATATATGAACGAAAAAAACAAACATGGTCTCGGTTTTTACTTATACTAGGCAGGTGTGTGTTGGGTGTGGGGACAAAAATAATCCTGATAGACAAACTTTAGTATTACAATTTATGTACATTAAATTTATTCCAGTCTTGAGAGCAGTAGTTTATAATGGGATATTTTGGATCTGTATAAAAACAGTTAAAGCAAAAGATGTATAGGCTTTATTGTGTCCTCTCGGTTAAATTTCTATTCAGTTGACATAATTTCTAATCCCACTCTTTTAATACCAGTAATTCAATAGCTCGTGTTTGTACATTTTGTGTATTCCTGTACAGCATTTAACTGTTTCATCACACTGCACGCAGATAGGTAGGTAAATAAGTATGCACAATAAACAAAAATGGTTTTTTGTTTTGAACATTTTCAGAATTCTAGAGATTGGAAACTGATTAGAATTGAATCTCTAATGACAGAATATGGATAGACCTGTGTAGTAAACTGCTAAATAATTTGTGATAAGTAACAGATAAGAACATATTGGGAATATCTTGATAATTTGTTTTTTTTTTTGCTAAGTAAATGAATAAGTATTTTTCCTGCCCAACATTGTGACAAGACTCTCACTTTTCGAGACCAGTGATAAGGTACTGACTGCACTGTCACCATAACAGTTTTTTTTTTTCCTGGTTATTCCAGCTCCTTTCCCCATCTTGAAAGGCTCATTTCTTCTCAATAATTCTGTCAAAAATGGATTACTTGCCTGCTAATTTTAGCCAAAGTTACCCAAGTTAATGTTAGAAGTTTTGATGGAAATTATTTGTGGAGCATTAGGAATGTATTGATTCAAGGATTTAACTGCATAAATGCTTGACTGAACTTCATTATGCTCAGCTAATATAATCCAAGTTGCTGTCTTTTCTCATCTATCAACTTCATTGTTACCCTCTACTGTAGCAGCTCTGAATTTCTCATCAGACATTATAGAATATTCCTGGGTGGGTGGGGGGTGATAGTCATACTAGCATTTGAACCAACTTGAAATAAAAGTTATATAATATGCTTGATATTTAACCCTAGATGTGCACAACTCACCTTTGTTTATATGGTTGCCATGGTAACCGTGCAAGCCTATTGACACTCAATGTCTGGCTGCAGTTTTCTTAGGCCTAATAAAATAAGGCTGCATCAGCGCAAAAGTTACAATAGCTTTGTTACATGTGGCTGTATATTGAAAAAGAGATGGACAAACTTTGATTCTGTTTAATATACCTTGGATGAAAATCGAGCAAATAAATAAAAATGTTAATAAATTATTAATCCCTATTTAGTTACAAATAAGGTCTACCTAACTACTGAAGGAAATCACTAGAAAGTGCATTTACCAAATAAGTATGATTTATCAAAGGTAATTTTACTTTTCACCCCCAGACCTCTAGGTTTGATGAAACAAAGAAAAAGAAGGATGCAGATAGGACCCTGTAAAGATGGTGAGGTGATACACTTGAGAAAATGCCAGGTCTGTAATTTTTGTTGTTTTTCTTTTTCTCCAAAATATTCATACATCTTGCAAATCTCATCTGCAGTTTTTTTTGTTTTTTTCTTAACAGTACATGAGAGAATTTGACTTAAACTAGAAGAACAGCAATAATCTTTCATTTGTTTGATAAGAGAAAGAGCAAACTTTGAGATCTGGATACTTTCTTGTTTGTTTTCTATTTAATTTCTCCAGGACACAATGATTTTGCCGATGAAAATAAGCCTTCCATTTCAGATTTCTGTTGATGCCCTGTAAGGGTTAACTACACCTATCAAAGGTGAATTAAAATGTTAGTGTATTCATTTCTAATGGTAGCAGAACTGAATTAATTAAAACAAACCAACAGCATGATAAGTCTTAATATGTCAGCTGCCTATCTCTATTAGTGCTAACAAATATGTCGTGTAATTTCCTAGATAGCAAGTATTTTTGTTTTTAAATTTACTATATGATTAAGCTAAGTATGAACAACTTAATGTTTTATTATCAGAGTAGAATGATCATTTTTTTTTTTAAAGTCAGGATTAAAATAATTATGCTGTTTCTTATTTAATACTAAAAAGAAACTAATTCACTTACAAAGTTTAATTTTTGATCAAGCCTCAGCAGTCATCTGAAGAGCTAGCTAAGCAGTCCTCACTGTGTTTTTTCTTTTTTTTTAAAAAAAAAAACAAAAAAAAAACAGATGAATAATGGCATGTACATAGATTTTTTTCTAGTTTCCATGACCACTCACTTTCTTAAGTTTCAGGGTGAGTAGGGTGGGGAAAAGCTTCAGAGAGCTGTTAAAAGATTCTGAGCCAGTATCTCATGGTAGGCTGGTTGTACCTCTCAGTAAATAATAGATGGAAACTAATCCAAAAGAAAACTCAATAATAAAAAAACCAAAACAACAGTGACTAACCTCTCCTCTTGTCTTTTGCCACCTTCCATGGACTATTGTTTGTGTAGTTTGTTTCCAGTCCTACCATGCAGCAGGCAGAGTGGGGCTCACGCGCCAGTGGCCATGACAACCCCACTCCTAACATACCCATGAGGCAGCAAGGATCTGAGTATTGTAACCAGCCAAGCTATAAATGAACCAACCTGCCAATCTGCATGCCACTTCTGACTTTCTGGCAGTGATTATGTATGTAGTATTGTTGTGGCTTCTTTCTTTGACCTGGTTTTGTTAATCACCTGGGGATATATCCTCACTAGATAAACCTGCTTAGAGACAGCCCTCAGCTTTCTGACAGTCAGCTATTCTGCCCAGGACTGGCTACCTAGGGGAGAGATAACAGCTTGAAGACCCACCCACAGATGACCTTGTATTAGTGATAAATGATCAGTGAGATATTTAATCAAAACAGCAGATGAACAAGATCCTCTTCTGACAATTTTAGTTGGTGAATATTAATTAGTAGAATTACAATACTCAGAATTGTCTTAAAATGACAGAACAATCATGTAACTGGACTTTTCTGCATATGGTCTGATGTATATTAAAACAGGTAGATGTCAGTAAACTCAATTCAGTTTTATTCGGATTTCTTTTTTATTAACAATTATACAATGTACAAATTTTATGATGTAACATCTGAATTGAATAGTGATATCTGGCTACAAGACTGCTCGTTCATTAGATATATAAAAATTACCTAATTAGTTGAATAAGGTTTATTTTGTTTATACTATCTGTAACATTATACAATGGATGGAGAGAAGGCAATAGTTGCTAGCTATGGAATAGAGGGGGAGAGACAATTGTGTTTTTAACTGAATGTTACTGTTTGAAGGATTATCTGTTGTAGTTTCATAGTAGTTTTTTGTTGCCCTTGTGAATGAAAAAGGGTTTCTACATTTTATGCCCTGCAACTCTGTATAAAGGTATTGGGTAGAGATTTCCAACTTCAAACAATTACCATTTTATTTCTTCAGTCTTTTAACTGGCTGTTTTTTAAATGTGTACATAGAGATGCGGTAAAAACTAGTACCTGAACTCATCCAGCAGATAGACAAGTCTAGAATAAACAAGTTTGAATTGAGCTTTTCATGGGTGACACGAGGAATAACTGGAGTTCAAGATGAACCAGTACTTGTCATTGCAAATACATTAAATGTGCATAATGAAGAAAAAGAAATATTTAAAAAAAAATAATTTTAGTGTATTTATATTATGAATGTAATTAAGCTCACCTTGTGGGATGCCTCTTTGTGTAATAATCAGTAAAAACTACCTTTTTTTTTTAAATGCACAATCCCCTCTGAAATTATGGAAGCAGCTTTGCCATTTTTAGTTTATTACAATGTGAGAGAGAATTCTGTATATCATTTTCCCCACAAATATTGTTATGGATTTTGTAAATTGCTATTTCTGCCCTGTCCTGTCCTTTTTAGATTTTCATGTATTCCTCAAGCCATTTACTTAAAGTAGCTACTCTTTGCTTTAACAACTGATTTACAGATAGAAGACAGTCACAGAACTGCTTTACATTTAAAATGTTTTCACATCGCAGTCTAATTTGTCTCATGTTTAGCATGGAGCAAATCTAGTTTTGGCTAACACAACTTTGAATGTTTTGGGTCATTATCTTGTTCAAAGGCATGGTAGGTGGATAAAAATGCAGTGCTAATCATTGTGAAATGTGCACTTTGCCCTGGGCAAATAACTTAGATTTTTATAACTTTCATTGGTTAACATAAAGACCAATCAAATGCTCTTGTTCATACCTCATCCTTTTGACCAACCATATGGCATAGTTTTAACACCTCCTTTGTGAACAGTTGATCATCACCCTTGCTACAGATGTTTCATTTAGTAAATTTGCATAAGATAAACCATACAACCCTAATATAATTTAAATACTGAGGCTGCTGACACTGAGTGTTTGTCTGCATTTAGCAAGCAAATTGTTTTTCTCTTAACAAAATCTTTCAGCAGGCAAACAGTGGGGATTGCGGCCATTCTCATTGAATTATCAGTGAGATAAATAAAAGGCATAGACAGTAAGAGTCTGGTTTTTTGGGGAAGGAAGGCTCTTTCACTTGTAAAGGCCAGTATTAATTCTTGATGAGTTAAGAAACAGGAAGGTGATTAAAAGCATGCAGTCAAAAATCTAGTGTTGAACTGTTTGTTCACCCTTTAATGATGAAGGAAAGCAGAGTATGAAATGACTTTATATTGTGAAAATAACTAAAATCTTTGATTCTATTCTGGATGAACTTCATAGTAGGCATTATATTCACATATAGTTTCACAATATTTTTAAAAACAAAATAGCTGTATACAATTGCTCCTTTGTACTGAAAAAGACAACTGAATTATTACATTCATTTGTTCCTCAGCCTGCAATTAGACATGTACAAACCAACCAGTGGTGGTGGTGCTTAAAAAAGATAAAAGAAATATAAACAAGTAGTAGTTTTATTTATCTTTGTTAGACTGTACAACTATTTTCATATATTATAATACATTGAAGTAGCTATGTATGTGCACAACCTACGTCTACTACACAGATAAACCCATGTGACCTTCAATAGAATATTTATGTACACTGATGCAGCCCAAACATCAAACTCTTGTATTGTCAGCAACTGTTACTCCATCTTGTTTTAACCTTTGTTGAGAGGCTGTAATTTTCCTTGACCAGCCTAAGCAGAGTTTGAGTATGTGCAAGTGATCAGCTATTTAAATGTTTCCTTCCATGGAAACAAATCAAATGCCCTTTTCCAGGTAGTTCTCTATCGTTTATTACTTGCTGGTGTCTCTAGTTTTCTATCTGTTGGAAGTGCGTGTCCCAAATGTGATGGTGCAATCTGCATCATCAGTCACCTCGATTTTGACACTGGCATCCATTATTGCTACTAGTCTTTGATGTCTAACCTGATCAGTGTTTTTCGACAGTTAAAGGAGAAGAAGGTTATTTGGAAGAAAAAGGAAATTTCTTCATGTACTAGTATTTATACACAAACTTATTGCTTTTGATTTGAAGTGCATTCTAGTTTTTTCTGTTGTTGTTGTGCTGGAATTGCATGTAGGTCTTTAGAGAATATACAGTAATCTAAAAGTGGATTCCAATGGTTTTCGACTTTTCAGTGATTATAGATTCACTTGTTTTTCAGCTTAGCTCTTATTTAGTTTCTGGAGCAAAGAAGGGATTTTGACCTGAATTTTTTCTTTTATTGGTGCTCTAGTTACAAGTTTCAAAGTTTGCATAGTTTTGATAACAATGGAATATTGCATAGTTCTCATATTAACATCAAGATTAGACCTTGATTTTAAAACAAATTGAAAAATGAACTTACTAATTAGTATACTAAGTGAAAAAGTCTGAAATTGAATATTAACACATTTATAATAGTTAAATTTTTGCCATTTTGTGACTTGCATATACTTCTGTCAAGACCACTATAAACATAGTTGTGCAGGAGAGATATGTACTGTCCTTGCAAATTTAATATTACAAAGTTGTTTTCATTCATGGAGAGAATTTAGCTTATTGTTCTGTTCAAGTAAGAATTAAGCCAGTCTAACTCGTTTTACCCATGTTCTTTTGGACTATTAATTAAATGCAAGAGGAGGATAACTTGTATTATACATCTGGACAGAGAATGTTTAAAAAAAAATGGCATTATTACAGTAGCTGCTGTGGATTAGGAAAAACAAAATTAATCTGCATACTTATTTGGCAAGATTTATGAATGTTGATTGTTCATATCGTTTAATATCAACAGTTTTTGTGCTAAAAGCAATGTCTTTAAAAAATTCACACAGGCATTGCTTTACTGATTTGGAAAGTAGTTCATTTCAGATCTTGCATGTAGAAATCATTTGCTAAAAGGAGATCCAGATAGGTTTTCTTCTTTTTCAAAATACGAAAGGTTTTAGTTCGTATTATCAGTTCCACTACCTTTTTACTTGCAGAGTGCTGAGAAAGTGTTTTTGTTACCCAAGGTGAATTGCCATTTATTTGACTCCATGAATCTTCACTACAAAGGCACCACTCAACAGGAAGTAAAAAGAGCTGACTGAGAATAAAATGATGTAGCCGAGTCCAATCTCACAGTTCACTTTCTCAAAAAGGTCGAGGATCAGTCCTCCTACTGGAGTTGCCAAAGCTTGAGGTAACACCAAAGCCAGATGCCACACTGCCATATCTTTGGCTTTGTTTTTCTCCTCTGGAAGCACATCCATCACGAGAGCAAAATCCACTGCTTGGTAGGCTCCAAATCCGATGCCTTTAAAAAGACAATAAAATAGGAAAAGCAACATTACTTGTATATTCAGCATAGAAATAGATCTAGAATTCTTCAAAGGAGGCTCACCAAAAACAAGAGTTGGTCCATGACTTACATGTCAGGCCACTGAAGCAGATAGAAGACTCATGCTTTGCATAAGTATGTATCTCCTGAAGTTGGTCAGTCAGTTCATACATTGATTTACTAGACTTTGGTGCATTGAAGAATTCATCTGTATATGAATGATGAATGAAAGTATAACCACTGCACATCAATCATGGATGTCCTGCCACTATCGTTATATGCTCAAAAGGGACTCTAGTCTGCTGAATTTGCTGGTAAACATCTACAACTTCTACCTAATGCTGAAAATTACTTTTCAAATAATATGCAAACTTTCTTTAGCAAGGGAATTGCTATCATAATAGTGAACCAACTGATAACAACCTTGCATAAAGCCACGACAATTTTCATTCCGATACTAACCAAAGGCGGTGGCAATGAAAATAGCAAAATAATAAGCTATGGATCCTTTGATCATCATCAGCCCTAGGGTAGCTGCAGTCATCATGAAACCTGAAATTGATACAAAGTAAGTACATTTTATCTGTCAGTTTTCATGTTGACATTAGTATGGCTAAAGTATCAGTCTTTTTAATGTTAGTATTATGCATGCATGGTTATTTGGCTGTGGTTAATCTACTGATTGGAATGCCAAAGCTGATAGCCAAAGTTTGAATCCTAGTTAGAACTGACTTGGTTTGGAGCACTTCCCTGGCATGGCTGCTGCTGGCTTTTCTTCACTAACTGGCCATGTGGGTTTCTCTCTAGATATAGTTCTACTAGGGCTTCCATTAGGTTTGTTTGGTAGCAAGTACTGAGGCCATTTGTGTATCTTTGTTACATGACTCAGACAGACGTATTATAAATGCCAACTGCTAAACTATGTAATCTTGAGGCGTGTTGTGTAGTTCTTAGCAGAGAGAGCAGAGAGAAACAGGAGAAACTCATATAACAAAACAGACCAAAAAAGGTCTAATTTAGCGGTACCATTTCTAATTAGAAGATTTTTTCATTTCTCATTGCCAGATTTTGCTCCACAGTATCATAAAAATCACTATACCTGCTGTAATAATCAAGGGTTTCCGACGTCCTATTTGGTCTGACAACCATCCACATATAACAGAGCTGAAAAATAAAAACATGACAACCAAACTATTTGCAAATAACTGTCACACATTGGCATGTTAGAAACTTGAAAATACAAGCTGTTTTGTTTGCTTTTGACATGTCATGTCCTTAATCATTGTAAATTATTTAATCTGCTAAATGTATAAACCTTTTTGATTTTAAAATTTAATTACTTACTGTAAGAATAATATATGAAAATGTTTATTTGTATATTTTTTTTATCCTTAGTCCTTTAAATATCAAACCCATTTTTTTTTACTGTGGTCTAATGTTTCAATTTTATTGTTTGTGCATTATTATAGATGGTGAGTGTTCTGCAGATACTACATCATGCAATTTTGAGTTCCTTACCTATATACAGATCTCATCCTCTAATATAGTAGCTGTTCTAGTGTTGTAATGGGATGTAGTGGAAATAATACAGATGATTCTAAAAAAATCATATACGTATTAATTTTAGTTTTGTGCACATTTGAGTATCCTGTGTAGGTACAGAGCCCCTATTGGAATAGGAAGATTTTAAATTTATAAACTACCTACAGTTTGAATTTTAGGTATTTTAGGGAAAAACTGATAAAGGTTTAAACAATAATTAGGGGTTCTCAGTATGTAAATTCTTTTGGCTATCTACATTTACCAGGTAATGCCAGGGTTCATAACTATAAAAGCTTGCTTATAGAATTTTAAATCATTGTACACTTTCCCAGTTAGCAATTGGCAACCCCTCTTCCATATCTTAATTAGGGAATGTGGGATTACATATTTAGCAACCCACTAAACTAAAGTAAGAGAGGCCACAAATGAAAGTTCCTACTAGAACTCTTCACTTTCAGATGTGGGAGGAAATTGGAGTTCTCAGAAAACACCCATGTGGATGTGGCCAGCTAGTGAAAATATAAGAAACAATGCCAAGGAGATGTGCCAAACTGAGCTGGTCCTGATTGGGATTTGAACCCAGGTAGGTCCTCAACTTTAGCAGTCTAGTGGCAGTACCAACTACTACCAATTTATTCAATGTGAAACAGTTTTTCTGCATCTCTTTCATGCATGTTTATTGATAATAGCTTACTGGATAATGCTACTGCCACCAGATGGGGTCAGGTGGATAAATGACGTAGTTAAACATTGGTAGTGGTCTAGATATAGGTTAAACTGTACACTAACTCACCTGGCTGCAGCAGCAAACAACAGCGGTAGTAACATGATGGCAACTGCAGTTTGTGCAGTCCAACAATGGGGTAGCTGAATCATGTCATCCAGCCAGTATTCCAGGAACCTGAGAGGCAGTAAAGCAAAATCACTAACTTAAAACCTGCTGGTATCTCTTGTATAACTAAACAAATTAGACACAAATCTAAGGCATGTTTTTTTTTTTTTTTTGAAAATCCATGTTTTAGTTTTGTGAAATGCAGCTGTTATTGGTTATTTCTGTTTAATACATCTAAGTAATTGCTGCCACTTGTTAACTGAGGTCCACTTTCCTACAGTGAACCAAAAGGTAATTTTAAGAGCTGATGTTTTTCTTTAATAAAGGATTTTAAATTAGAGGTTAACCCATGCATCTAATTAGTTTTTCAGGAGAGTCTACTTTATAAGAAATTTGTAGCCAACCTAACCTTGAAATATTTCCTTGAATTGCACAGATTCCCTTTTTTAAGTTGTGATCATGGCGGCATAGAAGACACATCCGTGATATGAATAAATAAATTTTTTTTTACTTACCCTGTTATTGTGGAAATACCTTGTTGCATAAAAAAGCGTGTGAGAAAAACCCATCGGAAATTATGCTCTGGAAAGAAACAGTACGGTTGTGTAACCATGAGCCTGTCTGACAATCTGTCATACCTCCTCTGACAATAAATTCAGCCTAATAATTTAGTGGGGTTTTTTTTTGCATATAAGCTACTTTTAATAGCATTAAAATTCTATCTCTGCCTGTTCTAATAATTTCTGGTCCAACTTTTTATAAGTAGCATAGAACATAAACTTTGAAATATTAGGATTTGCTTATAATCCAAACTTAATCTTGATTATCTGCTTTACTATAGCACAACAGTTTTATAAAACTTTTAAACTAATTTTTACTGCAAAGCAGCCCTTGAATTTGATGATCTTTTTGGACTGGGCTACATGCCTAAGCCTTTATTGATGTTCTTGTTTGTTACTTGCAGATCATGGATTTTCTCATCTGAACTGGTTTTGGTGTCAGTTTCCTAGACCAATCAGAGGATAAGAGTGTAGAGGTTAGCTCCTACCAGAAGTCTTCATTTTTCAGACCATCAAACCTAGCAGTCTACCACTGGATCATCATGGGTTTAGTAGAAGAGGAAAATGTTACATCGGAAGTTTCCAGGCTGCCTTGTGTTAAACAGAAAGCTGTACAATTTTTGGTTTAACACACTACCTAATGATTTAATGTTTATGGAATTTTTGACTGAGAATCAAGCAGGTTTTAATAATGAAGGAACAAAAATAATGTGGTGTTTTGTTATTTGAATATTACATGACATCTAAAAAAAAAAAATTAACTGTTAGTAGTCTTCTAGTAATAAATATGCTGCTGCTTTTTAAAGTACTCACCCTTTAAAGGCTCCCAGAATGCTTTGAATATTTGTTTGCAGTCTGAAATTCATGTAAAATAACTGACATTAACATTTCCACTGCAGTACTACATAAGAAATGCTGCTGCTAAAAGTGGTAAAGGTTTCCTTTTAAAAGAGTCTCCAAACAGCCTGTTCATGATGATGAATGAAGCGAAGAAGTGGGCAAACCTCTTTAAAAGGTAAACGTTAGTAGCAGCTGTTTTGTTTTAGAAAGAAGAGTAAGAGACAGGTTGCATTTCTAGATCTTGTAAGGAAACACATGAATTGATTTTAAAAAGCCTCATGCATTTAATATAGTTCTAGGTCCATGGTGATAACCAAGATGTATTGTCTTTCTAGCTACACTAAAAAAAAAAAAAAAATTACTCACTGATGGGCCCAGTGACGACTTTTCCTGGTTTCTCTTTGATAACTGAGGTTGTCACAATGATACAGATAACTAAAATGCCAACAAGTCCAGCATACATGATACATACACCGACAAACTGCAAGACAAATGAAAAAAAAAATTATAAAGAGATCAGGAGAGCAGTGTTCAGATACATTCATGATTTGTAATGTTCATCATAAAGTTATCTAAACCAACCAATCAAAATGTAACGATGACACAGTAATATTTTTCCGGTCCGCAAAATGGCTAAACAGTTTAACAATGTTGCCTAATAAATCTGCTTTTGTTCCCACTCAATACAAAAAGATGTACTTACTTCAAAGGAAATGCCTACAGCAGCGCCAGATACGTTGCCAAACAAAATCATGGCAGCCATAACACCAGAGGTAAAACCTGGACCATGAAAAATATATTGTAGTAAGCAGTAAAAAATAATAAATTTAGAATGGAAATTAAACTTTCTTTTCTGACTTCTTATTGGAGGATGGCTTCCATCTAAATAAAATCTTAGTAGAACTTGCAGTCACATGTGCATTTTCTCATTTTACTTAAGAGCACCTGAAGAAGCACATTTAATTTATTCTGTAAATAAAGATACTTACATCTGTGGTTAAACTGAAGGGCGTTCTATTAAATTTATACTTTTCAAACATGAATAAGCAACATCAGAGCTCTTTTGTCAAGAAATCCATAAAACAAAATGGTGTGCTGTATAACATTTGTTGGGTTTCAGGATAACTATTACTACTCAACACAAGATTGAAGTATGGTTATAAAATTTAAAAATTAGTCATTTTATCAGTGAAATCAAATCTTGACAAGCTCTGTCCTGACTTTAGAGGTCTACAGACATCTTGCAGCAGTGAGAAACAAGGGAAAGGCATTAGGATTAGGTATTAACCATAGTGACCAACTGAGTAGTTAGTTGGGTATGGTTGGGGGATTGTGATCAGTGGTCAAGATGGCAGTCAAGAGCTAGTCACAGAATCTCTACCAATTACACAGTAAACCCTACTAGAACTCTTTTTCAGACATGGGGGGGGGCAACGTGGCTGGTTGGTGAACAAGGACGATAAGAAACCATGCCAAGGATTTGTGCCAAACAACCTATCCTGACTGGGATTCAAACTATGGTACCACTGCCCAGCCCCTGGAAATGTCAGAGTATATGATAATTTTCATAAACTTCCATGTGTTGCTTGCTAGCATTTCCGAGTGACTGATTACCAACCAAGAAAAAGGTGAAGATGCCAATGCTGTTTCAAATCAGTGAAGTGCAACATCAGTCGTCATTTTTCCAACAAATATTTATACTAAAGAAAAAGATAAGATAAAAGAATTTTCATCATTATAATAGTTAGGACACTAGTACCAACTGGAATCATTGAATTTCTACTTCAGAGTTTTCTTGAGAAATGTTTTCTCTTTGTCATAGTATATCATGATGATATATGTAGTAAGAAATATTTTGGTTGCAGATGCTAAGACAGGATGTTAATCACTTATTGTTTGATAATTTTACATTTAGAATACCTGTAAAAGTGGATCCCTTATAACAATCAACCATTACTGAAAAATAACTTGGGTTAAAAAAAAAAAAAAAAACATTCAATCAAATTTATGCATTCACAAAAAAGTTAAGATATGTGAATTTACTAAGCACACATTTTTATAACAATGACTCGGTAATCTATTACTTTCAAATACACTCAAGGTATGTCTGATAGATAGATTCCTCAGCTATACACTATCCTTCAACCAGTTTTGCACCCATCTTTTGCAGGATTCTTGGGAAGGCATGCAGAAAGCATTTGAATATGGCAGTGGGGGGTGGGTGGAGATAGTTTAAAAAAAAATTGTATTTTTACTTTAAAGTCTCTGCTTGAAATCACCAACATCTTGCGACTTTCCAAAAAGTATTGTGGAAATATGACCTAGTTATGGAAACAGCCTTTTCTAAGTACTTTTTATTAAGTGCATTAACACAAACAAAAAGATAACTAAAAAAAAAATAATTACATAACCATTAGGGCAAATGTATCACAACATGAAATAAAATATTTTATAAGTTTGCCATCATCTTCTGGACATAATGTTAAATGAGGAGATGATTGAGTGTCTGTAGCGACATTGTGCTGCCCAAGTAAGTTCTTAGTCTTCGCAATGTGCTAAAAGAGTGCTTTGGAAAATCTGTAGTTGTGGGTGACAGTAAATACAATCTGCAAAGTTTCTCAACTTGAGGAATCATAACTTTGCTCTCTCTCTCTCTCTGTTGACCTGATTGATTTCAATAATGGTGGGTAGATCTTTGACTTGAGGAGGATTTTTCAAACCCATGAGTTAAGAGTGCAGTTTTAATTGATCTAAATCATTGCCAAAATATTCACATACACCTCAAATTGGATTTCAGTTCTTCATCCAGCTGTAAAGAAGATCAGGGCCTTTTATCTATATCAAAATGGAAATATTATTTGTTAGACAGATTTCTATTGAATTGATAGACATGTCAATAATTTCACAGAAAGAAAAACTATAATCTTCCAGATTTGAAAATTTGTAGAGTTTTAACTCCTGAAAATGGCAAGCAGCATTTGACTGTCCTAGCAGCTTTGGATCATTTGTATGCAGCTCTTCAGAATATGAAATTGCATTATCCAAAAAAGTCAGTCATTTCTCTCACAAAGAAGTTCCTTAATTGCATCTTTCTTGGATGACATTCTTTCACACTGAATAAGTTTACTGGTCCTATCAGTAATTTAAAAAATCCTCAAAGCCATGAGAAAATCAAATTGTTGCAACTTTTCCTGAAAGCTTGCTGCTTTATATTTGACAAGGGTGTTACCAAACTGCTCTTGTATAGTTTCCAGTACTTCAGGTAGATCTCCAGCTGTGGGTGTATTGCTTCTAATGAATGGAATTTAACTGCAAAACTGGCAGGACACAATAATCATGTGTTTTTGAGGATGGTAAGATGACTTTGAACTGTTGCTAGACTTGCTCTGGTTTCTCTTGTTTAAAATGAACTCCAACTGAATTTTCCTTGAAAATTGTTGGCATCAGAGCATCAAGCACTACAATTTTTGATATATCCAAATCACAATCAGAAATATCTGATCACAGTGAAAATGAATTCTGAATCAAACTGATTTAATGAATATAGTCAAACTCTTGTACTTATGTTTTAACTGACAGTTAGTATGCATAAGAACACATGTTTTGACATCAGCAAGAAGAGCTTAATACTAGACTGTTCTGACTTCTGAAGAAAAACTGACTAAGAATTTCATGACTCATCAGCTCAAATATTTCATTTTGCATCACTGGTAAAAGCCAAATGGTTTTTTTGCTACAACCAAACTTTGAGATCAGGATCATCTTTGCTACTCAATCTAAACATTTGGTGCAGATTTCCAGAGGTTTTGATGTGGCCATGTATTGTAAGGCCTTGTGAAGCTAAGTACCACATACTAGTGAATATTTTCATGAGCAACTTCAAAGAAATCACTTTCTCTTAAATGCTCTGTGAATTTGAGTGAAAACAGTTTTGTTCTTCATCAGTGATTGGAATGGGTAAAGTGAATCATGAATTTTACATTTATGAAATTTTCTAATACACTCTCCCCAATTATTGACACCATTTTTTGTGAATGGTTTTTTCTGATTTACCATCAGTTTGCATTGAATATCTTCTTTATAATTTTCAAGCTTTAAACAAGTCGAAAATAATACTGGGTTCAAAAATCACTTATATAATCAATTCAAAATATAATCAAAATATAAACTTAAACATTTTTGAAGTTGTGTTTTTGGAACAAGTATAAGATATTTGAATTTCAAAAATTTAATAAGTTTCAAATGTCAATATATATATATACATGTATATATAATTAATTTAATTAAATCAAAAATATTATGCATAAAATTTAGATTTGAATGTGGTAATAAAAAACAATAAGGTAATATCATAACATCGACATTTTTATATACTATGTAGATAACAAATTTAAAATCTAGAAAGTTGCATTTGATTCCCCCCTTTATTCATGAATTCTTCAACTTCATTTAAGATAATGCTATCAAAATATTTGTGTACAAGTTTGTCTCCCTCTTATACCCTTGTTTCTAATGTTGACATACAATTATATCTGTCTTATATTCTTAAAATATTTAGTTAATGTGTAACTGAGAAATATAAATATTGGTAGACTCAATGTCTATAGTGCACTGAGATGCATATTATTTTGATATTTTGGTGGAGGGAAAACTATATACATCATGGTCCTCCTTTTTACACCATTACCCTCAGGATAATGGGCCTAGTGCCCACCATCCATCAGCTTAACTAGGTGCTTCTCACTCCGTGTGAAACTTCTAAGACATAGCTACCTTGATGCCCAGTAATCCTATTGATTGTTGTTTTTTTCATTAGATATATTGCAATATTGATACAACAGATTCCAAAATGAAAACAAACTTTTTTCTAAGCTAGTTGTGAGTCTACACTTAGAAAGCTTTAGTTCTGGGCCTAAATTTTTCTCTACACATTTCTAAACATGTTTTGAGTGGTACATTCATCTAGAAAGCAAAACAAGCAGAAGATGACGACTTCAGTAAAAATTATCTATCCAAGCAGATTATTTATCGAAACTGGCTTACCTCTTTGTGTGGGGTGTGATTTGTCACCAACTAGTGCATTGTAAGGTACTGTAATTGTCACAAAGGAAAATGTCACCAGCAAGTATAATACAATATACAGACCTGAAAAGAGAATTAGATCAGTCAAACCACCCCACTCTTTTGGAGTTCATTAAATATCTATCTATCTTGGCTGGCAGGTTAAGTCTATTTTTAATTTTAATTTATTTCTGCAGACAAAATTTCTTAATAAAAAAAATAAATTCAAGATTTGATGCACTGTGCATCATAACTGGCATTATGAGATATTTTCTCTAGATGATAGAGATGAGAAAACGTTGCCAGCTTATCTAGTGACAGTTTTATTAACTTAAAAGATGTTTATTCAACATCATTTTTAATTATATTTATATGTTCAATTTCTCTTTTTTTTTCCTTTCACAGCTATCAATAAAATGTTTATAGTATAACTTATTACACGACATGAAACCTAGTATTTCTAGCTTCCTCACCCTAAAATTAATTACTTTCAAAGTACAAAGGTGGTATGATTTACAACTTTTGGAAGCAACTTCATTCTTTCTTTTTTTTTTAAAGCACATTTTCTTTCATTTGGATGCATCTGATTGACTACTATTACCAATAAATTCCCTTGTAATTTACTTCAACGACTACTGAGAGCTGTGTGTCTTTGGGTGTCTTTCTGTGGGAATATTAATGAGTCTGGCATCCCTTTCTGGGTGTTGCGGTGGTCAAAGATTTTTGAAGAGTTTGTGAATGGAAGACAATCGTTTAGCTACTAAGTCTCGCTCACACTGCAAGAGGAACAACATAAAAGTGAGAGAAGACTAGCATGTATTGTTTTATATGATAGTACAGCAGACAGAACTTTTATCTTTATATTGTAATTATCCACACTTGTTACATCAGATCTATAGGATTAGAGTCTTCAAAATTAGAATAGTGTTATGCAAAGCAATCTCAAACAGTTTTAGATGACTACAGAATACTAAACATGATAAAAACAAAAACAAATGACAACATTAAAATAAAAATTTTATGAACCATCTGTTGGGTACAGTCTTGTACACCCTTGAAAATATCAAATTCATGGCAGAAAAAAAAGTGTCCTTTCAAAAAGAAAAGTCTATTGCAAATACAGTGTGTCATCTAGCAGCTGAAGCTGGGTTTTCTCATGTTGCAGTTACAAAACTGATTTTTGATGATATAAATTTTTGTTTGTTTTCATAAAAATCTAACTCATAGTTCTATCTTCACAGTTAATTTGTTATTAGGGTATCATCAATTACATTTATTGAAAACTGTTGGAATATCAATTAAACTGGACACACAATTCATTTCATCTGATATTGAAAATCAAAAGACTTTAAAACTAATACAAAGTTTCTTCTTCCCATCCAAGTTTTATTTCTAAACATATTTTCAACTTTTACTTTTAGTAAAGATTTTTGTCAAACTACTGAATAACTTAAAAGAAAACAATTTTTTCTAATATTTAATTGAGAACATTCATTTAGAAAGATTAGTAACATGTGGGCTCCATGCCTGAACTGCATGTTCATCATGGCTAAGACTGTTGAGGTCTGAAGATAGCTCACAGCAGTGACTGGGAAGGGAGAGGTGTGGGGACCATCTGTGTATGGTTGAGGGCTCTTGAGTGGTAGTCAGGGATGCAAGCCCGTCAGGTTGTGCTCGTAGAACCTCAATCACACACTCGGAAAACTCCACAGAACTCTTCATTTTTAGATGGCAGGGGGAAGAAGCCACAGCAAGGCTACTGAGCTGGTCCCGACCTGGATTGAAACTTGGGCTCTCAATCTTTGCAGTCAAGTAGATCAATCACTGGACCACTGCACTTCATCTACATTTTATTGATGACTACCCAAGAATTTTAAAAAAAGCATTATCTAAATAATAGCCAATCCTAGATTTAATCATTTGTAATTTCCTATTTAAATGATAGTATTTTTTAGCTAAAAGTTTTCTTTTACTTCATCAACATTTTGGATGTTTTTTTTTCATAGTGGTGTAAATAAATTGGTAGCACCTATGAATCGTATTACTTTAATACTGCTTGTGTACACACTGGCTGGCCACTCTACTAGGAGCTTTCAGACTTGAGCCTGACCTGTGCTAGAGATATAAATTAAATTAGGCTTACCACATGATATGACAGATAATCCAAGACTTGGACAAGCATATTTACAGAGCAGGTGCCAGTGGCCAAGACAGTTTTACTAGTACGCTGCTTTGAGATTATCAGCAATGTAAAAGTTGAAGAAATATAGTATAACCATCATCAAACAATAAACCAACTGGCAGAAATATTTAATGAAAGGTAATCCATAGCCATCTCCAGTCATATCTGGCAAAGAACAATGCAATGAATGGACTATGACAGTAGGAGACCATTGAGCAAACCACTGATCACAGTTTAAAATATGGAAAAAAAGCTGTGTGTGGTGTAAGGAGCAAAAGCATTAGATTGAGGACTGGCAAAAAGTGATGTGGTCTGACACTCATTTTTAGTATTTTTTTTTTTTTTTCACACAGACTGGAGACGACAGATTTGGAGAAAGTCACGTGAAGCACTTGTTTCCTCTTGTATAGTCCCAACTATCCGGGCCTCTTGTGGTGCAGTCATGATTTGGAGGAGTATTTTATTGGTATACCATAAGCTCCTTGGTTCTTTTAAGAGGTAGAATGAATACCAAACCTTACCTCAGCATCATTTCCAATCAGGTGCTGCCAGCGATGATTCATGTGTACCCTGATAAAGGCGACTACTTCCAAGACAACGCTTCCATCCATTGGGCCTGAGGAACATAGAAATTTCAGGCATCACCTACTGGCAGTGTAATCCCTGGATCTCAATCCAGTTGAGCATACCATCATAATCCTTTGCCTATCTCATTATGTACACTGCATACAAGTGGGACTAAATGTGTTTGGTTGCTGGTCCAACGTACTTCCAGTAAACATCCAGTTTTAAAAAAGTGTCTTGGCCTGCAGCAGCAGACAGTTTGAGCATACTTGGCCACTGGACCTGTTGTCTTTCAGCAACATACCTGTGTATTTTTGCACACCCCATCTTTTGCCATCTTCCAACCCACTTTTGAAATAGAATGTACCAAGCCTTGAGCAAAGGCTCACCCATATTCTGAAAACCTATTGTCTTGACTGCTGTGGCCATAGAATTAACACGACCACATTGGTCTCTCTGCCCATTTTTCCATGCCAGAAGCAAAACTGTGATGCTCAGAATGATCCTTAATCTGCTATTAGTTCTTGACTTTGTGCAGGATGAGTTTAACTTTACAACTGACACAGTTGTCACTGAGGTTTTTGGAGATGTAGTTCATGTTGGCATTGTGCTTACTTTTGGTCAGTAGACAGATTCATTCATGCTTTCTGTATTTAACCTGGAGGCACTGGTCAATGAATTTTCTAACCACACCTGCAACCCTATATCCCAAAGCACCACTTCAAACCCCACTAAAATAAGGGGCAGTAATAATGGTAGAGAGCAGGCATACAACAGAGCTACCTAGGCCAAGGTTAACTACAATGAGGGCCATGTTCATGGTATGGTAATACTTTTTATAGAGGGATGCATGGGCATCTCATTCTTTTTTTTAAAGCTTTCCCTGAAGCTCTCTCATCTTCTGGAGGCAGTATGTTGAGTCCTGTGAAAAGGGTAGATATAGTGGCTGTTAGTTCCATGTTTTTTTGTTATTTTTTTGTATATATGGCTACTAGCCATCTGTATATTTGGTTAGCAGATTTTTGTCCAGTAGTTTTCTTAGCTCAACAAGTTGTTGTTGGTTTTGGTTGGTGAGGTGAATTGCCTAGTTTTTGCAAAGATTCTTTAATCTTGAGGGATAAAAGGTTGTGTGGGGAAATAATTTTTCCTGTCTTGGCTACTTGCAAAATAAACCTTTGTATTGTCACAAAGAGTTCATTCCCGGTGTGTGTGTGTGTGTGTGTGCGTGCATGTGCATTGGAGTTGCTTTATTTATCAACTGCTGCCTGTCTGCAGAGATGATAGCAATAAGATCAATGAGTGTTTTGTGAGTGCCACAAACAACTTGAAGACTAATAATGTGCCTGGCATCAGGTATTGGCCAGAGGGTGTGTAGATGTTTTTTGCATTGTACGTTGTTTTGTAGCATGTTTTTGCACCAAACACTGAATGAGTTTGTGCAGATGCAGTATATGCCACGCATTGATGGGTGAGATGGACCAGGTCAAAGACATAGAAGTAATCCATCGTAATATTTTTTTTTTAAAATTCTATAGCCCGTAGATGGCCTTGGCAGTTACAAATGTCAGTTCTATGACCCAGGGCATTATTAATGCTGCTATGCTCAAATGTCATAGCCCAAGAGCTTGGGTTTGCTATAAATGAGTGGGCAAACATATTTGCTCATGTCCTCCAACTGACATCAAGCCTTGCCTGCCTCTATATGTAGTTTTGGTCCATGCTCTCTGGTGTCTACTCTTGCTGACCACTCCAACAAAAAAAACTGTGATAGGTCTTAGCATGGATGCCTTTTGGGTGGTACTCTTTTGCATCACTATTGGTTAAATACAATGAAATTTTTGTTGTTAGTGGATCATCTACCATCAGTAAGGTTGAAATGGAAATATCCTTTGTGCTTCCCCAGTAATCTAGTCTGGGCATATAGGCTGCATAGTCTTATGGAGCATGGAGCTGTTCACCTTAGCCACACCACTGTGTCGGCGATATTGAGGTTAACAGTACATTTGTTTCATAGCAGTTAATGCCTCATCTACACAAAGACCACAGTCTCTCTAGTCTCTAAAGGCTTCAACCTCAGCAAACTTGTAAATTTATACCTCTTTCTAGATGAAGTCTGTGGCCACATGAACTTTGGTGGCATTAAATCTTGAAAGCATGACAAGGAGGTTGATGTGAGAATACACCAACATAGAGGCACATAGGAGAGTATACTGTGGATGAGAGCCATTACTTTTAGGAGAAGCATTGATAAGCATCTCCCACCTTAGTGGCAGTTGTGTATCAGGAAGTTAGGCATACTAAGATCAGTCACTAGCCTTTGTGTGAGGTGTTTGCCATTGCCTTAAATTCCTGAGCAAACTTTGATGATAGAAATGGTCTCTGTTGTCAGAAAACTAGATGTTCTGGATTGAGGAGATAACAGCTTTGGCAATCTCAAGACTTTCTAGGATGTTGTTCTCCACCATGTATTTAAGAAATATGATTGGAGCCAAGTTTTTTTTTTTTTTAAAAATGTTTACAAAACAAGATGGCAATGACAGGATGGCAGTTCTTTTTGAAGTGAACAATCTGGCTAGGGATAATCCTGTTAGGTTGTTTTGTAGTGGCTTGTTGATAGCAACTCAGGTCATCTGACTCTAATGGTGTCAAAATCTTATAAAATATGGCTGTTCTTCAACAAGACCCTGGAAGCTTGAAGAGTAGCAACTCTTCATGTCAATACTGATGTGGTTGCTGACATGATAGTCTTCTAAATTCCATAGGGCATCATGACCAACACAGGATTTTTGTATATTCCTGAAGAGTATAGCTGTGATGGGTTCCTAGCCATTTTGGTCTTTGGATGTTGTGGTGGTAACATGGTTTTTGCCACAGATCCTTTCCACAAGAGATTCAAGGTGATTTGTAAAAAGGCAGAAATCATTTATGATTTTGTCTCTTACCAGCCCTCATACATATGTGATTTTTTAAAAAAATTATTTTTATCACGAAACTGGTTTGTGTGAGAGAGATAGGAAATTCTGGTGGGACTCATTTGTTATTGTGGCGCCTGGACACTGGGAGGCTTGGTCTGGTCATCATGGCATCAGTGATCTTTTATAAATGTTGACTAGGCATAATGACCTCTGTCCAGCTATGTCCATTGCCCTGCCAATACCACTTCAATAGATGTTGACCAGATACACTGACCTCTGTCTGGCTATGTCCATTGTCATGCAAATGATACTCTATAAAAGAAGACCTAGCAGAACGCGCAAGTGAATATCAAGCAGTATGTGTAACGGATATTTTGAAATAAGAGAGAAGACAACAGATTTCTCAACCAACCAAGCAACCAGAGGGACCATATCCAGAGCAGCTTTGACTGTCGGCAACTTCAGATAAGTTTTTGTATTGGCTACCCTATTTATTGTATCGCAGCTGTGGATTGAGTTTAGTTACCTGTGAGTAACATATATCTGGATCTAACTATATTAACTGTCTGTGATAGGATTGTAATAATATCACTGCTGGGTATAATATATTTTTTGGAAGTCAAAGTAATTAAGGTTTGTTGTTTTCACTCTCGCTGTTGCATAACGTAGTTCCACACATCATAACATTCATGTTTCTGTCTTGTGCAGTAGGTATGGCCATCCTGGAGGAAAAACTGGTTAGCTGATAGCTGCTTGTATCCCCCCCCCCCCAAGAGGCAGAAGGATACAACAGGCTGTTTTTGTGTTGCTTGTCAGATGGCCTCCAAAGCAGCATTTCCTTCATAGATGTGTACTTGACACAAGGTTGGGAAGTACAGGTTTTTTGGCCAAGCATGGCGGTTATTCTTCTGCAGTGTATTGATTTCATACTTGCTGGTGTTCTAGACATTCTCTCATGAAATGTCTTTCAAGATAATAGTCAGTTTGAGGATTTTTTCCAGCTCTGCCACATCACCCACAGTGGTGTGTCTATCATGAACTTTCTTTACCCTCACTCTCCTAGCAGCAGGTTTTGGTAAAGACCTGTGCTCAACTACTCACAAGGTCTTATAGTTTAAGTTGCTATCCCTTAGTGGGGGCTAAGTTGGCCAGATCAGCATCCCTTGGCTGATAAAGATCATAAACCATAACTGTTACTTGTTTAGCATTTTTGCAGTAGGGGTTGTCAATCTTGGTAAGAGATCCAGGGAGAGATTGTTTTTCAGATAGTTACAACTTGTTTATGCCAGCTCTTTCCAATTCTCTCAGGGATAAACTTGCCCCTTATTACCTAGTCTAATTCTAAAGTCTTGAATCTGCTCATGAAGAACCTTAATTTGGAGTATGAATTCACTATTAGCTAGGGAGTTCAGAATGATAGTTACCCTTGCATCTATGATTCTGGCATTGACAGAGCTTGATAGCAGGGGTGACATTTATGTTATCAATATTACGTGGGTAATCTTCCACCCTTCATGGTAGAGAAGATTGCAGCAGTGCCATCAATCTCAAACTTGTGTTTGGAACCGGACAGGATCTCTACCTACTGTTTAGTTTGGAATGATACAGGGTAAGGGGGCTGGATATCCAGATCAATAAATTGCTGTTGTTGAACTGGCTAAAACTCTGCCAGTATCTCTTCAATAAAGTCATCCATATTTAAAGAGTATAGTTATACCAAGATATTCTCTAAGTGGGTGTTCAAATCATCAACAGCTAATGCAACACATAAGCAAACTGCCACCTTGTCCTTCTCAAATATATAAATGAGTTTATGTTGGACCTGGTCACTGCCACAGTGCACACAAAGCTACATATCCAATAGTGTTTCTTTTCCACAGGCATGGCATAAGGAGGTAAACCTCTCTTTTCTATTCTCTGAATATGAACCTTAGAATACTGACCAAGACAACTTTTCCACACTGTACGCCACTGGCAACTGTGATGGGTAATACAACTAGCAAGTGCTGGGTGGGAGGCACAGCAAGAGCTGTGGAACATTTCTTTTACACTGGACACTTACTGAGAAGCTCGGAGACCAGCAGCCAAGTAAGCTGTTTGTTCCCTTGCTGCTTATATTATGGAATGGGTAAATATCCGTCAGAACACCTTCCAGTATATTGTGGATTCTGTCACATCATTTCATGGCTGTTATTCAGGCAAAAAAGTGGTTCAGGCCATTAGTGAGTATAGGTCACAATAAAGTAGCCAGCCAGTGTGGATTGAACATAGGACAAAGCCCAATAGTTGTTCTGCCTGACAAATTTTAAAAATAAGCCAACAACCTATTTAAAAGAACACGTATTGATAAATACCTACTTCCTTATCTTTAACAAGTCTACCTCTTTCAGTTTTAACTTTAGGTTTTTAAACACCTTATCATATCTCCAAGGCTTTTCTAATTTTAAAAATAAAACAATATTGGTTTGGTTCTTCAAATTAGAATTGTTTGTTTGAATGAATAAATGTATATTTTTTTTTACTTAAAAATTTGCATTTGCTTTAAAAGGTTAGTCATTTATTCTGTAAACATTTTGTAAATTTTACCAAATCATTACATTAGTTGTGTGTAAGAAAACATGGACATTTACAAACAATCTTTTCATTTTAAGGATAAATAAGCAGCATTTAAAATAAACCAAGAATCAGTCTAGTAGTGATGATAAATTACTTACAGTGACTGTACTGTTTACATCATCAACTGGATGATTTTTCATTCTGAAATAATATGAACTAATGCTATAGTAAGTACAGTGACACATGAAATGGCTAGTGTTTAAAATTAAGAGGTCTGGTAGGAACCTTCAAACACACCTGGAATGGAAGGATTATAGGAGCCCACCATGTGAGAACCTTGTCTATGATTATTCATGGGTGACCAAAAACTGTCAATCCCCAAATCAGGGATGGCACATAATGTGAAGCTTACATGATCTGATTTCTGAAGTTATGGACAGAAAACAGTGTGCATGTGTCAAGGTGCACAGCCCTGTATTTCTGTATTGTTTTTATTGGTAGGTGCATTTATTTTAGTTTAGCTGTTACAAGGAAATAATAAACTACTAAATTCACTTTGTATAGGAAAGGTAATCTTTATGTTTGATGAGCAGTCAGAACTACCGAAACAGTATTGGAATCCTGCAGTAAAATTAAAAAATTTGATTTATTTGCTAGTCCATGATGACTGATGACTAGAAACCTGTAATATCATGCTGGAATTCTCTCTCTCTGCAGAAAGATACTGCTCACTTTTTTTTTTTTTTGAAAAAGATTACTGTCAAAACATTTGGAATTAATTCAATTTTTCTGTAGTCCTAAGCTGTGGAAAATGTGAAAATTGAAAGATTCCATTAAAAGAATCAATAGAAATGTGCTAAACTGTTGCGATCATACAACTTAGTCCAATAAGAAAGGAAACACTGATGGATGCTGCACTAAAGGATGTCCAAACAGTTTGTGAATAATGAAGAGATTCCACTCTGTCAGGAATCTTCAGTTTAAAAAAAAAAATCTGGTAAAACAAATAGAAAATTTAATGGACTGAATTACTTTGGATAATACAAGTCAAACAACAAAATACTGTAAACAGAGTATCAAGATGTAGTTGAGTATTAGCAAGGAAGATATATACAGATATTGTTTTAGCACGAGCTAAAGAGGGTAATAGGAAATTTTAAAAAATCAACTGCTACAATAGTTTATAGTTTTGTTTCACTATACATAAAATCTGAAGACTAGTTATCATTTCTGAGAGATTTATTCTTACAAAGCTGTATTCATTTGTTTACAGAAGCTTATCCAGTGTATCTTGCTTTACTGGCTTTTTGCCAATTCACCCAATATGATGCTTATAGCTCATTAAACAGCTTATCTTAGTAATTACAGATCTAGTTGATTAGATTGAGTCTGTAACCTAGTATATGATTCAGCAGAGCATATGTAAGTCTTACCTATCGCAAGGCTCCAGTTATTTTTCATTGCATTGTTACAAAAACTCTGGGGCAGAGAATGTAATTGCTACCATACTGTGAATGACCTTTCTTTGTCCTGATTATGTGCTGGGTATGTTTACAATTCTTTGTACATGAGTAATTGCTAGTGTTGACCCATAATATGAATTATAAGTAGATGAATTTTGTTTTAAATTTAATGCTTCCCATAGCTAACAGTGTACTTTTGTTTGCCTGTTATCAATATATTGTAGTTGGCCATGATTTAGTTGAGAAATCAATAGCAAAGTTGGCACAGTCTAAGCTACCAGACTATTCTTCACTGTGACCATTTATTTGCTCAATAAACAATTGTAAAGATGTTCTTTAAAAGAAATTTAGAATAATGGACTGCAAATTGTTTTCATAGTTCAGTAAGGTATACAAATGTTGTAGCACCTCTAGACTTTGCATATTGTTTGTTTCCATATATAGTCTAATAGTGAATATTTGTGGATATTTTAATGTTGAATAACTTTAATATTGTATAGATCAGTAGTTCCTAACCATGGGTTACGACCCCTAAGGGGGTCACGGAACCCTGGAAGTTTGAATTTTTGTCGTATGACTGAGTAAAAAAACTGCTCATGAGTATGTATTTGTTTTGTTTGTATGCACCGTATCTGCCGGCTTGTAAGACACTTTTTTCCAGAAAAAAAGTACACAAAAATTACCCTGCTTCCAATACGCCGGTATCACCGATGGGAGGCCGAGCGCCAAAGGTGTAAGGCTTGTCTCCCACGGCAGGCACTCCCAGTTGCATCAGAGGCCTTGCGGTAACACACTTGCATCACACACACACACACACACACCCCAGCGGCTTCCTGTCACTCTGCCACCCTCATAGAAACACGGACAATACACGCTGGCGACAAAGGCTGGAACTAGAACTGTTACCACAGTAGGGACTGATGCAATTGAGCCACACTTCCAATGGTTAGCTAAAAGACTCGGACCACGACGCCTGGGGCAGAGCATGATACAAGGAATGGACTGTGACTTCGGCCGGATGCACACTAGCCAGCTCGATTTTAGGCAAACTTGGGCACCAAACAGTCAATATATTCAAATAAAACTCTTATTTATGTGGTATTTTGCTAAATTTATTTTTTTTGATTTTTTTTCAATTAAGGAAGTGTAGCAGGGGGTTGCAGGTTTTTCGAGTATTATAAAAAGGTCCACGAGCCCAAAAAGGTTGGGAACCACTGGTATAGATATTAGGGTAAAGATATTGGAGTTTTCTTAATTATGAAGGGACAGATGCAAAAATGGAAAATACCATAAATAATAAGCTGATACATTATTATTTTAACAATTATTTTACAATATAAAGAAAAAACAGAATTCAAAAAAAAAAGAAAATAATCAAATATGGGTTTTCCACAACCAGCTTAACACCAGTTATCTTTCCCTTGGTAACTTTTAGGGATGGATCTCAAATAAGCAGACTACCAGTTTCATTTAGGGCATTTAAAAAATAAATAATGTAAATAAATAAATAATATAAAAAGGATTTTCTGAAGAAACTCACATGACAACTTCTGGTGCACTGAAAGCCATGCCCATCAGACCTAAGCTAAAAAAACAACAAAAAACCCACAGAGATTTGGGTTTGTTAATATGGACAGGGGTTTATCATATAGATGCATGTAAAATCCCACTGAATGTTTATTCTTCATAAACTAAATGCAAGATAGCTGTGTACTAATAATGTCTGTGTTAACAGAAGATGAAGCCATCTGTAAATCACATTGTGCAGAAAAGCTCCCAGTGCTGGACCACCAGCTTCCAGTTTTTCTTTGAAAATTAAAAATATTTGGACTTTAATCAAATTAGCTGGATTAATCTTTTACAAGATTGGAAATTTTCTGGCTTATTGGAATTAAAAAATACATTTAAAAACTACATATTACATTAATTGCCACATTGTCTTACATTTATGAATAGATACTGAGGGGGGGTTAGGACATGGAAAAGTACATGGTGAAGACATTTTTCTTTCAATGAAAAAACAAACAAAAACATTTTTTAAAGTTACAAGAAGTGGTGATGTTTACTTCATTAGTTTAAAACTGATGTACACAATCAGATTAAAGATCTTGAAGTTTATTGTCAGTCTCACCTTAGGAATATTGTTCCTGCCATCATGATGGGTCGACGTTTACCTTTCTTTAGGGTCAACCGGTCACTCAGCATTCCAATGAGTGGACTTGTCACAAACATTACGACTGAAAAGAATTTAGAGAAAAGAAAAATATTTTTAAATTTAGAATTTGAGACACACACATTGAATGTCTCTAGTTTATTTGTGAATTATCAGTGAAACTATTCACAAAATTCCAGGTAGCAAACTGAGTAAGTAGAAAGTGCTTTAATTTACCATCATTTCCAATTTAGATGAAATTTTTGTCTAAATATAAATTGCACATTCTACACAATACATTCCTTTCTAACAGTTTCACTGGATTATGAAACTTGATTTTTAAAGTATATGCAATCTGAATCTAGCTTCTACCTACCAATGATTCAGAAAACTTTCACATGTTGCAATCTCCAAAAGCAGATACACAGGTAATTCTTTTGCTGTGATGGTACCTTTCTAAACTAAATTTTGTAGTTTGATTTCTCTGTGAAAAAACTTTGCATTTAATTTTCTTTGAGCACTTTTATTTCATCTGCCTTAAGTTGATAACTAAACATTCAGATTCAGTTGTGGTTGATCAGAACCCAATTGTTAGTTTTTGTAGCATTGCATAGTGGGAAGGTTTTCTATATTATTGATAAAACATCTGGATTGCATACACAGCCACTTTGATTGTGGGTAAACTATGGCATAGTAGTCCTGGAGTTAGACAGCTGTATTGCTAAGTTAAGGCCTGAATTTAAACCCTGATCAGCTCTGTTAGCATTCCTTCCTGGCATTGTTTTCCTGCTGCTCTTGCCAAGCTGGCTGCATGGTGTTTTTTTCTGGGTAAATCCTGTTTTCTTCCAACGTTAAAAAAAAAAAAGAAAGAAAATTACGGGCACTAGTGGTGGTTTTCCTTGCTAAATTGGGTACCCATGGAAGTATCTTGACCTGTATCCTTTTATAATTTTGCATTAGAAAGGAAACTTTCCTCCTGCAGTTGAGGTCTGTTTGCTGCTGCTGACAGGATGGAAACCAACCTTAATTTAACTTATTATGAACATTTCATGTTGTTGTTGTGCATAAGAAACAGTATTTTTATTTTTGTATAACAGAAAAGTAACAGAGAGAATAACACTTCACTTCATCAAAACCACAATGCTTTTGATAGATTCTCTTGAAATATTTAGGGATGTAGCTGCTTTTACTAGCTTTTTAAATTAATCAAACCAAAAGATTTTAATGGGTTCATAAAAAAACAATTCAAGGTATGGAAAACAATTGGAATTCAAAGCAATGTATCTTTTTCCTTAAAATGCCTTGTATATGGTAACATTATGTTATTCTCTGCTTTTTTGTGTATACAGTAAGAATCAAAATGATTGATATATCATGACATTTGCAAGCTATGAAGTTAATGAATAATAAAGAAAATTTGATAGTTCTTAGTTCACATCAATTATATTTTTTTTTCTAGTACTTTTTACAGAAATGTCATCTATTGTCAGAAATAATGTTTTTAACTATCTTGATAACACAAGAGTGTATAGTGTGTTAGACAGGACCTTGCTTTTAAATTAAAATTTGAATGCAAGCATTAGGTTAGTTAGTTGACATCAGTAAATAGATTTGCAATCCTGGTCAATGGGATTGTAGCCCATTTCTTACATGGAATCTGTAAAGAAGTTCCAGGAAATGGGTTTATGAGAACAAATATAATTCTTGAGTTCATGGCAGAGTTGTTATGCCCTGACTATCTCTCCATCTTTTTGTTGCAGAGTAAGAGTGAGCTGAGGCACTATCTTCCAGAAAAGTACTGCCCACCTCTGTGAGATGATCAATGGCATAGACAAGTAAAAGTCTTTATCGGGCAGAAGTTACAGTTTCTATACAGACCTCCAGCTGTGAACGTCCAGTGGTAACATTTGTGTTGCCCATTGTAGTCAACAACAGCCACTGTATTGATTGATCACTTTTCCCCTTTTTGACTTGTTACTCTTCTGCAGTTTCCCATGCATTGGAGAAAACATCCGATGCTTCTCATCAACATCTGCACGTTCTTCGATATTTGCAGCTGCTGCAGCCAATGGTCAGGATTTGGTTTCCACACTTCTTTTGATTAACAGTTGTCTTATAGCTTCTCTTAAACTGGACAGTCATTCTGTTCACTTCTACTGCTTTGGAGGTTTCTTGCTGACTTTTACCAATGCCACATTGTCCAACCATGCATCCTGTACAAGTTTATTTCATGTGAACATTCTTTGGGGAAGAGCTGTCTGCAGACTGCAGCTTTCTCTGACCCGTACCTGTTCTTTTTACTTGCAGTCCAGCTTATCCTGTTACTAGAATGGCCTATTTGAGCCTAAGGGGTTTTCTGTTATCTACTTGTCAAGTCATGTATAGAAATTAGATACTCATTACACAACCAGTAAAGAACAAAAAAAAAAAACCCAACAAAATAAATATAACTTTGAAGATCCTGCTGTCACATAAGAACTCAAAATTGTGAAAATGCCACCAGTAACATTTCTGTGGAAAGAAATAGTGACGACATTACATCTATAAAATAATTATGTCTGTTGGCTGTTTTGTCTGAATAACCCTGATATTTTTGTTGCTGCTTTCAGTGTGGATTCAGCAAAAGGAATATATCTTTACATTCTAGCCAGAATCTGCTCTTTAAAATCAACAGACATTTTCCCTTTACAGGGCAGTTACTGGGTAGAAATTGAAGTAGACAAAAAAATATTTCTATTTGCTGTATCCATTCACCTAAAATCAATACAAAGAGTAACCTGATTATTCATATTGATCACCAATGGGGAAATAAATAATTGTTATGGTATCATTTTGTAAAGTACATTTTTAACTTGTTTTATTTTTTTAAGTTTCTTTTTTGCCATAGATCTTAGATCCACATCTCTTTGCCATATCTCAGAAGTGAATTATATTTGCTCAAAGATATTTCTAAAATAAGTAAGTCTTCACACCATTCTGGTTCAGCCAGGAGTCTATGATTTAAGAGTTTTGTTTGATTACCTGCACCTGCTGCCACCATGCCACCCAGACACCTGCCTTTGTTCTTTGGGCCAACCAGTGAAGCGATCTGAGCAGGTACCACTGGAGGAGGAGATGAGAATAGATTAGTAGGTGCCACAAAGATGGCTGTGTTTTGTGGTAAGACAACCTGCATATCAGTGTCTTGACAACCTATTCTTAACTTGGTGGTGGTGGTTTGTTGATAGGATTCGTCCAGAAATTTGGTTTTACTTGCTTCTAAACAAGCTCACATGTTGGAATGAGGATGGGCGGAATCCTAATAAGTCCCTCTCTGGGAAACATTCCCAGAATACAGTGCTATAAAAGCTGATTTTTCCACCAGAATTCAACACAGGGCATAATCCCCTTCTTCTATATCTTTATAAAGAGTAAGTACAGCTGTATATTTGCATTATCAAGTCTACCCTGATTTTTTGTGGTCATCTTGACCCGTGTTCTTCCAGGGCTAAGCAAGACATTATGCCAGCTTTTACAGCGTTACACTGTGGGAAAATTTTCCTAAATGTTATAAGTCTGGAAACCAAAATTTTCTATAGAGCAGCCATGTACTGTACAATTTAAAAAAATAATCTCTTTTACTTTTGGACTCATCACATACTTTAAATATATTAACAAATTTAAAGTTCTGACAGTAGGCAGTGGACAGACACTTTTTCAAGGACCAGCAGGGAGATGAACATGATTTGTAAAAGTTATTAATTTGTGGAATTTTTTACCATTCTTTTCCTGAGTCACTAAAAAATCAAATGACAAAACAACATTGATGATCTGATTTATGAGAAATTGCAGTAAAGACAACTTTGCAGAAAGCACTTCTTGATTTCTGCACTCTTGAAAGTGATCTAGACAGTATTTCTAAATTGTTTAGAGAAGGTAAATTTATGTTAGTTTACAGATTTAAAATACATTTTAAAAATAAAGCAAGCAAGCAAAGTTAATCCTAGGAAAAGGCAATCACATTTTTAAAAAAGTGAAGAAATTTAATGAGAGCAAAGAAAAACTGAACTCGTGCCACGAATTTCCTGGTTTGGACTAGAAGAAAGTAGAGGTGGTAACTACAGATTTGTTATTAAGGCTGGGGACTTCCCGAGCTTGCAAAGTGAGAGGAAGTCAAAAGCAAGAAATCTTCAGGTAATATTAGCAAATCAGTTATTGCTCCTTTTAGCTGTCAAATAATGTGTTGAAATATGTAAATTATACATTTCAAATTGTATATCTACACGTATGGTGATTCCCCGCCTCTTTCCTTTATTAACTTCGAATTACAAAATTTTGTTTGCCAGCATTATAACAGTTACTGCTCTCTCACTGCGAATACCAAGCTGATTTTATTCTTGCGACTAAAACAAATTAAATATTTTTCTCTTTCATTTTATCATCTGAATATGAGATAGTGTCGTCTAGTAGGGATGATACAATATATCTACATTTATCAGTTAAAGATATTTCATTGAAAACTGTTTCATTAGAAAGTGACAAACGTCGATGCTAATTTCTGTGAGTCTAAGCATAAATAATTCTCACCTTCCACAGACAAGACCAGAAACATCAAATTCAGCCCATACCACGTTAAATTCAAAATGATTATTTTGCTTTTAGGTAAAAATTCACCTTGTGCCACCTCATTTTCTTTAAAAATGTCTTCGTCACCGTCATTTTCTTCACTGAAATGAGAAGATAGTATATGGGCCTCTGCATGGACGCGAGTAAGGGACTAAAGGGCGACTGTGTTTGAAAGAGAGACGGTTTAAGACCCCCTCCCTTAAAAAAGATTAATAACTTGAGACTTGTTTTCTTAGACTTGTGGTAAAAATATTAAGAAACAACAAAGTATAGGATTTCATAGAATATTACGAAAAAAATATCTTTTGTAGGGGGTAAAACTGAAATATAACTGATTATTAAATATCCACCGTCCGAACTTAATTTCCTAATTTCGCAAAAAAGTCCATATATGTAGCATTTTTCCGCCATTACATTTAGCGAGACTCCGTTGGACATTCTAGAAGCGGCAGAGCGTAGTTGTTACGCACACGGTGATTTGCTGGATTTCTGTCCACAGAAACTGATTTCATTGGCTGAGATCATCTTTTTTTCTTGGCAAAAAAAAACAAAACAAAACAAACAAACGAGACCGCTGTGACAAAACGAATTGTGGAAAAAGAGCAAATAAACAAATAATCCGATTTTAGGAAACTGCAAGCAATAATTTCGGAATCCATGGTTGATAAGAAAATAGATGAAAGCAAACATTTGTTTACCGCTTCTTTACTACTGTTCTTTTTTATTTGAAAAAAAAAAAAACCTGAATTTGTCGCGTTTTTCGGAGGACTTTTCGAATTTCCGCCTTATAAGAAGCGAAACGGGTAGCAGTTGAAGACATCATGTGAAATGTTGAATGCTGCTGTTACGTAAAAGCAATCATTACGCATTGTCTAGGCCCTTCGTCAAGTTTGAATCCCAATTAGACGTGCCCCACCCCGGCATAGTTTCTCCTCGCTTCTCTTCGGGTAGGCTTGCCAACTTTTGGAACAACAAAAACTGGCCTTGGTCTGAAATCCGAATAATGGAAGCAAAAGTGAGGGAAAGTGTAGATACATTTAATATATTTTTTTTAAATTTCAGTATTTAGATGCAAATTTTTCCCATGTGAAACTAATAAAAAAATCTATCGAAGTCTGATATGATCGATTTTCGTTAGTCTGTCGTATAGTAATGTAAAGGATACAAAATTATCGCTCGCTACCAGCAGAAGTCATTGTTTGTTCAATCGACTGAACCGTCACGTCACGATTATCCACTGCATATAGAAGCCAGAAGGCAACCACATTCTCAATTTTTCTGAAACCATAAATACACAGAAGGCCTGCCGTGATATACACGCACCGTTTTCTCGTAAGACGCCTCATCGAATAGTGACCATCTTTACTCCCAACGAACGGGAACAAAACGTAGATTAACAGTTCCAATGACAACATTGGCTATTATTCCAGCCTTCAACACAATGAAAACCCAGATAGCGATAGTGGCTGGTGCCTTTATTATTCCAGTTTTGTACAATAGTCATGTGACTAACATATCCTGGCACACCGAATCCCCCGGTCCATCCCAATAAAACAAATGAACACGCGCAACAGACACTAGTGACTAGTACATTCAAACATTCAAAACAAAATTTAAAAAAAAAAACAGCCCGTAATGTGGCCGATTGTTCGATGGTGTAGATTACCAGCCGGTTGGTAAGTAACCCTACCAGTTGGTCGGCGGGTTTCCTCCGACATCTAACAATGAGGAATTCTCGTAGGCTTTCGACCCGGAAGGTGATGTCGTCAGCCCACTGCGCCTTTCCTACCCGTAAACTGAAAATGCAACCATGTGATAATATTTACGATAGCCATTTCTGTACGATATTTCTATAGAGATTAATCTTGTGGTCCTCATTCTTTTCTGTTCAGGTAGATCGCCTTTCACAGGAGGCGAATATATATATAAGAGTAAGAGAGAGAAAGAGAAACAATGGTACTATGGTTAATAGGGGTCATAGTAGCCACGTCACCGGGAGTACGGCTCTCACTAACAGAAACGTAATAAGTGGACACAAAATTCCAGAAAATATGAAAAAAGAAACAACATAAAGACTCGCCTTTCTTCTTCTGTGTAGAGTTTTGACTTCCGTTCTGTTTGAATTGCCACGAGCTTCATCACCTGCGAAAATATCGAAGATAGGTCAGTAAGTCATGAGGGCTAGTTTGGTGTGATGCCATCATAGCTCATGCAAGGTCCCCGGAAAAAGAAGTGTCTCCTATCAATACGATTGATTTATGCCATCACTGCTAGTAGCAACTTAACTCATTTATTATTCTAATACTAAAAAAAATTTTTTTTTCTAATATCAAACCATGACGAATTGTTCACCAATCTGTAACTGTGAGCCGAACCGTTATAACTGTAAAAAATCGAAATATGTCCACACGAAAGAAAACAACCGGCTTCTATCGGGTCTCATCTTAACATCTAGTTTACAAGTTAGTGAATACATTCTAAATCTTCAACACCCGAAACAATTCGGGTGAATGCATTCTCTGTTATTTTTAACAACTTCACATCTTAAATAAGGGCTAACATAATAATGGGCAACACGCTCAAGATGTGAAAAGGACTTGTATATCGAGAATAAATTTCTTTATATTTAATATTTTTGTTTGTACTTCTAAACATTTTTAGCAGTGGAAATGCATTGATCTCAACATTAATCCTTTTCTGAATCTTACGTTTTCCAATTTACTATTCAGCCGAACGATCTCTCCAGAATGATCTTCATTGTCTTGGGTATAAATCTTGCTGCAGGTAGTTTTTTTTTGTTCTTTCTTTCTATATTTTATGCATTTTTATTCAGTAAAATAAATTTGAAAGATTCCATGCTTCTTGAGACAATAATTTCAGCGCCCACCAACATCGCTTTATTGCTATCTGGCTTCTGTATCCAGATGAATGATTTATGGTAAGTGCGTGACAGGTTTACGTGGGTTGGATCAAATTAATTTCTCACGCTATGATGGGGAAAAATAATAAAAAACGATGAGAAACATTCATTTCCCACCCGTAAAGAATCGCTGAGCTCAATCCTCCCGTTTTATTGGAAGCATAAATCCGGTGTGCGAGTTTGCTATGCAGTGACCTAAACAGGAGAGCAGCATTTTCCAGACAAGTAGCAGAGTGGCAATTAAAATTTCCTAACACTTATCTAGGTTGGCATGAAAATTGTCTTTAAATAACTGCGGACCATCAAACAATCAACGAAATTAAACGTAAAGTTTCCTAAGTACTAAACTGCAAAAAGAAATCTGTCGCTGACTAGTTTTTTTGGGGGGGAATTCGATGCTGTGGAGTTATTAGATCACTGTTATTAATCTAGGTCACTTATCCAGAACTCGTTTCCAAGTGCACAACTAAGTCCAGGTACGGGCGTGGAAGTCTCTAGGGTATAAACCATTCCCCTCCTTCATACACAGTTTTACCAAACGCGTTTCCAATTTAGGGGGCCGCTCCGTGCCACAGATGTGCCAAGAAACAACAAAATATAAACGACTTAAATACTTTTTTTTGGATAATTTTATTTGTTGGCGGTCGTGAATACGAGTTTGTTTCGGTTGTGTCTTTGATTCCAGATCTTTTCATAGCCAGCAAAAATAAAACAGTTGATTTGTCCGACTATTTTCTTTTAATATTTTCATTCCATTCAAAAGCCACTAATCTTTACCACAGTGGCAGTTTCTCTCGCCTCCACTAACCTCGCCGTTCTCTTATTGTCCGCTTGACATACTCCCAGCTGGTCAACCAGCAGTTTTCAAATTCCGGACCTGTTTATAAACATTCCATCTATTTATTACGAAAACTCTTTTCTTCAATGATTTATCTCAGACTCCCATTACTTTTGAGAAGTCGGTACACTTCTTTTGTAAAAAAGACTCTGAATAATCTTATGTGCGTCATAGTTGTGCAAGTTGAAGTCATATTTTTAAAAACACTAATCTCTTTAAAAGACTTCACAAGAACCAGATGGTGACTCCGAAGTTTTAATATGAGAATACTGAATTATTTGATAATTTATAGTTTGTAATTTTAGCATCGAAACTGAATCATAAATACTGGGGACACATGCGGAATGAAGTCCTTATGGCCACTTAAAACATAAGTAGAGACGGGAAATGTTAGAACGCTTTATAAAGCTTCATGGTGCCTTCTTTGCCTCAAAATGAGCTTCTAACGTTTTTTAGAACCACTAACTTCTCTTCTTCAAGGACGCCTTAATTTGAGGACATTGCAATCGCGGCATCAAAATGTTATTTCGGATCCTCTGGTAATCTAGTTTAGTTCTCCTCCCCCACCAAGCAGTCATATGTTTCCTTTTGGTCTCGTGGTGTAAAACGTTTAACCAACGGTTGGCGAAGTAGCAGCAAATATTTCAAGTCAGTTCACGGGCTTGTCGATGAATAGGTTTTATAAAGTGCCGCCGCAAAACAAGCGACAAGAATCGGGCTGAGAGGAAAAGACACCACACGCGCATATTTAGGTTATTGTTCTTCTCCGTTAAAAAAAAAAAAAACCACACAGATGCTTCTAACTTTTCAGAATAAAAAGAAAAAGCGCCATATTGTCTTATTATACATTCTTTTATTAAACACAAACTCAGTGGCCTTTACTTCTTTATACCTTATTCTTCTGGACATAAAATTAAAAAAAAAAAAAAAAGAAATGGAAATCAAAATAAGGGAGGGAAATGACATTATCTTATTACAATATGATATAAAAAACGAATAACGGCTCAGAGGAGTCTGATGTACGAGCAAAAGTGAATATTTTTATTTACAAGACGACCGATAGCAGCCATCTTGACTTATGGAACGCCTCGGCTTCTTTCATTCCTTCCCTCCAAAAAAATCATCGATCGGTTGACGCTGATCTTGATTACAGCTATCGCCGGCAATTTATTCTCTTACTTTCCCCGCTGTGTTGTCCATAAATCTCTCTCTCTCTCTTTTTTTTTTTTAATTTCTAGCCTTATCGACAGTTTGTCTACCTTATGACTACTAGCTTTCCGGTGTCTTTGTTTAGCGATTAAGGTAAAAAAAAAACAAAGACAACAAAAAGCGACTGAATTAACACACTGAAACGCTTTGAAAAATCCAAGCTGCTCAGTCAGGTACCCTGAACGTGGAAAGCCTGGCTAACGAAAGGGAACCGTTCTCAGTCGACTAGCAACACCGCGCCGTATTCACGCCCAACCTTTTCTGGAATGACGTGTTTTGTTTTTAGTACTAACATTTAATAAAAGGTTTATATACACAGAGACTTGACTTCAGTCAACAGACACCGCCTGAATCTTAAATCGTCCACTTTCTCATATAAAAACAATGGCAGTTGTCGACTACAGTATGCAACATAAATTTTACCACTGGGGGAGGGGTCACAGCTGGTGGTCTGTGAAGGAACTGAAACTTCTGCCCTGTTAAGACTTATTTGTCTATGTCAATGGTCATCTCTCAGGCGGGCAGTATTTCTCTGGGAAATAGTGTCCCAGCTCACCATGCCTTTGCAACACGAAGATGGAGAGATCGTCAGGGCATAACAACTCTGCCATGAACTCAAGAATTATCTTTGTTCCGATAAACCCAGATCCCGGAACTCCCTAGCACAGATTCCATGCCAGGAAGGGTTTCAATCCCCCTGACCACGATCGCTGTCGTCGTCCACATAATGTATCAGTGTGTTGTTGCCTTGAATAAGGCAAACGAATCCACCACAAAGTATTAACTCTGCTCATATTTTTCCTATGCTATGTATGGTTCCAAAACAAACAGATGTAGTCTTTGGTTTCATTTACATTTACTAATGTCAAATCTGTGTGCGTGTGTGTGTGTGTGTGTGTGTCTCTCTCTCTCTCTCTCTCTCTCTCTGTGTCGGCCTTAACCGGATTTTACAAATAATTCTTTAAGAATAAAGAGTATTTTTCGATGGTAAAGTCTGTTGGCAAAAGTTCAAAAATAAACTTGTTTTACATGTATGGATTTTCTAAAGTCGATATACGTATGTAACTCTAACTATTCTGTCCACTAATGAATTGATTTTGCATGATGTATGGGATAATTCTTTGTGAGTACACAATTAAGGCCGCAGGAGAATACACACAAACCAACTGTATAGATTCTTCTCGTATATTAGTTCTGTTTGCAATAGTAGTTATATAGTTGTAAAATATTCTTCGTAGATAAAATAGAATAAATGGCATCCCAGAAAAAGAAAAAAAAATAGTATTTTGACAAAGCCGAATATAATTTGAGCGAAAGTTACGTTTTCCCGAAAACAGCGTTTTGACTATTAACGCGAAAAAAGTCCTAAAACATTAAATAGAAGTCAGCTGGTCTTATAGCTTAAATATTTTTACCGTTTTTTTTCTTTTATTTGCTCTTATTTTGATTTATTTTAATTCATTTTCAGCACGACGAAATTCTTCTCGCCCCGGGATGATTTATTCTGACCTCAGTGTATTAGTAATAATAATAATACTAATAGAAAGCCCAACAAGCATTCGCCAGAGAATACAGAAGTGGTACTTGGTACTGAGTGTGCAATAGACACTTACCAAAATTGTCCGTTTTCCCAGAAATTCGCGGGCTGTATGCGACAGGGGAAACTTCAATCATTAACCCCCCCCCCACCTACTCGCTAAACCGCAGTCTCGTGGTCTGATACAGTATTGGCAAATGTCCAGTAGCGTAACAGTACAGTCCGGTGCCCGCTAGCTAAGGGGCCATCTGATTTCCGCAATGCACGGTTTGTATTGGTGCAGATGGGTGATGTTGCGAAAGTGTCTACTGGAACTCTTCATTTTTAGTTGTGGTGGGGGGGGGGAGGTTCACTGGGCCGCCGACCGGTGAAGAAGAGCGAGAAGAAAACCACGCTAGAGATGTACGCCAAGCTGAGCCGGGCGGACACTCGACCGTAGCAGTCCAGTAGCTACCGCGGGACCACTACGCCGCCTAATCCGATGTAAATATCTCGTCACATCTCTGCCAAAGGGTTACAGCGAACGTTTAATTTTTCTTAGAACTAAAAGAATATTTGCTCTCCACTGAAGAATAACGGCAGGGTACACGCATTCCTTCACACCTACCTACACCGCCGTGTTTCTCCTCCTCCTCGTAACGCTGACGACACCGCCAAATCAATTACCGCGGTCTTTCACTCGACACGTTATAGATTTCTTCTTGGCTTCTAAAGAAATGCACATACGCATAACTTTTGAAATTAGGGCTTCAGATGATTATAACGATAAAGAAGCCCAGGAGTGATTAAGAAAAAAAAATGCGAACTTTGAGTCTGAAGAAAGGTCTATTAATAAAAATAAAATGAGTGGTTGTTTTTGTCTTTTTTACCTCATAATATTAGAAAGAAGACCCGCACCTTATTGTGGCGTAATGGACGGAGCTGGTCGGGGCTGTGAACGAGTCCGTTGCAGGCTCAAAAAGGTTCGAGACTAAACAATAAAACCATGCGATGTTAAAAGCTTCGCTTTAGCAAAAAAAATAACCATGGCCGGAAGTTGCAACCCACTGGGGGTGACTGATTTTTCTCCTTTTTTTTGTTGGAAAAATTGGTCTGGTAAAGAAGAATGAAGGTTTTAGTTGGAAAACGTAAAGTCTTGTCAAAAATTTCCGACAGCGGTGAGACGGGAAGGGGAACGCCACGCTCCAATTTCTTTTGTTTGTTTTGCGATATTAAATTACCGACAGGAAACGTTAGCGTTTTCTTAATGATCAACAAAGATTTGCACCACCGCCACCTTCGCCTTAACCGACTGTTTCGTACTCTTCTTTATTTCTTTATATATTTATTCTGTTACATCTAAACAAATCCGGGCACGAAGGCAGGAGACCGCAGGCCGATCGCGCCCGAAACATACTGTTCAAATACTAGGTTTCCATCTGAAGAAAAACAAAGGTGGGGGGGGGATGTACACTGGAACATAGGGAAGGGTCCCGTGTCGACTGTCTCGGAGTTTGACAAAACAATAGAATACCACGAGGATTTGTTTAGTTTAGCACATAAGGGCAGATCGGTCGTTAGAAGGCCTAAATTTATCAAGGCCTCCGAATTTGTATAATCTAGCCCCTTTCCAGTTGTTAGCAACAAGCCAACACAATCGAAACTCGTTGTAAAACAATTACCTGTCCGGGAGTACACTAATAGGTAGTTGTTGAAATAGTGATATTGTCAACACGTTAAAAAAGCAGCAGCAACAACTACCCGATAATAACTTATCTGTAGGTTTAATTAGAAAGTACTGGTGCTATAACAACCTCCCCCCAACCCGCAACAGTAGCCTAGGTGGCTCCCCTTACAATCTCAGTCTCAGTGATATCCATGTTTGGTTCCTCTGACGGTGACTGACAGTTGTGAGAACATCATTCCTATTAACGCCATGTATTTCTTTGAACCGTTAAAGACAATTTCGTTTTTCTAAAAATGAGGAGAGAAGTCGATTCACTTACCACTCTTAGGCAGGGTGGTCGCTAGGTAACGACCACGGTGTTGAGTCTCTACGCATGAAACATCTAGAATAAATAAGAAGCTAAAACAAGTAATTTTTTTCAATGCATGAACTCAGCTCAAAAAGACAAATTTTCACAAACAAATATAAATTATAACGGGATAAAAACAAAACAGGGTTAAGATATAAAATGTGCGGTGCGGTAGTGGAGATAATGTTGTTTTGCATTGAGTCTTAATTGGCAATAACTACAACATATTTTTATTGATTAAAAATACCTATTATTTATTAATCTATTTTCTTGATCCGCGTAAAGCGCTCTCGCCAAGAACACCTATCCAGGTCGCGTTGAGTGCACACCTTGTGAACAGGTGTAGTAGAGATTGGTTTGGGGATTAGATGCTATTTTCAGGGACCAACAAACATCATACAGAAAACTTCGGGCAGCTACAAGAAACCAAGAAAACAAATCCCACACGTATCGTCATTATCAAAATATGGCGTTCATTAATCTGTGCGACTTCATATTATGCGATTGGTCTATCGCCAGGGTTGTACGGTAGTGTTCAACTATGAAAGAAACGGCTCGATTTTTTACTCATCTCTTCCGTTTCACCACTTTGTTTAAACCTTTAATTAAATCATCGTAAACTTATCTCCTTGTTATTTATTGTTGGTTCTCTCGTGTTTCGGCGCCTTGCCGTGTCTTCAATTTTTGACCAGCTTCGCTCATTACGTCCTGAATGACTAGCTGGCAACGGATGCGACCAAAGCGCTGTTCCTCTTGTATAATTTGAGGTCGTTCCAGATTTCTCTTTCATTCGCTTCTGGTATTTAAAAAAGGAGGCTGTGAACCCCGTGGTGGTCGTCGTCTAGATGTTATGAAAGCTGTCACAAGAACATATATAGATGTTATAAAATTTAATTCCTACGGGTGGAATGCTCTATCGGAAATGAAAGAAGATCATTGATTAAAAAATTTTTTTAAACAAGAGGCTTTGACACCGTTGGAAAAAAAACCATTCGAGTAGCGTTTTACTTTTATATAAAGCACCGGCTTACAATTGGGTACAAGCTATTAGCAGTGTCGTGGATGACAAACACTGACTCGCTGAAGGGTGCCAATAGAGCGCCATCACTTCGAGAGTGGGAGAAGGCTTAGCACGTGAATACTGAGCCAGATCCCCATCTTTGTGTACGTTTTGATATCGAAGGCGGATGTCTTGTGCAAGTCATACTGAAGCGCATTGCTCCGAGGCACCGCCAGAAGGCGCTTGGATGATTTCTAGTAAATACTTAATCGTAGATATATGCATACAAATTAAAATAGAAGATAGTAAATTACTTTATGAAAATCGTTATTTTTAATATTTTGGGAAAAAGAAATTACATCAGAGATTATTGTAGAACATCGGTCATATTCCCCTCAGCAGTTTCTGTAATCAGATATTCATTCACACACACACACACACACGAAAAATAAAACTATAAAATACTAAAAAAATTTTTTTCTAGTTTCCATTGGTTATCATCAAAACACGATCAATTAAATGAAATAAATAGTGTAATTAATGCATTGCTATATTTTCTGTACATTCCTTATACTAATATTTATATATATTCCCCTGACATAATATATTTGGTGACCTGTTATACGGTAAATAAAGAAAAGCAACAGAGTGAAATTATTTATGTGAAAACTTGGTCGTCTGGAAATTAATCAGTTAGCAAGATATTCTATCACAATCTGGTCCAGGTTTCCCCGCGCTCACGTGAGATATTCTTTTAATGTCATCATATCGGCGGGATGTGGAGGGTTTGCTCTTAACTGACGATCCAGATGTTCTCACGCGTGCTCCGTCATGGTGCTATCAGGGCTTCGGAGTTCCCTGGGAAGAAGTTGGATGCCTTGATTCATTTTCCAGACTGTGGTCGCAAGAGAGGTGTGGTGTGTATAGCCAGCCATCTTCCTGAAGAATAGGGCATCGAATCTCATTATGCCTTCTTGGTTCAATGTTGGGAAGTGTGTTTTTTAAAAAAAAGAGCCATGTGTTCGGCAGAAGTGACACGTTCTAAGACGAATACCAATACTATTTTCCTCAGACTAGATTGCAGCCCACATCCCGACACTTCCCTCTCCATAATAATTGGCCGCGGGCTGAAGATATCGGAGTTAAAGGTAAATATATATGTCAGGTCTTCTCCGAACACAGGTGCGAACTTCAGATAAGCGTTGCTGAAACTTGGACTCGTCGAGAAGCGTTACGCACCATCACTACTCGAGGGGCTTGCCCACATCTGTCGAAGTGTTTTATTCCTATTGAAAAGAAAAAAAAATGTTTTTAACTGTTCCACACTTTGTGTAGATGGAGTTGCCGTTGGGCCGTTCTCTAGCTCATTTCCATTGCACGGGCGATGTCAACAAGAGAATCTCTACCACGCGTGCGGACGTAGCAGATGATGGCAGCACGTTCTCGTGGTGGTGTCACCGTTGAAGGCCTCTCAGTGGCATTCTCGTCAATGAACTACGCGATAATATTGTTCACAGATCAACAATGAATGCCGAGATTCTTTTGCCATCTGTCGTTGACCCTGGCCTCACCGGGTAAACGGGGAAATACCACAGATTCGCTGTTTTCGGTCCGATGACAGTAGTGCACACTGCTAATACGCCCACCTGGACGTCCAATACATTCGTAATCTGACGTGAAATATGCTAATTTCGGTCAGTTACATGCACATTTAGGGTTTTCCAAATTAATACGATTTGTCCGTCCGTGCGCGCGCGTGCGTGTGTAATTGCTTTATAGATTTAAGTTTAATGCTATATCAGTTTAGTATTTTTTACTTTGTCAGTATATTTTCGTGTAGGTCTTTATTACATAAAACAGACATATTTATCGTATACTTAAGGCGGGTTTTAGAAAAGTTTGTAACTGGTGTAAAAGCATACAAAATGGAGTGATATGAAAAAAAACAAACAACAGATTTTATTTCTATTTATAGTACACACTGATGTAAACAAAGTCAGGCGATTGTGTTCTTCGTATATATCGATACATCGTATCTAAAGCTTAAGTAATGCTTCTGTATAATACAGAAACAGTGTGATTTTTACACTGTTTTTGTGCTTAAAAAACTTACTCGAAAGTTCGAAAGGGAATAAAAGAAAGAAGCTATTTTTTAAAGGGAATGGAGATCAGATAGTCAGCAGACCGGCTGTAAGAAAGCGTCATCGAGTATCTGAAAAGAAGTGTTGGGTAACATCTGTCCATCGACTTGATGCTTTAGTTCGTAGTCCTCCGCCTACGCTCGGGAAACAGTTGTGCTGTGTCAATATGGCCACGATTTTAGCATTTCTTATTCAAACCATGTAAATGTCTGCTGCTCGTTCACACTGTTACATAATGTCAGTTTTATCTTGCTAAAATTCAGTTATCAGAAAAAATATCACTTAATATCCAGCCTTGCAGTCATGTCGTCTACTGCTTTTTATTATTGAAAAAGGGGGAAGGAGGAAAATATTGTCGCGAACGTCTTGGTTATCTTTCCTCTTCTCGTGTCTCTTACAAGTCACAATTTCTCTGAGAACTTCTCTACACGCCGTGTCGGAAAAAAGTTATTATTGAATATTCTCCCATCGATACTTCGGAGACAGCCATTTTTTGGTTGTTGTTGTCGTTCTTTTGAATGGAGAGTAAAGTGTTGCGTCAACGCCGCACAGTGAACCATTATGCACAACTATGAAGCACAACCGAACGCCGCCTGTCTTTATGCACATCTGTGGTGAACACAGCTCTGGTCTCTTGACAGAAGAGCTGTGGGGTGTCGCCCATATTCCTTTGAAAAGTATCGAAAATTTAAACTAAATCAAATTCCATTGAAATTAATCATAAAGGTGAATTATGACAAGATAGTGTTTACATCTAGAATCATTTTAAATGAAATGGTGGATAAAACGCATGAAAAATCTTTATTAAATTTAAACAGCATGACCAGATTTAACATCACAATTTTGAAAAGGACTTTTAGTTTAAAATATTTCCATAAAACAGGTACAACATATTTTTAATATAATAATTAGTTCATAAAAATCTGATTTCTTTTCATTATTTCATTTGTTTTTAAGCTTCGGTAGTTTTTGTAAGACGTGAATTCACTTGCTCTTATGTGTGAAAAATACATCCACTAATTACAACCCGGAATGTCGAGGGTTAATCGGATAGATATTATTGAGTAAGTTTGCTTTGTCTAACCTGCATTTATTTTTCATTAACTTGAAGATAAAGAACGAAACTTACTTCCTTTTCTGTATTCGACCAAACGAGAACTATTTTCCAAGTTGGCGCAATTTCTCGCGAGCATTAGGCAAGCCTAGACTAATATTTTATAAATCAACGACAAACCCAATTAAATAAGGGTGCGCCCCTCGTATGTTTCTTGTATTTATGAGCGAGTACGTTTGTATAAGAAGATACGGTTTCGAGGAATCACCCCATCTCCCTTCTTCACAAATGTGTCCCGTCAAGTCATTTAAAAAAAGAAAAGAAGTCGTATTACTTGTAAACAGCTTGGCACCATTTGTTTTAAATATAATCGATTACATTTTCACAGTCCGGGCTTACAATGTACTACACGATTAGGGAGAGCGTTCGGTTCTTATATTGAAATAGATTTCTAAACAGTTGCTTTTCTGCTATAACGGTGCCCGTGAAAGCCAGCAGACATCTGCCACCTTCCTGGAAGTTTTTAGTGGTAATGTGGGGGTTTATGTATCGTTGTTATAGCGACATCTGAGGGGAAATTAAAAAGCAAACGATTACAAGCGTTTGATTATTTGATATCTGTCCGGGATGGGATTTCGTACATGTACTAATATGGAGGCCGGATAAAAAATGTGCTTACCCGCTGACGATTTTCTATCTCCCTGCTCGGACCAGCCTCTGTATCCTGGTGATGGAGCCGCATCATGTCGCGACTGCAATATAGAAAAGAGGAACACCGATGTTAGGGTTAGGGACGGCGTACGTACGACACCGTCACGGGCAGACGTTGTACATTTCCACAGCCGGGGGAGAGGAGAGAGAGAAAGAAAAAAAGATCTGAGGATATTTCGCTCGATACATATAAGTACGTCATTCATTCATTTATCCTCTCGTGTCCCTGACTGATCGATTTTCCCCGACTTACCGATCGATACAGCAGTGAAAAGAAACAATTTATAAGCAAAATGGGTCAAAAGAATAAAAAAAAACAAAAAACAACAACTACTAACTGGGACCGACCCCTTGTACGGACCTAGCAGCAAGGCTCTGTTTTCTATAACTCGGTTTCTTCTCCCCAACCCCTCCCCTTTCCGCTCCAGAACAAATATCCTACTATTTTAAGAACCCCCCGCTTATCTCAAATAGAAACTTTTGCCAACCCAGGAAGAACATAGAAATAAAACCAGTTTCTTTTAAGTAAACAAAAAAAAGATTGGTTACGTTATTAAAATTATAGAAAAGTTTAAGGTGATGTGAATTACATTCACGTTTAAAGGGCGAAAACACCGCAGTCTGTTGATGAAACAGAGGCTTTTCTACTCAGCAATTAAACCTGCATTTTTCCTGGCCCATAGACAAAAAATCACCTTTACAAAACATTCGCCGTCGTTCGTAGTTAATGTCTTGTAATTACCACGTAAATGTGTTTTTTTTTGTTCTTTATGGCAGCCACTGAAGAGCAAAATGAAGATGTCCTTTTGTTCAATGTACATCATTTTCTTGAATTTCCATAAATTAAAATTTTGAAATATTTTCCAAGCACGTATGGACGACGCCAGGACTCTTTTGCCACGAAGACCCCAAACGACTTCGTGTTCCTCAGAGTTTTGGCACAGCGATGCATGGCGTTCAGTTGAGCGTCACGATTGTGCAAGACGGTGTGCCGCGTACGTTATGATCAATGACCTCAGGTCCATGGTGGCTGTGCAACCCCAAATTTTTATGTCGATGGCTTCAGAGTTAGGATCTCAACCTTTTTTGTCAGGCCAACAAATTTTGTCACGGAACCACTAAGTTTTGCATTTTCTGGCTCTAAAGACCATTGGCATTTTGGTGATAATTTATCCAATGTGTACAAAAAAGGCAGAAAATTCTTTACTAATTAAAAGTTTAGACGAGTATAAAATATTGGGTTGAAATACAGTTGTTAAGTGGTACACGGCCAATACGTACTATTCTTCGATATTAATATATGTTATTCTTTCATTATTTTGTTATGCTTTAAAATAGTGTACTTTTTCATGTCAACGAATAAAATTGTATTTTTCGAATGAAAACGTTTTTTTTTTTTTTTTTTTTTTTTTAATATTCCTAAATTTAACTGAATCAGAAGTCTCAAAGTTTGAACTACAAATTCAGTTTCAAATCTTCCTCTAGGACACCACATGTTAAAGAAAATAGTGTATAAAATAATAATTAAAATTATATATGAAACAGCACTGGAAATAATCATGGAACCACACAGGATATGCACAAATAAAGAATAATTGCAAATGAGACACACACACACACACCCACAACCACACACACACCACACACATATATACTACATACAAAATGCATTATTACAGAAAATATACAAAACAAAACGAATACGCTATACAGTGCATGACAGCTTTGTTTTCATGCTCTCATGCAGGTTATCAGTGTATCACTGTAGAGTGCTGTTCTAAATACCCTGTCATCCAAATCCAAGGTGTTTGACTTTCTCAGGATCCATATGATCCAGATAACCTTGTGTGGTCTCAATGCTGTTCATATCAGGACTGTTTGCAGGCCAAGGCATCTTCGTGAGTGGTCCTTCAGCTTCTTTAAATCTCAGATAGTTCTTCACCACATTGGCTGTATTGCTTGGGGTCACTGTTATGTTGGAAGATAAAATTCCCGCCCAATGAGATGTATCCTGAGGAACGACATGATGGATGAGAACGTGCCTGTACCTGTCGCAGTCAGTATATCTGCGATTTTATGCAAATCTCCGACACACCTGGCTGATATGCAGCATCTAACTTGCATTGATCCACCCAAATATTTTTACTGTAGCTGTTGTACACTGACTATTACACTACTCCCTGGTCTACTTTCGAATAAACTGCCAATGATTATTGCCAAACAGTCACCAAACTTGGAATCATCTGTAACGAGCATCTTTTTTTACCAGGTTTGGTCACCGCACTGTTTCAACCCTGCCGTTTGATTTCTTCTCAGCAAAGGTTTACGGGCAGCTAAACATCTATTGAGACCACTTCGCAATAATATGTATCTTACTGCTCTCCAGGAGGCGTTAACACCTGTACTTGCACCTGGGTCATTCGCAAGATCTCTTCTGGTTTTGTTATCGCGTAGAGAACAAACCCTGTGATATTTTAATCGCTTTTAAAGAGTTCTGGCCTTTTCCCTCGACCGCGACTATTGTCAACAGTACCAGTTTCGCGTATCCTCCTCAGTCTTTCATACAGCTCCTTCTGAAAGATGAATTCTGGCAACCTGTAGCATGGAGTATCCTTCACTAGCTAAAATTATTTCCGTACGCTTGTCACGTGATATTTCATTTTTAGGAGGTCATATTAATCACCACAGTACAATGATATCACTGTCTATAGTTTTATAGTCTTCCTGTGGGTGTGGCTCTTTTTCGATCGTTTCCATAACAACCAATCAGAGTGCACCATATGAGCACGTGACTACCTTGAGAGCATTTCATTTTTTACACACGGGATTCAATCTTATCACGTGTTATTTGCATCTTATACCCAATTGCTTACAATAAATTATCGTTATCAATAAAATATTTTAAGAAAGCTAAAGTTCCAGTTGTTTAAGTTTTATTACTTTAAATTAAACAGGAAAAAAAAATAATAGAATTTTTCATTTTCTTCCTTTTCCTGTTTGAAAGAGAAAGAAAGGAATTTTTTGTTACAAACATCGAAGAGAAAGAGGATGCGATGATAACAGATTGATGTGATTTTTTTGCTAATCAATATCTTCAATTAATTAGTTTATCATATTTACACATTTCGTGCAAACAGAAACAGGTTGAACGTTTCTCTTGTACAAAATGTGTGTGTGTATGTCTTTATTTTTGTGTGAAATTAAATTATTCGTAATTAATCAGTTGTAAAGTAAACTGAAAAGGGTTTAAACGTGAAACCATTAAAAAGGGGGGAGATAATGTGTTTTTGAGTGTCCCGGTGACAAGGTTGACGGGTATTTACTGGTACATATTTATGTTTTTTTTTTTTTTCTCTTTTGGTAAAAACAAAAAAAGTTAAGCACAAAAAACAAGTTAAGAAATCGTTTATTTCGTCTTAAGTTTATCTATTTTGTATTTTTTTTTAATTTAAATTTTTGAATATTACGAGTAGATATCGGAACACCTTGGTCTCCTGATGCAGCTGAATATTCCAAAACATCTCCCACTCCAATGAGCCAGTCGCGGCAGTTATGACCCTGATCTGCTTCAGCTCCAACTAAATGATTCAGATGAAGAAGTGGGTAACTTCGTGATACCAGCGGATCGCCATTTTAAACTGGATCCTCATCTTTCAGTCAATATCTATAATAAGAAGAGCTCTTTTATCGATTTTATTGGTTTACTTCACATCCTTAGCTGGAGTACAATAGAAAAGAAAGACCCCGCTCTATGCTCTCGATGCAGGGAGGTCGGCGATTCTCGTTATGAACTGTATTTTCAAGAAAATGGCTAGACATAATGATGCAATACACCTCAAGCTAAGGAGGCCAACGACCGCCATCCAAGCTGGATTTTTTGGAAGCTTGGAAAAGTTTCAACAAAAGTTGTCTACATAGATACAGTTTTTAATAACGAACAGAAAGAAAAAAGACTGTTGTTAGTTCCTGGGGAGAGGCAGCAGAGACGTGATATTCTATATCTCGTGCTTGATGTTATAAAACCATCAGCTTGTGTAAGTCCTCTTAACCGAGGTCACAATAAGACGGAATCCTCACCCTGACAAGGAGTTTCTTTGGAGTAGTTCAGAGACTGTCTTTATCTATTGAAAGAAGCACAAAGCGACACCGCTCAGTTAATAAAATTCGATAGCAAAAAGGGCCAAAAAGATCCGGCGCACAGCAGTCATTAAGTCATTCACTTCACTTCCCTTGTCCCATAACCTATAGGGGCACCCCGAGAGGTTGTGTCTAGGGCATCTTTACCTGGCGGAGCCTATCTCTTTCCAGGTTGCGAGTCAAGATGAATGTCAGCGTCCAGCGGAGTGCTGTACAGCTGTTTCAGGCCTTTGGCCCTCATCAGCAGCACTTACCATTAAGTCATTACACGTTGCTAAAACTTGGCGAGAGATTTTCATACTTCTTACCGCAATTACTATTGTAAAATCGACACTGGAATGTATTATAAATGATGATAATTTTCACTTCGAAACTGCCGGTGAAGTATTATCTCTCTTTAAAGCATTGGACTTTGAATTCTGCTTTTGAAATTATGACAAGCGGTTTCAGAATATCTCCAAGGTAAATGTATGTGCACTGCATTTCGGGTTCGAGATTTAGTTTCAGAAATTCAAACCATGAGAAATGAAGAAATTTTAAATTGTCACTTTGCATCAGCTGAAAAACAATCAGATACTGCTGATGCGGGCTCATTCAGAATTCAGAGTCCCACATAAGAATGGTTTCTCGCACATTGGATATTGTTTGGCTGCCTTCTATGTAGATGAGGCTAACTGGTTTCTGAGCATAAGCTCTTGGCTCGACCTGTTGCTGAAGTCGTCCAGCCCTTCAGACCAAAAATAATTTCATTAGATTTATTTGCATATGGTGAAGGAAAGGCTCACATATATAGGTATCTACACAAGTTCTCTTTACCAGTTGCTTTTAACTTTGGCAGTCACATCTTGTTCTTGCGAGCGTTCCTTCTCTGCTCTAAAGCTGACCAAGAGCAGCCTCTCAGTGACCTGATGATGCTCTCTTTTTGAGACTGTTTATGATCGTTTCTGGTATCAGCTCGCTGTTGATCGCAGATGAAGGTGGTGCTGAAATGTCCCCCGTACAGTTTTTACTGAGCACAGTGAATGCACGTACTGTATGTGTATGGTATTCACTTTTCTTTCATTTACTTAAATTAAAAAGGAAAAAATATTTAAAAAAACAAAAAATAACAAAAAAACTAGTTTCTCAGCTAATTACCTAGTTGCATATTTAGTAAATGTTTACTTTTCATCTTATCTTCGCTTTCATTTATTAAAAATAGTAACGCCTCGTTATTATCTTCATGGTGGGAAATTACGTGATCTGCTCTGGTTTCTTGCTTTTCAAAGTTTTCGCCATAACCCGACTCGATTTCTCTTCTCACCGAATGGTTGTGACGTCACCAGTATTTTCTCAATGCGAAAATCGGTAACCATTTTGGCGTTCGATGAAAACGATGGCTAATCAACGACCGTTAGTTTAAAATTTTACGGCCATATTGTTTGAAAGTGAAATATTGTATTTGCGTTCGCGCTACGCGAGTAAATATGCAACAGAGCTGTTGTTCGCCTCTGTGACGTCATGCTGAACTAGCCTGCTAGGCGTCAGAGGACAGTCGGCGGTTAATAGACATGCACAAGCAGCTGAGGCAAGTCCAGTCAGTATAACTGATAAGGATTTGCATAAATATGCATGACTGTTGTGAGCATGCGCGGTAATGCGAAATAAAGACACGGAAGAACTGGAGTCACCTTGTTTGTATCCGTCAAAATGCGTTACAGATTGGAGACGAGGATGGGGTACGAGGAGATTTTTTTCCCTATAGGAGCCGTTGCGAGACATTTTTAAGCTACGAATCGATTATGATTTGAATTTGAGTTGTCCGCGATGAAGCCGTTGTTACCCTTAGCGGGACGAGCTGAGATTTACGCGTCAGTGACGAGACAAGATGGCGGCACCCATTGGTAAGTTGGCCGACTGGGAAGTTTCGATAAATCGATAAATCCCGCGAGCCATTTACGTCCTATGTTGAAAAGATGGACATGCTTTTCGCAGCTAACCACATTGTGGAAGTAGCTGGAAACATTGCAGATATTAGAGCTCAGAATGCTGCATCCATAGAGCGGGAAAAGGTGATTTTTTCTGATAGAAACTGGCCCAGAGGTCGACGTGACTCTCAACAATCTTCCTGCTCCGAGAAAAGCTAAAGATGTGCCGGTTGATACTGTCATTAGAGATTGGAAGATTATTTCAATCTGAAGCCTTTGTACATAACGGAGAGCTGTAAGTTTGACACCAGACACCAGAAAGGTGGTGAGACTGTAGGTGAGTTAATCGTAGCTCTAAAGAATTTGTCATTGCACTGCAATTTTGGTTTATTTCCCGATCATACGCTGAGAGACAGATTTGTCTGCGGATTGATTGATGAAAGGATACAGTCCAAACTTTTCAATACATCGAATTTAACTTTTGAATCTGCATGTAAAGTTGCGTTGTCTATGGAAATAGCAACCAAAAATGCCAGAGTCAGAAAGGTTTTCCCCAAAAGGAGAGTGCCATAGCGAACGCCTTGTCACATTTGCTGCATGAAGACTCTGAAGTAGGTAGAGCAGATGCAATCTACACTGTAGGAGTAGTAGTTTATTTTCAAATCACGGCTTCAGAGATTGCTGCTGAGACTCAAAATGAAAGACTCAGTTTTGAAACGGGTCTATGAACAAACACTGAACGGTTGGACTGACACTGATCCAAACTGTGAAAAACTGAAACCATTTCATACCAGGCGTTATGACTTATCATGTTGGATACACGGTTGTAATACCTAGTTCATCAAGACTCCTTGCTGAACTTCATACAGAACACACACAGGTATTGTGAATATGAAATCAATCGCAAGAAGTTTCATTTGCTGGCCAGGTTTAGATAGTGATCTGGAATCAATAGCAAGCAAATGTAGTGTATGCCAAAACTGTCGGACCAAACTGGCAGAAACCTCATTGCAAACATGATCATGGCCAAACAGACCATTTCAAAGAGTCAGTGTAGACTTTTGTGAGAAAGGAAATGACAATTTCTTGGTCTTGATTGATAACCCCTCAAAGTGGATCGAAGTACATGGGTTCAAACACCACCACTGGAAAGACCATAGACGAGTTGAGATCTATCTTTGCCTGCAATTGGTTGTCTGAAGTGATAACGGCCCACAATTTCGTGCTGTTCTGTTTTGAAACACTCATGAAGTCTAATCGAGCAGCAGAGAGGGAAGTATGGGCTGTGAAAACGGCTCTAAACAAACAAGTGTTGGAAGGGAGTTCAAAATTCAGCATGAAATATCGTTTAGCTAAGTTCCTGCTGAAGTATAGAACTACCCCCACAATCCACCGTAGGGTATACCCCTGCTCCCGATGAAGAGGAAGCTTAGAACACGTTTGAGCTTGGTTTTACCAAATTTGACCCCAAAGTTGAGAAAAAACAGCTCAAACAGAAACGTCATCATCACAAAACTAAAAAAGGGCGCTTTTTCAAGCAAAATGAGCGCGGTATTGTTCTGAGTCCTCCTTACAAATCAAATATGTGAGATATTGGAAGGGTAGCAGCTGTATGTAGTACAACAAGATACTTTGTATAAATAGATGGAAGGGTAAGAAGAGTTCATGTTTGTCATATTATCCTATCAAGACAACAAGAAAGAATGCATGACTCCCTTGATCAGGAGTTTGTACCAGAGTTTGATCAATGCAGACTGAACAGTCTGAAACATCAAATGTAGACTTAGGGACAGAATCTTCTCCAAGTAGAGAAACAGAGCGTACATTTTGAAAACATAGGAATTGGTATAATTGAAAATTTGGAACCATCTTATTTGTATGATGGTTATATGGTAAAGAGTTTTGGAATATGTTCAGTATAATCCTCTTATTTTGTTACAACCCAAATCCAAGCAAGTCTAACCATTTCAATAAAAAACTCAAACAATGACAGATAAATCTCTGTGCACAATGTAACAAAAAAATATGTATCTTTATTTGTTGAAGATGCTTTTTTAAAAGGCGAAAGCGGTATTATGGATTGCACGAATATGCATAACTATTGTAAGCTTGTGCAATCACGCTATTGCGAAATAAAGACACATGAACTGGCAGAAGTAGAGTTACCCAGTTGTTCTACAGAACTGACTGAAATATCTGTAACTGAGTTAGTACTTTTGTCACAAGTGGAGTTATCTTGTTAACGACTTGTGATGAACTGTTGATAGTCTGACGGAGTGGTCTTCTTTTTATATGCTATACCTTACGTACGTTATAAAGAAAAATACATATACATATATAGATCGGCGGTTTGGTTTACTCGAAAATTTATCGATAACCCTGGCCAACATTTTTTCACTTTTTTTTCTGCTGACTAAAATCTGACACTTTTTTAAAACTAATTTTTGGGCGCTGATTTAAAAAAATAAAATTGGTTTTTGCCTATCACGTCAAGTTTTTGTTCTACGGCAGTTTGCATTCACGGGATCTTAAAATGGTTAATTTTTCCATGTTTCTTGTGCCTGTGGGATAGTAGAGTTAAGGACAAGCACTGTACTCAGAAGAACTGACCGGTGAGAACATGCTTAGATGTCGGAGAACCAACCACCAGTAGATCGGGTAAAAATCATCTTTCCTCCTCTCCACATCAAACTGGGTCTAATGAAGCAGTATGTTAAAGCTCTGAGCATAGAAGGTGACTGTTTTAAGTACATATGTACAACATTTCCTAGCCTCGGTTATGAAAAAAATAAAAGCTGGTGTGTTTGACGGGCCACAAATCAAAAACTGATGAGAGATCGACATTTCACAAGCTCCATGAAAGATATGGAGAAAAGAGCATGGAATTCTTTCGTGGCTGTTGTGAGAAATAAAAAAGCTGAAAATTACAAAGATCTTATTCAAACATTGCTTAAGAATTTTTCATCGTCTGGGTTGCAACATGAACATAAAGGTTCATTTCCTCAACAGTCATCTTGATAGATTTCCTGAAAATCTAGGTGACGTAGGTGATGAGCAAGGTGAAAGGTTCCATCAAGATATACAAGCTATGGAGGAGCGATACCGAGAAGGTTGGATACTCACATGCTGGCCGACTACTGCTGGAGTACTAAAAGAGACTGTCTGGGAATGAAGCACTCCAGAAAAGCCTATAAACGAAAATCTAATCCATGAAGGATGAATGTGTCATTTACTGATATCAGTTAATGCAAGTAAACCCATGTCTGTCACTGTTTTGTTTGTACAGTATTCTAAATGGAATGATAAGAATATTCTGGATTAGTTTGTGCCCATTTTTGACTAAAATTCATTCAATTCTAGCATCGATTTATATTTTTCTATTTCAATATTTTGACCTGATATGCCATAGTTAACCAATAAATTTGTTAATCTCAAAATCGATTCATGGTATTTATTGTTTGTTGGAATGGTATTCTAAATAAAATGATAAGAATAGGATTGAGGTGATTGTGGAAGTCATTGAAATCGGGTACTCTTTTATGGCGATTGATCGAAATGGGGGTTTGCTGTAGAGAAGAAACTTGACGTGATGGGCAAAAACCAATGTGACATTTGGGTGCAGCGCCCCCAAATTAGTCAGAAACAAGTCTCAGATATTATAAGTCAGCAAAAATTGTGTCGACCAGTGTTATTGATGGAAAATCTTAAAAAGAAGAAGAAAGAAAACGGCTTCGATGAAAACGAGTCGCGCGTACTGACGTTCACTTCTATGAGCCGCCCGGTTGGTTACCGCCGTAACACTAATCCAGTAACAGTCAATCGCAGCCGGGATACCAAAAAACACGTGGTCACGCTACTTGCGCTGGGTGGGGATGACGTCAGTCACATTTCGTACATTACTACCTGCGAATATTTGTCGACTGATGTGTACGCGCTCTGTATGGCTAATTCAAAAAGTCGACAGAACTTTAACAATTTAGGCTTCCTAATTTAATTTAACATTTAGAAGAGAATTAAAGCTCGATTTAGGCTGTGTCAGTAGGCGTGGTATGATGGTACGTCAGATGATAAAGTTTGCACTTAAAACAACAGACTACTTATTAAAACAAAACCAAAGAAACTTTGAATGTTAATAAATATTCTCCTCTCGGCATTTAAACATGATAAATTGCTGCTAGTTGGGATGATTATTACTACACGTCTTAACGTTTCATGTGACGTCATAGTGGTTTTTGTATTAGGAAAGGTCAAATTTCAATTGATGGGAAACAACCGGTTATTTATTATTACGTCCCTTTAATTATTAACTAGTTTGGTTGGCAATACATATCTTTACTCTCAAATGAAACAAATAGAAACAAATAAAACATTGTCAGTAAATAAAAATAAAAGCTATTTTTATGGTATTTCATTTTTAAATATTTAAATATAAATAATGTAAAACTAAGATGATTTCCAGACTGAAGTCTTTCAGCCACCTAGTGGAGATTTCGTGCATTAAAAAAAGCAAAAAAAAAAAAAATGGAGCAGGAGAAAGTTTGCGTTAATTACAAATATGTTTTCAAAAGGAATCTGCTCCGGTAAGTGTTGTTACTGTAGCGCTCTAGTCGGCCGAAAAGGTAAATGTGTAAAACCTCACTCAGTCTACTAATATAATAAAGTGTTCGCTGCTCCGCCGGACGAAACGCGGGAATTGGTCTTAAAACACCTAATCTAACGTTAGAAGGTCTTTGTCAGGTGTTAGAGTACATGTGCTTAAAAAAGCAGTAGGTTTTACAAAGCATTCGCTAACAGAATTTAAACGCATTGCTTTCTATTATATGAGTTATCTTCCCTTTTGGACCCGCCCGTCCGATCTCTGTATTTGTATTAACTTTATTATTGTTATTTTTTAAAATGTCAGGGTCCTAACCCAACAATTATCAGCGTTTTAAATATTAACATTAGTTTTAAATTGTCAGTTCTGCGCTTGTATTCATAATTAACAAACTTTAATTACAATAAAGTTTAAACTTTATTGGTTTTTGTTTTTAAAGAAACGTCATACAAATTTTTGTTTAACGATAGTTATATTCTGGACACTTCGATATCCTAATTAAGTGGAATGCCACTGTCTCGTGAACTAGATTAGGCAGTCAATATATATATTATACTTGTGGAGTTAATAAAGAAACTCATTGTTCTTTTTAAAAATCTGTGGTGTTTTTCAGAAACAAAGTTGCTTTCATCACTGGCGGTGGTTCTGGGATATGTTTCACAATTGCAGAAATCTTGATGCGGTAAGAGTATGGGGAAACCTGAAGAGCAGCAGACAATAGCTAGCAGAATTAACTAACGGTTGCAGAGAGAGCACAACTTCCAACAAAAGCAGCAAACAAAATAACATTGTGTAATTGTTGAATTATGGAAATGTTAGAAGTTCAGAGAATCATCAACAAACAGCGTAATGTTAAAATTGTAGTTAACAAAATGGTTGCATATGTTGTCGTTAATCAGTCCTGCATATTGTTATTAATTAAAGGGAAATTCTTACCTTTTTGTTGTTGTTGTCAGAATGAGCATTTGGTAACTGTAAAAGTCTGAATTTAAAGAAATTAAGTTGAAAGCTGCAAGTGATTCTGAAATTTTATTGCATCTAAATATTGCAGCAGCAGTTGGTCTGTGAAGATTATGTGGCATTCTTTGTAACTCTTGTTACAGGCATCAGTGTGATACTGTGATAGCTGGCAGAAACTATGACAGACTCAAGAACTCTGCCCAGCTCCTAATGAAAACAACTGGCCAACTGTGTCTTCCTGTCAGGGTAGATGTTAGAAAGGTACACTTGTTTTTGTTACAATACAGCATTGTTTCTTTGATAAATACAGTGAATGTGCAGTCTTAATTTAATCCTTCATTAAACCTCATAAGTTTTCACCACCTGGACCCTGCCCAGAAGCTTCAGTTAGTATTTGTGTTGAACAGGCTTCAGATTTAGTCAAATATAAGTGTAAGGTAAACACAAGGGGTTGGTGCGATATACAGATTTGTTGTTACAAAGAGTTACATGAGGAGAAAGATACCATGTGTCTCAGCCCCTGTGGCTCATGTACTGAATAATACAGATTTAAAGGATAGTTGGATGCATACATACTCCAGCTGGTATACAGAGGGTTAAAAAATATGAAAAAAAAAGAAATATTACTTCAGTGTAGATTGATTAGTAGCTGATTGGTGCAAGGTTTTATAAATATTAAATTGTCAGAAAATCAGAATTGAAGCAAACATTTTATTTTAAAATTGAACAATAGCATAGACGGTGCTAATTTATTTATTTATTTAACCAAATTACTTGTTTCTTATAAGTTTCTCTTTTAGTAAAAAGAAAAATAAAGTAAATTGCTTTTTTCTAGCCAGAAGAAATCATGTATGGTGTAGATAAAGTTCTGACAGACTTGGGGAAAATAGACATCTTAGTTAATGGTGAGTCAGACAGCATCAGACAAAATAATGCCTCCCCTTCTCATGGCTGTGATGTACATTTGTGAATATTTGAGCTGTGGAATTTCTTTTAGTATGGTATTATTATCATACACACAAACACACTGGTAGCCATGATTGTGGAGTCACCATTGAGATATCCCATATGTCATGCATAAACCAATTTATTAGTGTATTTAGTTACAATACACATGAATTTTAGAAAATCTAAAGAAGTAAAAAAGTTTTCCTTCACCAGATGTGTTCCAAATTGTGCAGTTCCTTGTGGTCTGAGATGACCATTATCCAATCCAAGCTGCTCACAGCAGTCGCGGTGTTGAGTCTGGACTACTCTTCTCTTGACATTAGGAGAATCCTTGAACTGTGGGGCTGCTGAATGAAGTTGAAAAAGCTGTGCATAATTTAAATAATTGGTCATTTAAGTGGAAAATGGAATTTCACTGTTAAAAAATGCAAAATTGTTCAAACAGGTAACAGAGATAATTATAATTATTAATATATGGGTGAAACTAAATAGAAAATTTAGTTTCAGAAAAATGTTAGGTCTACTAAGTTTGATGTTCAAGAGGAGATCTAATGGAGGTTTTCAAAACAATTAGGGGTTTTGACTCTATATAATGTTTTTTGGTTGTCCACAGTTACTAATTCTAGGGTCTATTATTACAAATTAGCTAAGATTCCAGCATGATTAGATATCAGAAAATAATTTATTAGTAATAAAATTATTAATAGGTAGAATAAATTACTTTCTATTATAGTAATAATAGTATTAATTAATTATTAATTTAAGAATTGTATTAACGACCATTTCTCTTTGGGGATGTTGCATAAGCTATGATGGCATCCTGTCTTTTCATAAGTACCAGCCTAAAAACTAAACCAAATTGTCCTTAATTTTCTTGTTGTCCGTCTCTTTGCCATCTCTGCTTAAATATTTCTTTTTTTAGTTCTTTTTAGAGTAAATGCCAATCATGTTTCTAAACTTCTGAACCTTTAATTCCACATTTAGCATGACTGCAAGTGAATTTCTCTTTTGTGTGTGTATTGTGTTATGTATAATTTTATTGCAAATATTACAAAATGCCATATTTTTTGGTTTAGCAATAGATGCCCTTCAGGTTCAAGACTTAATTAAGCCTATATGCCATTGCTGTTACTAAAATTGTTTTATTATTTTTATTATTTTTGTATGAAAATATGGATGAACTTACAGATTTAATCTTAATCAGGGTATTTGACTTATTCTCCACATTAATGTACAACCGGAAAGACAGGGTGATACTTCAAGTTCCTCTCTTGTTTGATGCTTGCTAAAATTTTGAAATAGACTTTGGACAATTTTCACTGTAAAAACCCAAACAAATGGGAGAAAAATGAGATTTTTTTCTGTTTGTTTGTGTGTGCGAATCAAACTACTATTCTTGTTTTTGAACATCTCCCCCTGGTCTTCCTGTCTGTTGAGGTCTCATAGCAGTGTATTGCTGAACAAACAAGTTACCTGGGTATGGTTAGGGGCTGAGGTTAGGGTGCAAGCTATTCAGATGTGGGAGGAAACTGGAGTGCCTGGAAGAAATTTCTCACACCAGCTGGTGAAGCAGAGTGAGAAGCAGCCATGTCAGTGGCTGCCCAAGCTATTGTTTTGTAGTTTCTAATGAAAAAATGCTGATTGTTCATTAGCAACTGCTAATAAATTAATTGAAACACTAAATTTCAGATTTTTGAAAAACAAAAAAAAATGTAACAGTAGTCTACAACTTAGTTTTATAATTTCAATATTTTAGAAAAAGATGGAGAATAACTGTATTAATTTTACCTTCTAGGTTAGTACAGTTAAAAAAAAAACTATGAGTTACTTCCCCTAGATCAGGTAGCTACAGATAATTTCCCTCACTCATAATATCCACAAATATTTAATAAAGAGCGATATATTACTGAAAATGGTATTTTGTTTTCTTTAAAACAAGTTGTAAAACAACAAAATAAAAACTTGTGAATGAGGTAAAAAAAACCCCAAAATTTCTTTTACCAGCTAAAACATTTGTCCAAATGTACATCATTGTTGATAAAGTAGGTGGAAGACAAAAATATGTTTGAAATTGAGATACTCCTACCAGAATCAGGAAATGTAACATTTATATTGCTTATTGTTTCACTGCATTTGGCAGGAGCTGCTGGTAATTTTGTCTGTGCTGCCGCTGGGTTGTCACCAAATGGATTCCGTACGGTAATGGATATTGATGCCATGGGAACTTTCAACGTCAGCAAAATTGTTTACGAAAAATACATGCAGGTGAGTATCTTTTTTTATAAGCTTGAGTAAAAACTTACTTTGGGAAAGCAAACATTTGAGTTCCTTAATTTTGGGGCTACTAAGGAGTACCTTTTCTGTAGAATCAGTTAAGTCCCACTGAGCAACATTTCAATTACTGCTCCATTTTCCTACCTTAGCATCAGAGACGTGATTTCTGGCCAACGTGTGTTGTAGCTGTTTTCTTATCATTTCAGACACCAATGCACTGAAATTAACCACCTGACAAACAACAATTTAGGTTTCTGCCTAAATCCAAAAAAATCCTGACCCCTTCAGTTCAGCTCAGCAGCATATAATATTTTTAAATGGAAGCATCTCTCTGATATTCTTACTTGTTTCTTTTTCAAACTTTGTTACGAATCATCAATTATTGTCTTTGTCATATCATCCTGCTTCTTCACATAGTCATGTGGTCTTGCTTGCAGGATCACGGTGGAGTCATTGTAAAACATCACGGCCACTCTGCATCTTCGGGGTTCACCGCTGCAGGTCCATGCAGGATCAGCTAAAGCTGCCATTGGTACCTATAAGTGATTCTTTTTGTGCCCATCCCTCTGTGTGTTTGAGGAATTTTTTGAACATTGGAATAAAAAATAAACTCTCAGTCTATATAACTTTTTCGTTTCAAACCTCTAAATACTGCATCAGGCTATCTTTTTTATTTAAACATGCTTTATTTATTTTAAAAATAGAGAAGAAATGATATTAGTAGATTATAAGAACATGCTAGATGACTAAAAATATTAGATTTTTTTGTTTGGGTGTTAGTTAGGCATTTGATGAGGAGATATAATTGGTTGCGGTTCACATGTTTTGGCTATTCACAAGTGGAAATACTAAATTCATAACTATAAACTGGTTAAAGCATCAGTACAGCTTGAGATTAGAAACAAAATTTAGGAATACAACTTAAAACTGACTGGAATAAATTACTGTTGACAGTGTTTGTGTGAGCCAGTTTAAAATTACATTTATAGGTACATTTTTTTCCTTGTAGGTCTTGTACACAGGCTAGTTGCTGCCTTGTAGCAATTAAATCAAACTCAGCTCCTTGATTTAAAACAAATTAGCCATAATTATTTCTGTATCCAACCAGGTCATGCCACCATTAATCAGCTTTCATTTATTCTTTTCCTGATTCATGCATGGTGTGTTCCCAAATTTAAGAAAAAATAAATATTAATAATTTGTGGCTAAAAATAGTATGTGCATGCATAGTTTTTATAAGTTTTGTTTTCTTTTTAAAGAATTAGGGAGCTTTTGTCTGCAGCTTTCATGCTTAATTGGCCCTATGAGGTTGAAGTCTTGCTATGAGTTTCTCTAGTATAGTCTTTTATTTCTCTTTGTAGAGGCCATGGGAAAACACCTTGCAGTGGAGTGGGGCCACAGTGGAGTTCGTGTGATGTGTGTGGCCCCAGGCCCAGTCTCTGACACCGAAGGAATAAGAAGACTTGGTATTAAACATTGCTTTCTTGTCTTTGATATAGAAACTGAACAATGTCTAGTTTTAAACACGGAGAGTTATTTTACATTCTCAGAGAATATTTCTGAGGGTTTTCTTTTAAAAGATTTTTAAATGTTTGTATGATATCAACAAAAAACAAGGACACAGTGAAATATCATCGATAGTTGGCGTGGGCAAATTAATATCTACAGTAAACACATCATTAATGATAAGAAATTGAAGATCCCTTCAAATGCCAATGAAATAATTCATATTATAAAATTAATAGTTTGGTTTCTGAGCTGATGTAAGGGAAATGCTCTGGCATGTCTTGTACATATTATATGTAGTAAACCCACAGTGTGATAAAACTTATCTGCCCCTGCTGTCACAATTTGAGGACTGCAGTGATGTTGTTTTGCAATAGATATTTCATTTTTTAGATTGTACCAACAGCCTTATTTGGTGTTGAACCCACAATCTCTGGGTTATTCTGTTTGTACTATAGGCTCTGACCAATGTCTTAGCTCCCCGTGTCACTGTTGCATTCTTTAAAAAACCAGTACAGAGTGACTGTAGCATTCTATTTAGAATGGTTACTAGTGAATTTCCATTTTCTCTTTCAGACATGCAATGTTATCAAAATATTACTTGCTATTTTTATGTAAAACATGTACATGTATTAATTTTTTTGGCTAGTGGGAAAAAAAAGTTTTGTTCTGAAAATTACCAACTTTTTCTTATTCTGTGTATTCATAATTTCTCATTGTCTTTCTTGTCTTTAAAAAAAAAATATATATCATTATTTCCATCAGCATAGTTACCAGTTGATAATAATTAGGATTAAATCAGCTCAATGTAAACATCCCTTATTTATTCTAAACACTGAATTTACTTTTTTTAAATGTTTGTGTGAAAATATTCTTTTTTGTCTCTTTTTGGAGGAAACCTAATGGAGGACTCTTGGGTGAGAGAGATTCCTGTGCAGAGAATAGGGACACGTGAAGACATCGCCAACACTGTCCTCTATGTGGTCAGTGATGCTGCCCAACTTCTGACTGGGTCCACCATTATTGTGGATGGTGGACATTGGCTCACATCATCTTTTAGCTTGAAAGCTGACCTAACTGAGTTCACTGGTGGCAGAAACAAAGCCAAGCTATGACTTTATTATCTCAGAATGTGAAATCTTGTGAACCTGTCTACAATATTTAATTTATTTTAGAGTCTGCAAATCTACCAGGTAATTGATCTGTAGCAGTCAAACATTTTATGGCATTTTAGTTACATAGAGGTTATGAAAAAAAATGGTTTTTAAAAAATAATTTTAAAAAAAGGAAACACAACTGAAAAGTTTTCTGAGAGTATTTCAATATAGTTTCTATAACGAGATGGAAAGTCATTATTACTTATACAAGGTTGTTAGATGTTGTTATATTATTATAATAGCATTTTCTTTTGTTTATATGTAACATTAGTATCATAATTTCATGTTGCTTTTATTAAAATGAAAATTTCCAGAAATGGTTTATTCCATCAATTTAGAATGTAGGTTCTGATCTTTAATTGTTATGAATATTCTGAATACGCATCAGGTACAGTAGGTACCTGGTGGCTAATTATTGATCACTGTTCTTTTTTACACCAGTTTACTTTGGTCGCTACAAGGAGGCAGAAAGTCAGCCATCATTTATAGCAAGGGTTTCTGGTAAAAGAAATTTGTACCAATCTATTTGTTAAATTGTCAACAAACACCACTGATAACGTATTCCATTCATGTACAATTCTCTTGCTAATTTTAAAAAATAACATCAGTCAAGCAGATCAGCAATGACTTTTGAATGGATAAATAATTGAGGGTTTTGATCACGTGGAGTTCCTTTTTGGTTATAACTATAAATTGGCTACTGTGTCACAATAATGGGGCATGTGTAGTTTAAATTCTGTGATTGTTTGCCACTAAATTGGTGTAAATAACGTACAACATGGAATGGTATTATGGCAGAAATTTCTGTTTTTTTAGAGAAAAGCTCTCTTTTACTCAAGAAACACTGATTTGGAATTTGTAGCATAATGCATGGATTAGTTTCATAAACTTTGACACGATCTAACAGAAATGAAAAATTATAATACTACAGCATGAGGAGGATAAATGAAAGATTTAATTAGAATTCTGTGGGTAGTTTGATGTTTTTCTGTCATTCTCTATTGTATTTGTAGAAAAAAAAAACAACTTTAATTGCATGAAAGAGTTTGTTGGGTCTTATTTGTTTGGATTTCTAGACATTTCTGTTTTTAATTGGGGAAAAATAAAATTTTAAAGTTTTTTCTTGTTGTGTGTACTGTAATGATAAATTGTGCCATCACGAATTCTGTGACCGGATAAAACCAGCTATTGTCCAGAAAAATCTGTCTGGAACTGAATAAATCTCAAGATAGCTGCTTTAAAGAAGAGTTCAGGAACATAGATGAAACTGAAATGGTGAGATACAGATAAAGTTAAAAAAACAATTAAAAGAAACAAAGAAAATTCAGTTAAATATCAAAAATATGTAAAAAGAATCTATTCAATAAAATCTACTTTTGAATTTATTTTTCAATTTACAAATGACAGAACTGATTAAAATTCATTGCTAACATTTTTTGGATTAGTTGATGTTTGCTGAAAGAGTCTGTGCATATGTTTCTAAGCTGAACTGCAATGGATAGTTTTGTCAGCGCCCTGTTTGGATACTGCTTCTAAGAGAACAAAAATACATGTGGTTCTGGCATTCATGGTTTTTAATCAGATGTTTTCTCTCAGGTGACGTAACATATACACATCACTCTAATCACTCTAGTTCTTATTTTGCAAACAAATACTGATAGTTAACCTGGTTTATTGACCATTGAATTAATATTGACATCTGGCAGGGAACATAAGGAAATGAGGGCTGTTTGATTGGAGTTCAGATGGAGAGATTTATCTTGAAAAGGAAATATATTATGTTAAAGGTGAACAAATTAATTGATGGGATAAAATATTATTATTACTACTTAAATTCATGTAGGATAGTAATAGCTATATTGCAGTTTGAAAGCTCTGGTTATTTTGCAATAGAAAAACAAAAAAAATAATAGTTGCATGCTAATGACAGTAGATGGGATGATGATGTTAGTGTTATCAAGTCTCTTAGCCTAGTAGCAGGCTTTAGGGTGTTATACAGATGCTATAAAACGAGACTTTTTAGTAGATAAATTCTGTTAGAAGAAAATTGAAGAAAAAAAGACAATTGATAAAATAATAGAGAAGGCTAGACATTATAAATGAATGAAATAGAAGCTTACACTATTTCTTTAAAAATGGGAAAGCAAAAAAATTATATAGATATAAGTACTGATACTGGTATAAATAGTCAGAGGCAAAGAAGACTTTTGGAACTTATTTGCAGCCCTTTTTGCTAATACATGTCTCTAGTCTATTTTTAAAAGTGTGAATTTCCAGGCAGATAATAAATGTAGAAACACCATAACATCTAGTCACTGTTTCTTATGTCTTCTACTTATGACCCATACTAATATATGGTGTGATGCTAGTTTGAATAAATCTATCTAAACATACAGGCTCCTTTCTAGTTTAAAAAATAAACTAAAATCATATTGCCATGGAAACCTGTGCAGGCTAAACAAAGCATCTATTCCTCTTATTCTTCAGAATTAAGGTTACACATATGACTAATCATCCAAGACTATACCTTTGAACATTTTCAAAATGTCTGCATTCTTTTTATACTGTGGGTTCTATGGACAAACCACATGACAGAGGTTCTAATGATTTATATACAGGAAAACTAATATTGAGGTGCAGTTTATCACAGCTAAGACTCTGTTACATCTGAGACGTTTGACATCTATCTATTATGACACCTAAATCTGTTGTTACTATTGCACTATTCACTTCATGTGAGTAATTTAGTCTGTTTAAAGCTGAAACATTTATACTCTGAAATATTGAAGTTTATTTTCCCTTTGGTAGACCAGTCCACTAAACAATTTAAACACATTCTAGTATCAGAATAATCTCTGTATGCCAAAGAAGAAAATAAGCTCAAGAATTCAACCCTGAGGTACCATACTGGTGGTAAAATCTAGAACATTAGTACATTTTATAACGACTTTCAGGGCAGATGGTGGTCTGGTGGTAGACTACTGGATTCCACCGTGGCTGCGAGTCTGAGTTCAAGACAGGCTTGGTTTGGCATACTTCCTGGCTCAGTTTCTTCACCAGCTGACTGCATGAGTTTTCATTGCGCTCTCTGGTTTTCTCCCACACCTAAAAGTGAAGAGTTCTAGTAAAGTTTTCTGGATACATCTGGTAAAGATTCCAATGGTAACTTTTGACTGGCTTGCACCCTGACCACTGATCAAGAGACTCACCCTCCCCCAGCCATATCCAGGTAATTACTCACTTGGTTACCAAGGCTATATACCCCACATCCTTTGCCATACAGCTCGCTGCTGTGAGATCTCCTTAGACCTCGACAGTCAGGACATGGTTTTCCAAGGAGAGGAAGTGGTTATAATTAGATGTTTGCAGCTGTTTTTGATATCATTCTGTTAAGATAACCCCAACTAACTGATTCATTTTAATGCCATCCAGACATAAAAATGACATCTTTGCAGTTTAGTACACAAATAAACTGCTGGAGAGTTTTAGACATCTCCAAAATTTGCTTGGAGGAATAAAAACAAACAAACAAACAAACAAACAAAAGTAAACACCACACACAGAGGCAGAGGTTGAGAATTTGTGTTTTATGTAAGTATACTGTTAATTTTAAGATTCTGGTAAATATGATTATAATACAGTCATTCTACAGAAGTTTTAATGAATTTCAGATCCTCCTACAAAATAGTCTTTTAAAAAAATACACAAATATATATATATATCATGAAATGTCCGATGCAATATGAGCTTTTGCTTAACTATTTTCATTTAAAATATATAAATATACAGCGCATTTTAATGCAATATTAACATTTATTGGTCATATATTTAAAAAATTTATTGTCTCCATTTTCAGTTCTGATACTTCCCTCTAAAAATAAATGCATGTTTCAATAATTATGGAACTGTTACAGTAGTTCTTACTAAAATTATTTTAAAATATTGACTAATATATAGCCACATTAGGAATATTTTTAAGTATTTTTGCCAGATATGCTATTGATAGTCATACTTTTTTTTCATTTGAGATTTATGCAAAAATACTTTATGTACATCTGCATTTTTTTGCTTAATCAAGATTTAGTTACAGTTTATTATGGGTAAGAGTAAATCTGCACCTACCAACAAAGGTCAACCACCAAATTCAATGGGGTAGTCATCCATGCGATAAAGTAGCCAGGTAGAGTGTAACCTATTACTTTACTGTTGAATTTTTTTTAGAGTAACAGAGAAAGAAAGGAAGAAACAAATGGTTCAAAATGATGCTGACAGAGTTAGACATTTCGAAGAGAAACTAAGACAGGATCTAGAGAAATGTCAAGAATACCTCAGACAGGAAAGGGAGAGAAATTTTAGAAGAAAAAAGAGGCAAGCAAAGAAAGAAAATGTGATTAATAAGGCAGACAGACACAATGACTAGAAAGATTTAAAATGAAGCTGCAAAACTACAGTCTTTCCAAAATCAAAAACAAACAAATGAACTGAAAAGTGCTGCATTTCCAGATAAGGTAAGAAATCCCTATTTTAGCATAACATGCTAGTAAGCAATCTGAAGAAAAACCCCACCAAAACAAATGTCAGGATTCTTAGCACCAAGTTACTGAAAAATATTGCCTGATTTTAAAAAGCAAAGGAATTTATTGGTGTCTCACAAATACTATATAAAAATCAGAAACCAACCTACAAATCTTGAGCTCAAAAGAAAGATCTCAGATTGTTAAGGTATAGTAGATAGGAGTTCCTGGAAATAGATGACAACAGCAGGGCTTCAGCTAGAAAGGAGACCATTACAAGACAAAAAGAAAAAAAAAAGCAAAAGATCTTTCCTTTCAGATTCTCTGAGAAACCATTCAAAATTTCTCAGCCATATCTTACACTTTAGTATGTGAACACAGGTTCAACATTTGCCACCAGTATTCAGAGCTGAGAAAACTACATACTACACTACAGTATGATGAGGCCATTCTACACACTAATCATGCTGAGAACTAGTAATGAAAGTATACTATCAAAGGGCAAGCAGTGCATTTTTGGACTTCACATCAACAAGCTACATTGCACAAGGGTGTTTTGTATACCACTCAGGGCGTCCAGACTTGGACCATATTGCCTTCATGAGACATAATAACGGTACAAAACTAAACACTTCATTATGTCTAGTGGAAGATGCTAATGATGAACTTCTAGGATGGTGTATTGTTGCCTATGAAAATGATCCTTACTCAGGAATCATAGATGATGTAGAGGCTGAAGCTATTGAAATTAAGGTAATGCACAGGGTTTGCAGGAACCAGTTCTCTTGGCCACATAATAAAGATAAAATTTTGTATACTTTAGAAAATCTCATCACTGATTTCCCCTCCTGAACAAGTGACACAGTGCCATGTCCAAAAGGTCTATTGGTGTTTAAAGCAGCTTGTTTAAAACTAGGGTTATAAATGTCTTTATACCATTGTATTTTATAAAGTAGTTCTTTGCATAATTAGGGCTCTCCCATTGTATTGGTTCAGAGGTAGACATTCTCTTCACCAATTATTTTTCATAGTTTGTTTTTTTCTATGCTGAGAAGTTTTTATCATTTTTAAAATTAAACCAAACTTCAGTGATGTTTCTGGGTATTAGATTCCACCTGATCCAACTATCCCTTTTTGGTCAGCTGTGGATTTTATTCCTTAAGCATTCACAAGAAATGACTATTTGTTTTGGAGCACCATTAGTAGTAAAATAGTAAATTAAACAAAAACCACAGTATGCTATTTTACCCAATCCTCAGCCAGTTCCCCTGATGAATTTATTCATCCAGTTTCAACTTTTCTGGCAGGGTTAGTTACTTGGCCATAGTCAGCACCCAATATGTTTGAGAAGAATTAATTATATGTATTTTATTTTTCTATTATATAATAGTTAACATTATTTTGTCACTTAAAGTAACACATATGTGCCTTTTTCTGTTAGTGGTTTGATTGCTTTAACATCTGAAAGTAGTCCTCGATGTTCTCTCCTTTAGTGCACGTTTTGAAGTATTTTCAATAAAAGGTATTTCTGAAGCTGTGCAGTGTCATTTAATATTGTTCATTTCTTTAAATGCATGTACTAGATCTTTAAACATCACCACCACAAGCTGTCATTAGCATAACAATATTTATCTTAACAAATAAAACTGCAGATGCAGTAGCAGAGTTACAGGTTGTATCAGCAAAGGGTTAAAAAATTCATATTTTAAATAACTAAAGTGTTGTTTTTTTTTTCACTGTTAACAGTGAAAAATATCTGTACAAAATCTTACAGAAATGCTAAATCTAAATTTAACATTAATTTTAATATTCAGTAAAATAAAAATCAACTTTACCTTTTTGAAAAATAAATTAATAATTTTCACTAATACATAATATAAAGTCTAATTACTATAGTGTATATTTTTATACAGGACTTTTCAGTTGGTTAGTTAAAGACATGTACAGTATTGGAAATAACTATGGAAACACTCAGGATATACTCAGAATAATGAGTAATTGCAACTGAAAGACACATATAACAGATACACATTGCATTATTACAGAAAACAGCAAAAATATTGTTTTACAGTGCATTAGTATTTAATGTCTGGGTTCTTGCTCAATATGACACCTTGTTTTCATGCTTCACTACAGGTTATCAGTGTATGACTATAGAATGTTGTTCCACATATCCTGTATCACTTTCTCAAATTCATCTAAGGTGTTTGGTTACCGTCTGACTTTCTCAGTAACCATATATCCTCACGATGTTCATACCAAGATTTGTGCAGGCCAAGGCATCTTTGTGAGTGGTCCATCAGCCTCTTTACATCCCAGATAGTTTATCACCACATTGGCTGTATGGTTTGCGTCATTGTTACATTAGAAGGCGAATCCCCGCCCAATGAGATGTCTTCCTGAGTTAATGGCATGATGGATAAGAACCTGTCGGCAGTCAGTATGACTTTGATTTTACGCAAATCTCCGACGATCCTGGCTGATATGCAGTCCCACACCTGTACTGATCCACCCCGCGCTTCACTGTAGCTGTTGTACACTTACTGTTATACCTCTCCCCACGTCCGCCTCCAATCAAACTGCTGTTGGTTATTGCCAGACAGTTCCAACTTGAACCTGTGTATAAAAAGCATCTTTGTCCAGATTTGGTCATCCCCGTCTTTCATTCCGTTGCCCATTTCAGTCCTGCTGTTTGGTTTCCTCTCCTCGGCAAAGGTTTTCGGCAACTACACATCCATTGAGACCATTTGTGCTGATCCCACTGTTCTTCAAGAAATGCTAGCATCTGTACTTGCAGCTGGGTCATTTGCAAGATCTCTGGGCTCATCATCTATCAAGTAGAAAACATTCCCTGGGACACTTAACATCACCTGTGGAGAGTTTGGGTTCTCTTCCTTGACAGTATCTATTGTTAACAATAGTAGTTTTGCGTATTTTCCCTCAGAGTCCTGCATAAAGATTTAGGAAGCAACCTACTACATGAAGTCGCCTTCACCAACTAAAAGTTTAATTTCTGTACGCTTGTCATGTGATATTTCCTTCCCATGAGCCTCAGTATCCACTCCAATGGTTCGCCGTGTTTGATCAGCGATACCCGTGTCAATTGGCCAACTTTATAGAAAGGTTAGTTTTGACTACTAAATAAGACAGAGAGCGTGGGACTGAGAAAAAGTGAGAATGAGAGAGCGTGGGACTAAAAGAAAGTGAAAATGAGAGCGCGTGGGACTGAGAGGAAAAGGCGGGAAAGAAAAGGCGGGACAAATAGCGTGAGACTGAGAGAGCAGGCGAGACAGAGAGCGTGGGACTGAGAGAGCCGGAGGAACAGGTAGAGTGGGACTGAGAGAAGTGAGAATGAGCGAGCGTGGGACTGAGAGAAAGTGAGAATGAGAGTGTGGGACTGAGAGAAAGTGAGAATGAGAGAGCGTGGGACTGAGAGAAAGTGAGAATGAGAGTGTGGGACTGAGAGAAAGTGAGAATGAGAGAGCGTGGGACTGAGAGAAAGTGAGAATGAGAGTGGGGACTGAGAGAAAGTGAGAATGAGAGAGCAGGCGGAATTGAGAGAGCGTGGAACTGCGAAAAAGTTAGAACGCGGGAGAAGATAGAGACTGTGAGAAAAAGAAAGAGAGAGAAATTAAGGCAGAATAGGAGAGAAACGGTGAGACTGAACAATGAAATACTGAAAGAAAGAGAGAGGGAGGAGAGAAACATTAAGAAAGGAGATAAAATATAAACAGATTGGGAGATAGAGACAGACAAAAAAAGAGGGAGAGGAGACCAAGAAAGAAAGCGATAGGAACTGACTGAAAGAGAGAGATAAACTGAGAGCAAACAAAACTGAAAGATAGAGAGAAGGCAAAACTCAAGAGAGAAAAACACTGATAGAGACTGAAAATAAAATAAAAAAACAGAGAAAAATGGAGAGAGAGAGAGAGAGGAGGAAGAGGCTGGAAGCAATGGAGAGAAAGAGAAACAGACGAAGGGGGAGAGGGAGAGAGAGACAGAAAATTTAAAGTAAAAATCTGAAAAAAAGAGAGGTGAAATAGATGGAGACAGAGAGAAGGAAAGAAAGACTGAGAGTAAGAGACTAGGAAAGTAAGGGAGTGAGAAAGAAAGTGACAGATGAAGGTAGACAGAGAGAGAGAAAATTAGAAAAAGGATGAGATAGAGACTGAAAAACAAAGAAGAAAACAGACAGAGAGAAAAGGCCAAAGAAAGAAAATGGATGGGATAAAGAGACTGGGAAACAGCAAAACAGGAAATAGGGTGAGAGAGAATGAGAAATAAAGAAACAGAAAAAAGAAAAGGTGACTGACGTAGAGAGGAGAAACTGAGCAAAGAGGAGAGAAAGACTGAAAAAAGTGCTGAGAAAGGGAAAAAGAGGAACTGGGGAGAGAAAGACCTGAAAAAGAAAGAATAGAAAGAAAGAGTGAGAGAAAGACTGAGATAGATAAGGGAAAAAACTGAGAAAAGGTGAAAAGAAGGCAGAAAAAGAGTGATACAGAGATTGAGAAAAGGAGAACTGAAAAATAGAGGGAGAGAGAAGGGGAGAATCTGTAAAAGAGAGAGAGACTCAGACAAAAAGGGAAATTGAGAGAAAAGAAGGAAGACTGAAAAAAGAGATTGAAGGTACAAGATAAAGAGAAACTGAGAAAAAAATTGACTGAGAGAAAAGAAGGAAGACTGAAAAAAGAGATTGAAGGTACAAGATAAAGAGAAACTGAGAAAAAAATTGACTGAGAGAAAAGAAGAAAGTCTGACTGACTGAGAGAATGAAAGAGACTGAGACAGATCAAAACTCAGAAAGAATGTGAAAAAGAAGGAAAAGAATGAGACTTAAAAAAAAACTGTGAAAGAGAGTAAGAGGAAAACAGGAAGACCAAGAAAGAGACTGAAAAAAGGGTAACATAGAGAAAAAGGACACTATGAAAGAGAAAGGGGAAAGGAAAGGGACAGAGAATGTGACTGAAAGAAAGAGACTAAGAGAAAGTGAGAGAGAGAAAAGTAGAAAGAAAAAGACAGTGCTTCAGAGAGACCGAGAGAAAAAGAAAAACTGTGAAAAGAGGAAAGAGAGAGAAAAAGTGAGAAAAATAAAGTGATACTGAGAAACAAAGACAGAGGGGTGAGAAAAACACTGAGAATAAGAGGGAGAAAGAATGGTACTGAGAAACAGAGAAAAAGAAAGAAAGATTTAGAGAGAGGAAAGAAAGACTGAGAAATATATGGAAAAAGAAAAGCTCAGAGAGTTGGAGAGAAAGAGACTGAAAGAGACGGAGAGAAAGAAAAAAGCAAAAGACTGAAAAAAAAAAGAAATGAGAAAAAGATAGTCTCTTTCCCTTTCCCAGTTTCTCTCCTTTTCTTTAAATTTTCTTAAAATCTTTCTCTATCTCATTCTCTATCTGTTTGCCCCCAATCTCTTTTATACAATCTATTTCTTTCACTTTGTTAACCACTCTTTCAATCTGTTTCTCAGTATTTCTGTCATTCTCTCTCTGTGTGTGTGTTTCACTGTTCTTTAATTTCAGTCTCTTCGGTATCTATCTTTCTGTCTGTCCAGTAAAGTAGAAGAGTGAGAGAATATGTATCATACAAGAGAAAGAAAGCTGGGTGAGTGTGTGTGTTTGAAGAGAGAGAGAGTGACTCTGTTGGAAATAGAAATGGAGGGAAGAAACAATGAAAGAGAATGGGAAAGTAGTGTGTTGGAACAGAAACAGATAAAGACATTTTTGGATAGTTCAAGTAAATAAGGGCAATGCCACAAGAGGCGAAGAAACAATCTAATTAGAAAGAAAAAGGGAGGTAGTAGAGAGTTGTAAACAGAATGGAAAGTGAGATAGGGGATGGAAGGTAGTGAAAGAGTCTGAGAAGAAATAAAGGCATACATTGGGAAAATAGAAAGGTTTGTGAGAGAAAAAAAAGAGAAAGGGAAATGAATTTTAGAAATGAAACAGAAATTCATAAGATAGGCATAAAAGAAAGTATATTGGGATGGAAATTGTGAAGAAGTGTTGATTGAGGGAGAGGGAGGATAAACGTGACACTGAGCATGACTTAAAAGAGAAATGTGACTTGTAAGAGAAGGAGAAAAGAGAGAATGTGTGTTTAGAGAGGAAGATAGTTGAAATAAAGCAGGGCAAGTGAGTGTTTGAAGAGAGAGTTTGACTGCGTTGTTAAACAGATATGGTTGGAAGAAACAAATTGTAAAAAAGTGGGAATAGAGTGTGGAGGAAAAGGAATCAGAAAAAGTTAATTTTTGTTGAATAAATACAATAGGGATTACGAAAGAGGATGTGAAGAAAGAAACTAGGTAAAATGAGAAAAGAAAGGTAGGGAGGTGGTTGACTGCCTCTAAATGCTAACATGTGAGTAGAAAGGACAAAAAGAAAGAGTACAGGAGAAGTAGAAAAAGGAATACTTTTGGAAAGAGAAAGTACATTTCCGATTAAAAATCAAAAGAGGAAAGTCGGTGAACGATAAAGGGAGAGAAATTCAATAGAGAGACATCAAACTACGACTAATGGAGGATTAATGTGAAACAGATCGTGTATGAAGAGAACTGCATCTCATGGTAGAAAGGGACAAGAGAAAGGATGTTTATAATCATGGAGTAAGTAGGAAGGAATTTACGTGAGTGTGGGTTTGTCAAGAGAGAAAGAGTGGAGAGGATGTCAGTTTTGGAATTAGATAGTGGTATGAAACATTGTAGAGTGGGATGGCGTTTGGTAGAATAGAATCAGTAACAGATAATTCTGTTTGGGTATATTGAATATGGTCAGTGAAACAGGATGCGAACAAAGAATCCAGTTAGAATAAGAAAGAAAGGTAGGATAAGTTGACAGTCTTAATGCTAACATGTGAGTAGAAAGGAAGAAAAGAAAGAGTAGATGAGAAGAAATAAATGAATACTTTTGGAAGGAGAAAGTACATTTTCATAAAAATACAAAGCGGAAAGTCACTGTTGGATAAAGGAAGTGAAATTCAAAAGAGAGACATCAAACATCGATTGAGGGAGTATCAATGTGAAACAGAGCCTGTGTACGAGGAGAACTGCATCGCATGGTAGAAAGGGAGAAGAGAGAGAATGTCTTTATCGTCATTGGAGTAAGTAGGAAGGAATTTAGGTGAGTGTGGGTTTGTGAAGGGAGATTGTGGAGTGGATGCCTGTGTTGGAATGAGATAGAGTGGTATGAAACATTGTAGAGTGGGATGGCGTTTGATAGAATAGAATCAGTAACAGATAATTCTGTTTGGGTATACTGAATATGGTTAGTGAAAGAGGATGCGAACAAAGAATCCAGTTAGAATAAGAAAGAAAGGTAGGATAAGTTGACAGTCTTAATGCTAACTTGTGAGTAGAAAGGAAGAAAGAAAGAGTAGATGAGAAGATAAAGGATACTTTTGGAAGGAAAAAGTACATTTTATAAAAAATACAAAGCGGAAAGTCACTGTTGGATAAAGGAAGTGAAATTCAAAAGAGAGACATCAAACATCGATTGAGGGAGTATCAATGTGAAACAGAGCCTGTGTACGAGGAGAACTGCATCGCGTGGTAGAAAGGGAGAAGAGACTGAAAGTTTATATCGTCATTGGAGTAAGTAGGAAGGAATTTAGGTGAGTGTGGGTTTGTGAAGGGAGATTGTGGAGTGGATGCCTGTGTTGGAATGATATAGAGTGGTATGAAACATTGTAGAGTGGGATGGCGTTTGATAGAATAGAATCAGTAAACAGATAATCTGTTTGGGTATATTGAATATGGTCAGTGTGAAACAGGATGCGAACAAAGAATCCAGTTAGAATAAGAAAGAAAGGTAGGATAAGTTGACAGTCTTAATGCTAACATGTGAGTAGAAAGGAAGAAAAGAAAGAGTAGATGAGAAGAAATAAAGGAATACATTTGGAAGGAGAAAGTACATTTTTATAAAAATACAAAGCGGAAAGTCACTGTTGGATAAAGGAAGTGAAATTCAAAAGAGAGACATCAAACATCGATTGAGGGAGTATCAATGTGAAACAGAGCCTGTGTACGAGGAGAACTGGATCGCGTGGTAGAAAGGGAGAAGAGACTGAAAGTTTATATCGTCATTGGAGTAAGTAGGAAGGATTTAGGGGGAGTGTGGGTTTGTGAAGGGAGATTGTGGAGTGGATGCCTGTGTTGGAATGAGATAGAGTGGTATGAAACATTGTAGAGTGGGATGGCGTTTGATAGAATAGAATCAGTAACAGATAATTCTGTTTGGGTATATTGAATATGGTCAGTGAAACAGGATGCGAACAAAGAATCCAGTTAGAATAAGAAAGAAAGGTAGGATAAGTTGACAGTCTTAATGCTAACATGTGAGTAGAAAGGAAGAAAAGAAAGAGTAGATGAGAAGAAATAAAGGAATACATTTGGAAGGAGAAAGTACATTTTTATAAAAATACAAAGCGGAAAGTCACTGTTGGATAAAGGAAGTGAAATTCAAAAGAGAGACATCAAACATCGATTGAGGGAGTATCAATGTGAAACAGAGCCTGTGTACGAGGAGAACTGCATCGCGTGGTAGAAAGGGAGAAGAGAGAGAATGTCTTTATCGTCATTGGAGTAAGTAGGAAGGAATTTAGGTGAGTGTGGGTTTGTGAAGGGAGATTGTGGAGTGGATGCCTGTGTTGGAATGAGATAGAGTGGTATGAAACATTGTAGAGTGGGATGGCATTTGATAGAATAGAATCAGTAACAGATAATTCTGTTTGGGTATAGTGAATATGGTCAGTGAAACAGGATGCGAATACAGAATCCAGTTTGAATAAGAAAGAAAGGTAGGATAAGTTGACAGTCTTAATGCTAACATGTGAGTAGAAAGGAAGAAAAGAAAGAGTAGATGAGAAGAAATAAAGGAATACATTTGGAAGGAGAAAGTACATTTTTATAAAAATACAAAGCGGAAAGTCACTGTTGGATAAAGGAAGTGAAATTCAAAAGAGAGACATCAAACATCGATTGAGGGAGTATCAATGTGAAACAGAGCCTGTGTACGAGGAGAACTGCATCGCGTGGTAGAAAGGGAGAAGAGAGAGAATGTCTTTATCGTCATTGGAGTAAGTAGGAAGGAATTTAGGGGAGTGTGGGTTTGTGAAGGGAGATTGTGGAGTGGATGCCTGTGTTGGAATGAGATAGAGTGGTATGAAACATTGTAGAGTGGGATGGCATTTGATAGAATAGAATCAGTAACAGATAATTCTGTTTGGGTATAGTGAATATGGTCAGTGAAACAGGATGCGAATACAGAATCCAGTTAGAATAAGAAAGAAAGGTAGGATAAGTTGACAGTCTTAATGCTAACATGTGAGTAGAAAGGAAGAAAAAGAAAAGAAAGAGTAGATGAGAAGAAATAAAGGAATACTTTTGGAAGGAGAAAGTACATTTTAAAAAAACAAAGCGGAAAGTCACTGTTGGATAAAGGAAGTGAAATTCAAAAGAGAGACATCAAACATCGATTGAGGGAGTATCAATGTGAAACAGAGCCTGTGTACGAGGAGAACTGCATCGCGTGGTAGAGGGAGGAAGAAGAGACTGAATGTCTTATCGTCATTGGAGTAAGTAGGAAGGAATTTAGGGGAGTGTGGGTTTGTGAAGGGAGATTGTGGAGTGGATGCCTGTGTTGGAATGAGATAGAGTGGTATGAAAATTGTAGAGTGGGATGGCGTTTGGATAGAATAGAATCAGTAACAGATAATTCTGTTTGGGTATATGAATATGTCAGTGAAACAGGATGCGAACAAGGAATCCAGTTAGAATAAGAAAGAAAGGTAGGATAAGTTGACAGTCTTAATGCTAACATGTGAGTAGAAAGGAAGAAAAGAAAGAGTAGATGAGAAGAAATAAAGGAATACTTTTGGAAGGAGAAAGTACATTTTTATAAAATACAAAGCGGAAAGTCACTGTTGGATAAAGGAAGTGAAATTCAAAAGAGAGACATCAAACATCGATTGAGGGAGTATCAATGTGAAACAGAGCCTGTGTACGAGGAGAACTGCATCGCGTGGTAGAAAGGGAGAGAGAGACTGAATGTTTATATCGTCATTGGAGTAAGTAGGAAGGAATTTAGGGTGAGGTGGTTGTGAAGGGAGATTGTGGAGTGGATGCCTGTGTTGGAATGAGATAGAGTGGTATGAAACATTGTAGAGTGGGATGGCGTTTGATAGAATAGAATCAGTAACAGATAATTCTGTTTGGGTATATTGAATATGGTCAGTGAAACAGGATGCGAACAAAGAATCCAGTTAGAATAAGAAAGAAAGGTAGGATAAGTTGACAGTCTTAATGCTAACATGTGAGTAGAAAGGAAGAAAAGAAAGAGTAGATGAGAAGAAATAAAGGAATACTTTTGGAAGGAGAAAGTACATTTTCATAAAAATACAAAGCGGAAAGTCACTGTTGGATAAAGGAAGTGAAATTCAAAAGAGAGACATCAAACATCGATTGAGGGAGTATCAATGTGAAACAGAGCCTGTGTACGAGGAGAACTGCATCGCGTGGTAGAAAGGGAGAAGAGAGAGAATGTCTTTATCGTCATTGGAGTAAGTAGGAAGGAATTTAGGGAGTGTGGGTTTGTGAAGGGAGATTGTGGAGTGGATGCCTGTGTTGGAATGAGATAGAGTGGTGAGAAACATTGTAGAGTGGGATGGCATTTGATAGAATAGAATCAGTAACAGATAATTCTGTTTGGGTATAGTGAATATGGTCAGTGAAACAGGATGCGAATACAGAATCCAGTTAGAATAAGAAAGAAAGGTAGGATAAGTTGACAGTCTTAATGCTAACATGTGAGTAGAAAGGAAGAAAAGAAAGAGTAGATGAGAAGAAATAAAGGAATACATTTGGAAGGAGAAAGTACATTTTTATAAAAATACAAAGCGGAAAGTCACTGTTGGATAAAGGAAGTGAAATTCAAAAGAGAGACATCAAACATCGATTGAGGGAGTATCAATGTGAAACAGAGCCTGTGTACGAGGAGAACTGCATCGCGTGGTAGAAAGGGAGAAGAGACTGAATGTTTATCGTCATTGGAGTAAGTAGGAAGGAATTTAGGTGAGTGTGGGTTGTGAAGGGAGATTGTGGAGTGGATGCCTGTGTTGGAATGAGATAGAGTGGTATGAAACATTGTAGAGTGGGATGGCGTTTGATAGAATAGAATCAGTAACAGATAATTCTGTTTGGGTATATTGAATATGGTCAGTGAAACAGGATGCGAACAAAGAATCCAGTTAGAATAAGAAAGAAAGGTAGGATAAGTTGACAGTCTTAATGCTAACATGTGAGTAGAAAGGAAGAAAAGAAAGAGTAGATGAGAAGAAATAAAGGAATACTTTTGGAAGGAGAAAGTACATTTTTATAAAAATACAAAGCGGAAAGTCACTGTTGGATAAAGGAAGTGAAATTCAAAAGAGAGACATCAAACATCGATTGAGGGAGTATCAATGTGAAACAGAGCCTGTGTACGAGGAGAACTGCATCGCATGGTAGAAAGGGAGAAGAGAGAGAATGTCTTTATCGTCATTGGAGTAAGTAGGAAGGAATTTAGGGGAGTGTGGGTTTGTGAAGGGAGATTGTGGAGTGGATGCCTGTGTTGGAATGAGATAGAGTGGTATGAAACATTGTAGAGTGGGATGGCGTTTGATAGAAAGAATCAGTAAGTAACAGATAATTCTGTTTGGGTATAGTGAATATGGTCAGTGAAACAGGATGCGAACAAAGAATCCAGTTAGAATAAGAAAGAAAGGTAGGATAAGTTGACAGTCTTAATGCTAACATGTGAGTAGAAAGGAAGAAAAGAAAGAGTAGATGAGAAGAAATAAGGAATACTTTTGGAAGGAGAAAGTACATTTTTATAAAAATACAACAAAGCGGAAAGTCACTGTTGGATAAAGGAAGTGAAATTCAAAAGAGAGACATCAAACATCGATTGAGGGAGTATCAATGTGAAACAGAGCCTGTGTACGAGGAGAACTGCATCGCGTGGTAGAAAGGGAGAAGAGAGAGAATGTCTTTATCGTCATTGGAGTAAGTAGGAAGGAATTTAGGGAGTGTGGGTTTGTGAAGGGAGATTGTGGAGTGGATGCCTGTGTTGGAATGAGATAGAGTGGTATGAAACATTGTAGAGTGGGATGGCGTTTGATAGAATAGAATCAGTAACAGATAATTCTGTTTGGGTATAGTGAATATGGTCAGTGAAACAGGATGCGAACAAAGAATCCAGTTAGAATAAGAAAGAAAGGTAGGATAAGTTGACAGTCTTAATGCTAACATGTGAGTAGAAAGGAAGAAAAGAAAGAGTAGATGAGAAGAAATAAAGGAATACTTTTGGAAGGAGAAAGTACATTTTTATAAAAATACAAAGCGGAAAGTCACTGTTGGATAAAGGAAGTGAAATTCAAAAGAGAGACATCAAACATCGATTGAGGGAGTATCAATGTGAAACAGAGCCTGTGTACGAGGAGAACTGCATCGCGTGGTAGAAAAGGAGAAGAGAGAGAATGTCTTTATCGTCATTGGAGTAAGTAGGAAGGAATTTAGGGGAGTGTGGGTTTGTGAAGGGAGATTGTGGAGTGGATGCCTGTGTTGGAATGAGATAGAGTGGTATGAAACATTGTAGAGTGGGATGGCGTTTGATAGAATAGAATCAGTAACAGATAATTCTGTTTGGGTATAGTGAATATGGTCAGTGAAACAGGATGCGAACAAAGAATCCAGTTAGAATAAGAAAGAAAGGTAGGATAAGTTGACAGTCTTAATGCTAACATGTGAGTAGAAAGGAAGAAAAGAAAGAGTAGATGAGAAGAAATAAAGGAATACATTTGGAAGGGAAAGTACATTTTTATAAAAATACAAAGCGGAAAGTCACTGTTGGATAAAAAGGAAGTGAAATTCAAAAGAGAGACATCAAACATCGATTGAGGGAGTATCAATGTGAAACAGAGCCTGTGTACGAGGAGAACTGCATCGCGTGGTAGAAAGGGAGAAGGGAGTGAGAATGATTTATCGTCATTGGAGTAAGTAGGAAGGAATTTAGGGGAGTGTGGTTTGTGAAGGGAGATTGTGGAGTGGATGCCTGTGTTGGAATGAGATAGAGTGGTATGAAACATTGTAGAGTGGGATGGCTTTGATAGAATAGAATCAGTAACAGATAATTCTGTTTGGGTATAGTGAATATGGTCAGTGAAACAGGATGCGAACAAAGAATCCAGTTAGAATAAGAAAGAAAGGTAGGATAAGTTGACAGTCTTAATGCTAACATGTGAGTAGAAAGGAAGAAAAGAAAGAGTAGATGAGAAGAAATAAAGGAATACTTTGGAGGAGGAGAAAGTACATTTTTATAAAAATACAAAGCGGAAAGTCACTGTTGGATAAAGGAAGTGAAATTCAAAAGAGAGACATCAAACATCGATTGAGGGAGTATCAATGTGAAACAGAGCCTGTGTACGAGGAGAACTGCATCGCGTGGTAGAAAGGGAGAAGAGAGAGAATGTTTATATCGTCATTGGAGTAAGTAGGAAGGAATTTAGGGGAGTGTGGGTTTGTGAAGGGAGATTGTGGAGTGGATGCCTGTGTTGGAATGAGATAGAGTGGTATGAAACATTGTAGAGTGGGATGGCATTTGATAGAATAGAATCAGTAACAGATAATTCTGTTTGGGTATAGTGAATATGGTCAGTGAAACAGGATGCGAACAAAGAATCCAGTTAGAATAAGAAAGAAAGGTAGGATAAGTTGACAGTCTTAATGCTAACATGTGAGTAGAAAGGAAGAAAAGAAAGAGTAGATGAGAAGAAATAAAGGAATACTTTTGGAAGGAGAAAGTACATTTTTATAAAAATACAAAGCGGAAAGTCACTGTTGGATAAAGGAAGTGAAATTCAAAAGAGAGACATCAAACATCGATTGAGGGAGTATCAATGTGAAACAGAGCCTGTGTACGAGGAGAACTGCATCGCGTGGTAGAAAGGGAGAAGAGACTGAATGTTTATCGTCATTGGAGTAAGTAGGAAGGAATTTAGGTGAGTGTGGGTTTGTGAAGGGAGATTGTGGAGTGGATGCCTGTGTTGGAATGAGATAGAGTGGTATGAAACATTGTAGAGTGGGATGGCGTTTGATTTGATAGAATAGAATCAGTAACAGATAATTCTGTTTGGGTATAGTGAATATGGTCAGTGAAACAGGATGCGAACAAAGAATCCAGTTAGAATAAGAAAGAAAGGTAGGATAAGTTGACAGTCTTAATGCTAACATGTGAGTAGAAAGGAAGAAAAGAAAGAGTAGATGAGAAGAAATAAAGGAATACTTTTGGAAGGAGAAAGTACATTTTTATAAAAATACAAAGCGGCGGAAAGTCACTGTTGGATAAAGGAAGTGAAATTCAAAAGAGAGACATCAAACATCGATTGAGGGAGTATCAATGTGAAACAGAGCCTGTGTACGAGGAGAACTGCATCGCGTGGTAGAAAGGGAGAAGAGAGAGAATGTCTTTATCGTCATTGGAGTAAGTAGGAAGGAATTTAGGGGAGTGTGGGTTTGTGAAGGGAGATTGTGGAGTGGATGCCTGTGTTGGAATGAGATAGAGTGGTATGAAACATTGTAGAGTGGGATGGCGTTTGATAGAATAGAATCAGTAACAGATAATTCTGTTTGGGTATATTGAATATGGTCAGTGAAACAGGATGCGAAAGAATCCAGTTAGAATAAGAAAGAAAGGTAGGATAAGTTGACAGTCTTAATGCTAACATGTGAGTAGAAAGGAAGAAAAGAAAGAGTAGATGAGAAGAAATAAAGGAATACTTTTTGGAAGGAGAAAGTACATTTTTATAAAAATACAAAGCGGAAAGTCACTGTTGGATAAAGGAAGTGAAATTCAAAAGAGAGACATCAAACATCGATTGAGGGAGTATCAATGTGAAACAGAGCCTGTGTACGAGGAGAACTGCATCGCGTGGTAGAAAGGGAGAAGAGAGAGAATGTTTATCGTCATTGGAGTAAGTAGGAAGGAATTTAGGTGAGTGTGGGTTTGTGAAGGGAGATTGTGGAGTGGATGCCTGTGTTGGAATGAGATAGAGTGGGATGGCATTTGATAGAATAGAATCAGTAACAGTTAATTCTGTTTGAGTATAGTGAATATGGTCAGTGAAACAGGATGCGAACAAAGAATCCAGTTAGAATAAGAAAGAAAGGTAGGATAAGTTGACAGTCTTAATGCTAACATGTGAGTAGAAAGGAAGAAAAGAAAGAGTAGATGAGAAGAAATAAAGGATATACTTTTGGAAGGAGAAAGTACATTTTTATAAAAATACAAAGCGGAAAGTCACTGTTGGATAAAGGAAGTGAAATTCAAAAGAGAGACATCAAACATCGATTGAGGGAGTATCAATGTGAAACAGAGCCTGTGTACGAGGAGAACTGCATCGCGTGGTAGAAAGGGAGAAGAGAGAGAATGTCTTTATCGTCATTGGAGTAAGTAGGAAGGAATTTAGGGGAGTGTGGGTTTGTGAAGGGAGATTGTGGAGTGGATGCCTGTGTTGGAATGAGATAGAGTGGTATGAAACATTGTAGAGTGGGATGGCATTTGATAGAATAGAATCAGTAACAGATAATTCTGTTTGGGTATATTGAATATGGTCAGTGAAACAGGATGCGAACAAGGAATCCAGTTAGAATAAGAAAGAAAGGTAGGATAAGTTGACAGTCTTAATGCTAACATGTGAGTAGAAAGGAAGAAAAGAAAGAGTAGATGAGAAGAAATAAAGGAATACTTTTGGAAGGAGAAAGTACATTTTTATAAAAATACAAAGCGGAAAGTCACTGTTGGATAAAGGAAGTGAAATTCAAAAGAGAGACATCAAACATCGATTGAGGGAGTATCAATGTGAAACAGAGCCTGTGTACGAGGAGAACTGCATCGCGTGGTAGAAAGGGAGAAGAGAGAGAATGTTTATATCGTCATTGGAGTAAGTAGGAAGGAATTTAGGTGAGTGTGGGTTTGTGAAGGGAGATTGTGGAGTGGATGCCTGTGTTGGAATGAGATAGAGTGGTATGAAACATTGTAGAGTGGGATGGCGTTTGATAGAATAGAATCAGTAACAGATAATTCTGTTTGGGTATAGTGAATATGGTCAGTGAAACAGGATGCGAACAAAGAATCCAGTTAGAATAAGAAAGAAAGGTAGGATAAGTTGACAGTCTTAATGCTAACATGTGAGTAGAAAGGAAGAAAAGAAAGAGTAGATGAGAAGAAATAAAGGAATACTTTTGGAAGGAGAAAGTACATTTTTATAAAAATACAAAGCGGAAAGTCACTGTTGGATAAAGGAAGTGAATTCAAAAGAGAGAGAGACATCAAACATCGATTGAGGGAGTATCAATGTGAAACAGAGCCTGTGTACGAGGAGAACTGCATCGCGTGGTAGAAAGGGAGAAGAGAGAGAATGTCTTTATCGTCATGGAGTAAGTAGGAAGGAATTTAGGGGAGTGTGGGTTGTGAAGGGAGATTGTGGAGTGGATGCCTGTGTTGGAATGAGATAGAGTGGTATGAAACATTGTAGAGTGGGATGGCGTTTGATAGAATAGAATCAGTAACAGATAATTCTGTTTGTGTATAGTGAATATGGTCAGTGAAACAGGATGCGAACAAAGAATCCAGTTTGAATAAGAAAGAAAGGTAGGATAAGTTGACAGGCTTAATGCTAACATGTGAGTAGAAAGGAAGAAAAGAAAGAGTAGATGAGAAGAAATAAAGCAATACTTTTGGAAGGAGAAAGTACATTTTATAAAAATACAAAGCGGAAAGTCACTGTTGGATAAAGGAAGTGAAATTCAAAAGAGAGACATCAAACATCGATTGAGGAGTAGTATCAATGTGAAACAGAGCCTGTGTACGAGGAGAACTGCATCGCATGGTAGAAGGAGAGAGAGAGAGAGAGAATGTCTTTATCGTCATTGGAGTAAGTAGGAAGGAATTTAGGTGAGTGTGGGTTTGTGAAGGGAGATTGTGGAGTGGATGCCTGTGTTGGAATGAGATACAGTGGTATGAAACATTGTAGAGTGGGATGGCGTTTGATAGAATAGAATCAGTAACAGATAATTCTGTTTGGGTATATTGAATATGGTCAGTGAAACAGGATGCGAACAAGAATCCAGTTAGAATAAGAAAGAAAAGGTAGGATAAGTTGACAGTCTTAATGCTAACATATGAGTAGAAGGAAGAAAAGAAAGAGTAGATGAGAAGAAATAAAGGAATACTTTTGGAAGGAGAAAGTACATTTTTTATAAAAATACAAAGCGGAAAGTCACTGTTGGATAAAGGAAGTGAAATTCAAAAGAGAGACATCAAATCATCGATGGGAGTATCAATGTGAAACAGAGCCTGTGTACGAGGAGAACTGCATCGCGTGGTAGAAAGGGAGAAGAGAGAGAATGTTTTATCGTCATTGGAGTAAGTAGGAAGGAATTTAGGGGAGTGTGGGTTTGTGAAGGGAGATTGTGGAGTGGATGCCTGTGTTGGAATGAGATAGAGTGGTATGAAAACATTGTAGAGTGGGATGGTTTGATAGAATAGAATCAGTAACAGATAATTCTGTTTGTGGTATAGTGAATATGGTCAGTGAACAGGATGCGACAAAGAATCCAGTTAGAATAAGAAAGAAAGGTAGGATAAGTTGACAGTCTTAATGCTAACATGTGAGTAGAAAGGAAGAAAAGAAAGAGTAGATGAGAAGAAATAAAGGAATACTTTTGGAAGGAGAAAGTACATTTTTATAAAAATACAAAGCGGAAAGTCACTGTTGGATAAAGGAAGTGAAATTCAAAAGAGAGACATCAAACATCGATTGAGGGAGTATCAATGTGAAACAGAGCCTGTGTACGAGGAGAACTGCATCGCGTGGTAGAAAGGGAGAAGAAGAGAGAATGTTTTATCGTCATGGGAGTAAGTAGGAAGGAATTTAGTGAGTGTGGGTTTGTGAAGGGAGATTGTGGAGTGGATGCCTGTGTTGGAATGAGATAGAGTGGTATGAAACATTGTAGAGTGGGATGGCGTTTGATAGAATAGAATCAGTAACAGATAATTCTGTTTGGTATATTGAATATGGTCAGTGAAACAGGATGCGAACAAAGAATCCAGTTTGAATAAGAAAGAAAGAAAGAAAGGTAGGATAAGTTGACAGTCTTAATGCTAACATGTGAGTAGAAAGGAAGAAAAAGAAAGAGTAGATGAGAAGAAATAAAGGAATACTTTTGGAAGGAGAAAGTACATTTTTATAAAAATACAAAGCGGAAAGTCACTGTTGGATAAAGGAAGTGAAATTCAAAAGAGAGACATCAAACATCGATTGAGGGAGTATCAATGTGAAACAGAGCCTGTGTACGAGGAGAACTGCATCGCGTGGTAGAAAGGGAGAAGAGAGAGAATGTTTTATCGTCATTGGAGTAAGTAGGAAGGAATTTAGGGGGAGTGTGGGTTTGTGAAGGGAGATTGTGGAGTGGATGCCTGTGTTGGAATGAGATGAGAGTGGTATGAAACATTGTAGAGTGGGATGGCGTTTGATAGAATAGAATCAGTAACAGATAATTCTGTTTGGGTATATGAATATGTCAGTGAACAGAGGATGCGAACAAAGAATCCAGTTAGAATAAGAAAGAAAGGTAGGATAAGTTGACAGGCTTAATGCTAACATGTGAGTAGAAAGGAAGAAAAGAAAGAGTAGATGAGAAGAAATAAAGCAATACTTTTGGAAGGAGAAAGTACATTTTATAAAAATACAAAGCGGAAAGTCACTGTTGGATAAAGGAAGTGAAATTCAAAAGAGAGACATCAAACATCGATTGATGGAGTATTAATGTGAAACAGAGCCTGTGTACGAGGAGAAACTGCATCGCGTGGTAGAAAGGGAGAAGAGACTGAATGTTTATCGTCATTGGAGTAAGTAGGAAGGAATTTAGGTGAGTGTGGGTTTGTGAAGGGAGATTGTGGAGTGGATGCCTGTGTTGGAATGAGATAGAGTGGTATGAAACATTGTAGAGTGGGATGGCGTTTGATAGAATAGAATCAGTAACAGATAATTCTGTTTGGGTATAGTGAATATGGTCAGTGAAACAGGATGCGAATAAAGAATCCAGTTAGAATAAGAAAGAAAGGTAGGATAAGTTGACAGTCTTAATGCTAACATGTGAGTAGAAAGGAAGAAAAGAAAGAGTAGATGAGAAGAAATAAAGGAATACTTTTGGAAGGAGAAAGTACATTTTTATAAAAATACAAAGCGGAAAGTCCACTGTTGGATAAAGGAAGTGAAATTCAAAAGAGAGACATCAACACAATTGAGGGATCATATCAATGTGAAACAGAGCCTGTGTACGAGGAGAACTGCATCGCGTGGTAGAAAGGGAGAAGAGAGAGAATGTCTTTATCGTCATTGGAGTAAGTAGGAAGGAATTTAGGGGAGTGTTGGGTTTTGTGAAGGGAGATTGTGGAGTGGATGCCTGTGTTGGAATGAGATAGAGTGGTATGAAACATTGTAGAGTGGGATGGCGTTTGATAGAATAGAATCAGTAACAGATAATTCTGTTTGGGTATATTGAATATGGTCAGTGAAACAGGATGCGAACAAAGAATCCAGTTAGAATAAGAAAGAAAGGTAGGATAAGTTGACAGTCTTAATGCTACATGTGAGGTAGAAGGAAGAAAAGAAGAGTAGATGAGAAGAGAAATAAAGGAATACATTTTGGAAGGAGAAGAAAGTACATTTTTATAAAAATACAAAGCGGAAAGTCACTGTTGGATAAAGGAAGTGAAATTCAAAAGAGGAGACATCAACATCGATTGAGGGAGTATCAATGTGAAACAGAGCCTGTGTACGAGGAGAAACTGCATCGCGTGGTAGAAAGGGAGAAGAGAGAGAATGTCTTTATTCGTCATTGGAGTAAGTAGGAAGGAATTTAGGGAGTGTGGGTTTGTGAAGGGAGATTGTGGAGTGGATGCCTGTGTTGGAATGAGATAGAGTGGTATGAAACATTGTAGAGTGGGATGGGTTGATAGATAGAATAGAATCAGTAACAGATAATTCTGTTTGGGTATATTGAATATGGTCAGTGAAAAGGATGCGAACAAGGAATCCAGTTAGAATAAGAAAGAAAGGTAGGATAAGTTGACAGTCTTAATGCTAACATATGAGTAGAAAGGAAGAAAAGAAAGAGTAGATGAGAAGAAATAAAGGAATACTTTTGGAAGGAGAAAGTACATTTTATAAAACTAAACAAAACAAGGAAAGTCACTGTTGGATAAAGGAAGTGAATTCAAAGAGAGACATCAAACATCGATTGAGGGAGTATCAATGTGAAACAGAGCCTGTGTACGAGGAGAACTGCATCGCGTGGTAGAAAGGGAGAAGAGATGAATGTTTTATCGTCATTGGAGTAAGTAGGAAGGAATTTAGGTGGTGTGGGTTTGTGAAGGGAAGAGTGGAGTGGATGCCTGTGTTGGAATGAGATAGAGGGTGTTGAAACACATTGTAGAGTTGGGATGGCGTTTGATAGAATAGAATTCAGTCAACAGTAATTCTGTTTGGGTATATTGAATATGGCAGTCATGAAACAGGATGCGAACAAAGAATCCATA